>CM065636.1:79671507-80081507 GCA_033220585.1 Dipteronia sinensis
TTTTAAGTTGAATTCAATTGGATTTTTTGAGTTGAGGTGTTCATGATTTTTTTTTCAGACTAAGCATATTTTCTGTTCTTTATGATGTGTTAATCTTTTTCAGACTAAGCATATTTAATGTTCTTTATGATGTGATAATCTGATTATTGGAAGTTGGAACTAGCTTTAAAGAAAGACAATGATAATATAAACTCAAATTATGAAGTCACCTCTAGTTCGGTGGAATTGAGTTTGTCTTTTGCTTGATTCTTTTGGGAAGTTTAGGGCATTTTTGCAACTTTTTGCCTAGAAGAGGTAATTATGCAAATTTAACGCTAAATAGTGGTATTGTTGATGAAAATCCTTAAAAAAATTATTTGGAAAGCCTATTTTGGTATTCATTTTCTTAAAAGATTATAGCATCTCCAATACAATGTTAAATCATTCTGTCAATGCTATAATCTCGCACAAAGTAAAAAAGGAGTAATGCTGTTTTATCCAAATTTAATGTTCAAATCTGGTGCCCAAATGATGTTGCAACACTCTAATCCATTCATTTAAATCAATTGGGCAAAGTAGCATTATTGGTAAAAAAAAAACATGCTCCAATACAGGGCCAAAAGCTGTATCAAATTTGACATATGTTATATTTTATACCAAATTTGGCACATCAATAAATACAGCCGTATTTGTTGACCTTTTAAATTTTAAATAATAAAATTTTAACAAATTTAGTAGAGGAAATTGAGATTGAAACAATTCTAACAAAAATATTCAATACATTGGTTGTATTTGTTGACTTTTATAATTTTAAATAAAAAATAGTATATCAAATAGAATTTTGTATTGTAGTACAATATTAAAATGATGTGTCAAATATAATATTTTACTATTTTTTATACTAAATTTATCATTGTCATCGGTATGTGCATCTGAGATGATCTTATATAGAGGTTATTGTCGAGACTCGGTATGTTATTGTTATAAGTACGGAACCCACATTCTCCACATTGGTATGATATTGTCCGCTTTGGGCCTAAGCCCGCACGGATTTGCTCTTGGGAGGGACACTTCCCAAAAGGCCTCATACCAATGAAGGTTGTTTCTATACTTATATACCCAAGATCATCCTCATGTCTAGCCAATATGGGACTTTGGTTGCACACCCAACAATCCTCCCCTCGTACAAAGGACCACAATTATCTTTACGGTCCGGGCCTCCCTCAAGCGATCATCCATCCGTCAATGCTAGGTGGGAACCTCTATCGAGGTCACTCATTTCCACCGCGTCGGAGCACACGCCTTACGTGAAGCATATGAGCATTTCCTGCCTCGAGAGCTAACATCACGGACCCATCGCGAGCTACCTGGGCCCACCATCTCTTGGTTTGGTTCGGCTACGTCTAGCCAAGTCTGGGGCACGGCTCTGATATCACTTGTTATAAGTACGGAACCCACATTCTCCACATTGGTATGATATTGTCCGCTTTGGGCCTAAGTCCGCACGGATTTGTTCTTGGGACACTTCCCAAAAGGCCTCATACCAATGAAGGTTGTTTCCATACTTATATACCCAAGATCATCCCCATGTCTAGCCAATATGAGACTTTGGTTGCACACCCAACGGTTATAAAGAAATAAATTTTAACTTTTTTTCATACTTCTTTTCTGAATGAATTCCGTATTAAGAAAATTAAATTCAATTCCAAAAGTTTTTTTTTTTGATAAAATTAAAAAAATTACAAGTTTAAATTTGGTTAATAACTTACTTCATAAAAAAATTGTGTGCAAGTGTTTTTATATTTTTTTTGTCTTATTTAATAATTTAATTAAGGATAAAATTGTCATTATCAAAAAGTTATTGCAAATGGCAAATGGCAAATGGCAAATGGCAAATGGAATATGAATAGAGGAATAGTTATCGGGTGGATTGTCCATGGCATAAACTTAGGTATTTATGTAGAATTAACCCTTTAATTAGTGAATTCATACCAGTCAACTAATAAAACACTACTTTCAGAAAAAAAAAAACAAAAAACAAAAAAAACAAAACTAATAAAATACGAAGTGCTGTGAACCTTTCAAGAAGTCATCTGGTCATTGTTTAATAATGCTGAGCTTTCATTGCAGCTCTCTTGTTCGACAAAATACCTGAGTGAATAAACCGACTTAAATCACTTCTGTAGCAACCCAATAGAGAGATTTAAAGACATGGACGATCTTGAAGGAAGGAGATCACGTCTTCGCGGAATCAGCCAGGTAAAAACATCACTCTTTTGATAATTGAAATATACCTAGATTTCGTTTATGTTAGATAATTGGAAAAAATTGAATATAATATCATCAGGGCCATGTTAGTCATATATTTGGATGCTTCCATGACTCGTTAACAACAAACAAAAACCCATTTCAGGTTTCAATCAAAAACCATGTAAATTGATAATTAACCATCATATATGTACAATAATAGTACAGAGTAGACTAAGATTGAAGTCACTTTTTATTAGAATTTGTTGAGGATTTGATTTGTTGTGATGAACAGGTTATTGGTGATAATGGTTCTGATCAGCCCTGTTCTTCTAATCATTTGGTTGGTACAAGATTGTTATATGTTTATTTCTTGATTACATTTAACAGAATTTAATGAGCTTTTGGTTTTGTAGATTGATTAGTTTGTTTATTGTTGCTGAACTTGATTTTATCTCTGTAATCGAAAGCCTAATTATCAAGGTGGAGAATCTAGCATGGATGTGCTTGATTGGAGAACTCAGTTGCTGCCCTATTCACGAGACAGAATCGTCAACAAGATAATGGGTACATTAGAAAGGCATCTTCCATACTCTGGCCCGGAGGGATTCAACGAACTTAGGAGAATTGCTATGGGGTTTGAGGATAAGATATTTTCTTCTGCCACAAGTCAGTCAGATTATTTACGCAAAATATCTTTGAAGATGCTCTCAATGGAGTCTAAGAATCAAGCCGTGAATCAAGAGGCAACACCTGATTGTGTGCCATTCAACAAAGTTGAAGTGGTTATTAAAGAGAGTGATTCTCAGTTCAACTCCTCTAATCATTTGGTTGGTTCAAATTCTCATCTATTTATTTTTTTTGTTAATAAGCATTTATTTGTGTAGACTAATTCGTTTGTTTATTACTGCTGAACTTGTCTTATCTCTATTCAGCCTACTTCTCAAGGTGAACATTCTAGCATTGATGCAGTTGATTGGAGAAATCAATTGAAGCCTGATTCACGAGAGAGAATCGTCAACAAGATAAGGGAGACATTAGAAAGGCATCTTCCATTCTCTGGTCCTGAGGGGATAGCTGAACTTAAGAAAATCGCTGGAAGGTTTGAGGACAAGATATTTTCTGCTGCCTCAAATCAGTCAGATTATTTGCGCAGAATATCTCTGAAAATGCTGTCAATGGAGTCAAAGAGTCAGGGCTATAATCAAGGCGTGACAACTCATTCTGTGCCAAATAACAAGGGCTATGATCCAGGCGTGACAACTCATTCTGTGCCAAATAACAAGGGCTATAATCCAGGCGTGACAACTCATTCTGTGCCAAATAACAACTATTCTGAGCCCATGTTTTCTAATCATATGGTTGGTACATATTTACAACTATCTATTTTTTGGTTAATAACCATTTATTTTTCTAGATTAATTAGTTTGTTTATTACTGCTACTGAACTTGTCCTATCTCTATAACTGGAAGTGTACTCCTCGTGATTGGAGAACTGAAGTGCTGCCTGATTCACGAGAAACAATCCTTAACAAGATAAGGGATACATTAACAAGGAATCTTCCATTCTCTGGCCCAGAGGGATCCAAGGAAGTTAAGAGAATCGCTAAAAGGTTTGAGGAAAATATCTTTTCTTCCGCCTCAAGTGATTCAGATTATTTGCGCATAATATCTTCGAAGATGCACTCACTGGAGTCAAAGTGTCAAAATGTGATACCTGATTTTGTGCAATTCAACTATGTTGATGATGGCAACAAACCCCCTGATTCAGCTTAAATATTCATTTTGGTTTGCACAGAACTAATTGTTGTTTTAGTAAAACTGGGATTTCAGTACCATGATTTGAGTTTCAAAATTTGGTTAAAATTGTATATGTAAGTGGGTGTGATTCTGAAAACATTCAATTGTGTTAAGGTTGTTCTTTGAATTTTCAAAGAAAAAGGAACCTTCAATACATTTTAAAGTAGGTGCAGGACAGCTGATATTGGTATTCAAACTCTCTGGAAGTTACTGAAGATTTTAAGGTACTGATGATGATCTTCCTTCATGTTGCAGTAAAATGTATATGATCTGTTATTAATTCGAATTTCGATCTTTCGTTTTTGTATCATTACATTTCTTACATGGTACTTTAACAATGGGCATTGATCCTTTGCCCATTTTACTTGTGTTGTCCTTTGAAAGATTTTTTGATAATGTCTGCCTCGTTAATACTACATTGTATATGGTATTGATTTTTCTTTTTCTGATCCTATTATTTTTCTGAGTCAAAATCACAAGTTTTGTCAATGCTCATGAAAATGAATTTTCTTTTCTTTTGAAAGAAAATATATTAATAGGAACAGGGAGAGTTACCGAGAAAAATTGGCTGTCATCTAGAACTAAGCCAGCCATGCAGGGAGGAATCTTCTCAACCCAAATTAAATGAGAAGAATTCGTTAAGCCAAGGTTAGTCAAGGTATGAGCGACCATGTTAGCTTCTCTAGAAACAAAAGAGACTTCCAAATGTGGAAATGGTGATGAATGGCACTCTTTTGAGTTTGATTTTAAAGACTATCATCATTTTAATAAATTAAGTTTTAAATGCATTGTTTTAAATATATTTTTTATTTACCTTTTAGTTTTTCAATTTTTTTTTCATCTTCTTCATCGGCTTCCATTGGAGGTCGATGAAGAAAAAGATGAAAAAAAATATTGGAAAAATTCATTTTTGCCCAGTAAGTTTCGTGCTTTTTGTGTTTTCGAGACTTAATTTGGTGTTTTCGAGGCTTATTTTGTATTTTTAAGACTTATTTTCTAAATTTCGAGATTTTTCAGGTAAATTTCGAGACTTTTTAGGTAATTCTGAGATTTTTCAGTTATTTATAAGACTTTTCAGGTAGTTTTCGTGACTTTTTTGTAGTTTCTGAGATTTTTTACAATTTTTGAGACTTTCTAGGTAAATATGAATTTTCTTGGGACTTTTTTTTGTAGTTTTCGAGACTTTTTGCAATCAATAATGCTAAACATCCCACCTACAATCCCACCATTTTCATCCTCACACACGTGAAAGCTGATGTGTCACTTGATAATTGGACACACATTAATTGGTGAGTGAATACATGGGTAAGAGAGATAAATACCAATTAATGCGTGTCCACTCATCAAGTGGCATATCAGTTGCCATGTGTGTTGGGATGAAAATTATGAGATTATAGATGGGATGTGTAGCATTACTGTCCTGCAATTTCTGAGACTTTTTGGGCAAAATAAATTTTCTAATTTTTTTTTCATCTTCTTCCTTAAAACCTCCATTGGAGGCCGATTTCGACGAACTGACCTCCAATGGAGGTCTTTCATCTCCATTGATGGAGGTCCTCCATGAAGGATTTTGAAAGAAAAAAATAATAATAATCAAAATAGTGAAGAACCAGTTACTGTGGGGGGCATTTTTGGAAGGAATACTTCATTTTATTCAAAGATTATCCTTTTTATCTCTTGACACTCCTATTCTAAAGGCACTCCATTTTAAAAAATAAATTTCTAAAGACGCTCAATTTTATTTTAATAAAAGTTGGGACGAATTATCGTAGCTTTTAGATTCATCTGAGGTGTAATCTTTTTTGAATTAAATTATATATATAAAAAAATTATCTCTCCTGAATCATCAGATTAATTATTAAACATTATCTCCTAAATTTTTAATTACCATATTAAACTCTCTTTCCTCCAATATATATCCTTAATTTTCTTTCACCATTCTTTCTCAAGCGAGACTAATAGTTAAGGGAAAAAAAAATTACAAATGAGCTTGATTTTTAGGAATTGTATATATGTATATATTTAAAAAAAAAACTCAAAAAACAAGTACCCTATTCTTCAAAAAAAAATCGAAATATGAAAATGGTTTTTTGTTACTTTTGTGAGTATATGATTGTACAGAGAACTTTAATTCTTTCATTAGTTTTAGAATTTCTGAGTTTAATCGAATTTAGTTGTAATAAATCAAGTTTTCATATATCTTTTTTTTTAATAAAAAAAAACAAGGTATTCATATTGATTTTTTAATATATATATATATATATATTACGGTTAGTAAAAAACCAAAATATTCATAATTTTTTTCCTTTAATTATTAATCAAAGATTGATTGAGAAAGTATAGAGATGGGATTTAAAAAAAAATGGAGAGAGAGTAAATAGGAGGGGGTGTTTAATATAGAAATAACAGATTTAGGAGAGAAAGTTTAATCTGTAATATTTAATCTAATGATTTAGGAGATAATTTATTTTTTTAATAATTTAATTAGTTTGAAGCCTAAATTTGTAATGAATCGGATCAGGGTCGGATCAGAATACCTCATACGTGAAACCCGTTTGGGTAAGGTGCTTCATACCCGACTTGTGCTCCGAACGGATTTTTGATTTTCGTCTCATACAGTCATACCTAAACCCATTTGGGGTAGATCAGGGATTTTTGTCGTCCACTCCTAATCCATAAATTTTGTTTGCTCTAAAAAAACACACATGATGCAACCCTATTATAGCTACGAAACAAAAACAAAAATGAAAAGAATTTCTTTTCTTTTGAAATTTGAAATTTGAAATTTGACATGGGTGAAGGGTTCTATTTGCACCAATCGTGATTGAATATTACATGTGTGATCTGAATTCTTAGTCTTATAAATCTACTCTCACATATTCTTCACACATGACACATGTTTATAAATCACTTATAAGTAAATTAATTAACCCTATTACCTTGGACCCTTGGCCACCAAGCTAACACGGTACACGGCATTTCAAGAGTCAACCAGAAGGAACACTTTATTACATAACGACACTTGCAACCTTTGTCCATGTCTGAAAACCGAAATATTTCCACCGTTCCACGGGGCCGTGACAATATTCAACAAAATTAAAAGAAACACTTTGTTCCATGATCACCACAATTTCCAATTCCATGAGCCAAATTGATCTGTTCATCTATAGCCCACCTCAGAATTTTTTTTTTTTTTGGTTGAAAAATCAATAAAATTTTATAATTTTCTTATAAAATCTCATATTCCATGTCAAAAACTAGTTAAATTAAAATAAAACAATGATGGTGACTTATAAATTAAACTTTTTTTTTTTTAAGAATAACAAATATCTTTAACCAAACATCCCTTAAAACAAATAACGGTTCTGCCTGACCATGTATAAAATTGTTCAAAACAACCATAAAGAGAAACTCAACGCTTCTTAGAGACACCAACTGTCTTCCCACGACGACCTGTAGTCGTGGTGTGCTGCCCACGCACACGGAGACCCCAGTAGTGCCTCAGACCACGATGGTTCCTGATCTTTTTAAGACGCTCCAAATCATCTCTCAATTTCATGTCAAGTGCATTTGATACAACCTGATAATACTTTCCATCCTTGGAATCCTTCTGTCTATTCAAAAACCAATCAGGGATTTTAAACTGTTGGGGGTTTGCAACAATGACCATGAGATTGTCCAATTCGGCAGAAGATAGTTCACCAGCCCTCTTGTTCATGTCAACATCAGCCTTCTTGCAGACGATGTTGGCAAACCGCCTTCCAATACCCTTAATTGAGGTCAGAGCAAACATAATCTTCTGCTTCCCATCAACATTGGAGTTCAGCACACGCAAAATGTGCTGAAATTCTTCATTCACCACCGGAGACATTTTGGATGCAGGCAGGGCCGGTCCTGACATTTTTAGGGCCCGGGACGAAAATGTAAAAAATGGGAAAAATTGGCCCCATGATATGTCAAATGAGGAATAAAGTATTGTCACAAATTAGATCCCACGGTTTTTTAAATATATTCAATAAATATAATTAAAAAAAAGTGATGATATTTAAAACCCTGAAAAACTGTATATGCACCTCTATTTGTATGACACCCTATTAAAATTTTTTAAAAGATGAAATTTTGTAAGTACGTCCAACATATTACCAAATATGTCATTTCTTTTAATTTTTTTAAATATTATAAAATCAACATCTTTTAATGGCAACCGTTAGATCAATCCAAAAGTTGTCATTAAATGACTCATTTTTTCTTATTTTACATAAAACACAATAAAAAAGGAAAATTTAGTTAATAATAATACAAAATGAGAACGGATAAAGTTGAGAGAGACCTTTTTTTTTAATAGAGTTGAGAGAGACATTGGTGGCTGGAAATACAGACAAAAAAATGAACCTTTAGGCTTTAGGTAGTATATGTCTAGAGAAAAAAAAAAACATAATCAAAATTTCATTTGGACATTTTTTTGTCCTGGCCAAATTTTCTTTTGTTTATTTTAATTTTTGAACTTTTTTAATATGGACATTTTACTAATACTCATAATAAAAATATGGACCCATTATAATATGATATAAAACAAAAAATGGGCATTAGACTAGTGCTGAAATCAAGTACATATGGACCCTTTAAAAAATGGACCAGGGGCGGCCGCCCCTCTAGCAAAGGAATAGGGCCGACCCTGGATGCAGGGTTCGACGATGAAGAGAGGAGAGGCTCTTCGTCGACTGAAGTTGAAGCGTGTAGCCAACTGAGAAGATGACTTATAAATTAAACCATAACTCAAAAAAAAAAATAATAATGAAATTCAAAGATATCTTGTCCTAACCCAAAAATTTCCTGTGTTCCTATAAAACTATAAAAGAATACACTCAGTGGTGGACCTAGAAATTTTAACGAGGTGGGGCACTTGAATAAAATAACAATTATATAAAAAAATTAATGAAAATTTAAAATCATAATAAAATGAGCTTTTTTTATATAAAAAATTGATGGTATAATGAATTTTAAATAAAAAAATATAGCATTTACTCGAGATGAACCAAATAATCT
Organism: Dipteronia sinensis; assembly: GCA_033220585.1. Taxonomy (NCBI): domain Eukaryota; kingdom Viridiplantae; phylum Streptophyta; class Magnoliopsida; order Sapindales; family Sapindaceae; genus Dipteronia; species Dipteronia sinensis. The sequence continues at coordinate 79,680,580 of CM065636.1, forward strand.
TACATTGAAAAGAACTAAAAACAAGAAACACAATATTAAAAAAATAAATAATAAAAAAAACAACATGAACAATGAAAAATTATAATATTTATTCTTAAAAAAAATTAAAATATAGTTTTATAATATACAATTTTGTTTTGTATTTATAATGAATTCACTATAAATTTATATAAAAATAATTGATTAATAAATATTACTAGAAATGTTTTTTAATTTTTTATTCTTCTAATTATTGATTCTAAATAAATTGGAATAATAAAATAAAGAAAAATATAAATGATAAAATAAAATGAATCATAATAATAGATGTACTATTTTAATACAATAAATTAAAATTTAAGATTTTGAGGTTTATTGATTGGATTTGTTAGGTATGTCAAACTAAAAATATTATGAATAAGACAAAAACAATTCAAAATAATAATAGATAATTTATTATAAAATAAAATTGAATTAAGTAAACCACAAATCAAGGTTAGTTAAGAATTTAACATTGACAGGAAACATAAAACATATTATTTTGTTGTAGAAAAAGATGGAAATTTGAGAAAGGAATTGGAAAAGAGTGTAAAATAAAAATAGATATTAAAAAGAATATTTGTTTTTGCTTGTAGCGAGAGTTGAATCATTGACTTTCATAGGTGAAATTGAAAAGCTATACCAACTATGCTGTATAGTGAATTGTTCTCTACAATATAATTTGTTTTATATATATAAACATAAAATCACTTTTAAAAAAAAAATTGAGGTGGGGCACGGGCCCCACCTGATCTCAATGTGGGTCCGGCCCTTGAATACACTGATGATGCAACACCAATAGCTATAAGACAAAAAACCCAAATGAAAAGAATTTATTTATTTTTTTGGAAATTTGATGCAGGTGAAGGGGTATGCAAAGACAGGGGCGGAACCAAAAATTCAAGTTTGTGGGGCCACTATACAAAAACCAACAAATTGGTGTGTGTGTGTGTGTGTTTGTGGGGGGGGGGGGGGGGGGGGGGGGGGGGGGGGGTGAGAATTAACAAAGTGAAACTTAGTAATGTAGTGGTCAAAATATAGACCTTCGACCCAATAGTAAAGCCCAAAATTAAATATAAGATTTTACTTATCATGAGCCCTTTGAACACCTAAAAAAGAGCACACCTAAAAAAGAGCTAGAGTAGCTAAACAGGCCCAAAACCTCGCCTGGCCCATCAGTGTGTCAGACTAAAATTAAAACGTGGTCAAAAACATTTTAATGTCATAATTGTGTCAGACATTACACAGATCTTAACGTCTGAAAACCCTTATTACCAGATTTGAAAGAATCAAAACGGTCAATAAAGGTTCCGAGATCCACGACTCACACATAAAAAGAATAAATGGTGAATGCTTTAAGGCTTCACTATAAATACCAGACCCTTTCTCAGATAAAGGAGTCCTGATTTTCGGAACTCATACACGAAAGCTCTCTCAACTTAGCTCCACAATTCTCTCCTTTCATTTATTGCAGTTCCACTTTCCAGTAGAGATCGACCCAATCGTTCTCAAGAGACAGATCGCCTCAATCCACGATCGACCCACGTCGAGTCAAGGAACCCCCCGGGCACCGATCCTTTAAAAGTCATTGATATACAACATCGACCTAATCATCGATCGCCCAACGTTGAGTTTAGGGACCCCTCTCCGGACATCGACATACAAGATCCACCGATATCCACTATCAATCCAACCATACAAACAAATAGCTCGATTCAATATATTGAGCACAACGGTTTGTCACTCCAAACTCCTTTAAATTTCAATTCGCTTACTGAACAATATACTGACTTGAGCGTCGGAGAATTCCCCAAAAGGAAACATCCCCCCCCCTTCCCCCCCTCATGTGGTTCGCCTTCGCTATGCTTATTCTCTTGTTTTACATGACAGGTTGCTAGTGCCCACCTCGTCGATCTTGAATTAATTGTAGATCTAATCGACTACAGTTTGGCGCCCACCGTAGGGCCTTGGCAATTTTCCTAATCGAATACATATTTTGATTCCGATCAAAAAAGATGATTGAATCTGGAGACATCGAAGCACGACTCACAGCTCTTGTAGCCCAAATGACAGAAAACGTAACCCGGTTGCAGATCCTCAAAAAAAAAAGAACGAAGAAGTTCAAGCCAAGAACCTAGAGTTGTAGGGAAAGCTCGATATACTATCCACCAACGTGCAACCAGTACCAGAACAAGTCTCAATTGATAACCGATAACGCAAGCTGAATGAAGATCCAGAACAAAGCACGAGACGGTAGGAGAATCGATCTCCGAGGGTACAGATAGATCCATTCCTCGTCGATATCAATGAACTAGTACTGAGGACGGAGACAAACACCACCCTAGCCAACCTGTCGACCTCTTTTGGGACGTAAAGAGATTCGAACCAACGATACCCCACGATCTAAGAAACAACAAAATCAAACCCTTTTTTCATGACTCTGAGGTTGCACGCAGGTTTGTATAAATGAAGACAATGATTCAAAGAATCCCAAGAGTACCTGCTCATATCAAGTGAAATGTAGCGAACAGCTTCGCCGACTCTCCGTTTGTGCATGAGATAGCACAAGTGGAGATGCCAAAGAAGTTCAATTTTCCAAACATGAAACAATACGATGGAACGACCGACCCAGATGACCACATCGCGCAATATAAACAGTGTATGTTCACAACTGCGATCCCCATAGATCAAATGGAGGTGTGCATGTGTAAGGGGTTCAGTTTGAGCCTCACAGGTCCTACGCTTCAGTCATATACCAATCTGCCAAACCTCTCAATCAGTTCATTTGCCAAGTTGACCGACACTTTTGTCGAGCAATTAGCGAGCAGCGGGAAATTGGAGAAACAGTCAAATGACTTTTATACCATTACCCAGCAGAGAGGAGAGCGACTGCGTAATTACGTAGGTCGATTCAACAAAGAAAAGGTATCGATCCCTAACTGTAACTATACTAAAGTAACATTTTCTTTCAAGAAAGGACTGCAGTACGACACATACCTATACAAGGAGCTGACCAAGTACCCATGTCGAACGATGAAGGACGTGTTGGCCAAAGCCTAAGCTCAGATCAAGTGGGAAGAGGATGAGGCAAACTACCAACCTTAAACTTAGTCGCAGAAGGATTACATGCATAACCAGTGAGTAGATAGAAGGACATACGATCGATGAAGCAATTCAAATGAACATAATAGGGCAGAAGATAGTAGGTGACCATACGATAGGTTGCCACGGATCGATAACAGGCAAAAAGCTTAAGTCCTGAATATAATCTCAGTATCGAGCCAGGGAAAGCAGTCAACTGTAAGGTAAAACACGCGGCGGAAGCAAAAAATTGGGTGGTATATTTTGTTAATGGCAAAAACCCAGGTCCAGGGTGGGTAACCTGGTTTACACAGTCCGAGTATCCACCTGGGAAAACCCCGGATTTTAAAATCTGAGTACCCGGCCTTGAAAGTCCCGGGCGGATAGCCAGTATCAATACCCGGATTTTACCAGGTCTTAATTTTTTTTTTTAATAATTTTTTAAAATATTATCTTTTTTTAGAATTTCAATACTACATTAATTAGGATAAAGTAAACACACCAATATCACAATATTAATAATATAAACTCAAATCCTGGACAAAACATTAAATATTACATTAACTCACATTTCACTCTCTTTCCTTTTCAATTAATTCCAAAACTGGTATTTTTTTTAAACAATTTTAAAAAAAAATTAAAAATTTAAATACATTAATTAGGATAAAGTAAGCACACCAATTTGACAATAATAATAACAGAAACTCAAATCATGGACAAAACATTAAATATTCCATTGACCCACATTTCACTCTCTTTCTTTTTCAACAAATTCCAAAACTGGTAAATTTTTTTATTACAATTTTTTAAATATTATCTTTTTTAGAATTTAAATACTACATTAATTAGGATAAAGTAAGTACACCAATATCACAGTATTAAAGCATCTCTAATGGTATCCTTAAAAATAGGAGAGTAATCAAAATTTAATTATTTATCCAAAAAACACTTTCCAACAGAGTCACTAAAATTTAGCAATAACTGTTACCAATAATCAAATTGTCTCTCCAGTAATCAAATTTGAAGATTGACTTTCAATCATCAAATACAAATTTAACCTAAAATAAATGTTGTTGTAATTTTATTCTTTCTCTCTCATCTATTGTTGTTTTTTTTCCTTTTTTTCTCCGATCACCTATGTATCTCATCATTGTTTCGACCCCAAAAATTTCAATCAGGTAAAATTCGTCTCTTCATTACGAATGGGTCAATACTCATATCATATACCTTCTCTAGCCATTTACAGTTTTTTTTTTATATTTTATTTTGTTTTTACCTTTAAGATAAAACTGAGCCGGAACAGTGAAAAAATGTGGCGGGATTAGATTTTTGATTTAGATAAAGTGTACCATTGTAGACCTCATAATCATTAAAATTAGCAATCTCTGAAAACAATCCTCAAATGCTGGGGTGGTAATTTTTGATGATCCAAATTTGCTTATATCATTGGAGATGTTCTTAATAACATAAACTCAAATCCTGGACAAAACGGTAAATATTCCATTGACCCACGTTTCACTCTCTTTTTCAACTAATTTCAAAACTAGTAATTTTTTTTATTACAATTTTTTTAATATTAATTTTTTTACTATTTAAATACTAAATTAATGAGCATAAAGCAAGCACAATAATGTCACAATATTAATAACAAAAAACTCAAATCACAGACAAAACATTAAATATTACATTAACCAACATTTCACTCTTTTTTTTTCAACTAATTCCAAAACAAGTGGTTGTTAATTAGAACTCAATTTCCATGCAAACGTTAAATATCATCAAACCACATTCACATTGAGCAGAACAATATTTTAAATAAGGTTATCTTATTTAAAAGTAATTTTTTTAAAGTTAGAATGTCAATCACCTTTCTTCTTTCTCTTATTTCCTCTCTTGTCTGGAATCTTCCCCCCTCTCTATCTAAAACCTCAAACTCTCTGCTCTCCATCTTTCTCTCTTGTCTCTCTCCCTTTCAATCTCTCATGGTATCCTCCAGATTCAATTTCTTCAGGTGTTTTTGAGAATCAATTTCTTCCTCCATCTCTCCCTCTCTAAGCTCTCAAAATTTCTTTAAGTGTTTTTGAGATTGGATTTGCTTACAATGGAGATCTTTCAATCAGGTAAGGATTTTTTAATTTAACAATTTTTTTTTAAGTTTGAAAAAAAGTTAGGGTTTAGGTTTTTTTTTTTAATTTGACAGATTTAAAAAAAATAAAAAAACTAATTAAACCGAATACCCGGCCGGGTAGCCAGGTATACCCGGACCCGGGCCAGTACACAACCAGCCGGGTACCCAGATAAATATTCGGGTATTACCCGGGTACTCTGGCCTGGGTAAGGCCAGGTACATTTTTCATCACTTCTAACCCAAAAATTTCATGTGTTCCTATAGAACTATATTTAGACATGACCGCGGTTTGGTTCCGGTTCGGTTCCAGTTCTGAACCGTCGATTCCGATTCCAGAGGTACCTAGAACCAGAACCGTTTGTCGCCTGTTTCGATTTATGTTCCGGTTCACCCGATTCCGATCCGGTTCCCCCGATTCCGATCTGGTTCCACCGATTCCGATCCGGTTCCACTGTTCCAGACAGTTCGGTTCCTTTTTTTTATCTACTAACTAAAAAAAATTAATAAACATGTAAATATGTAATGATGTGAAATTGTAATTTATAATTGAAGTTTATTAGACAAGCCAAAATTAAAATAAAATAAAAATATAAAAAAACTATAAAACTAAATTGAAATAGAACTAAAGTCTAAAAAATTTAAATCGGTCTTGCACTTAATTTGTACCACAATTAAGTTTCCTACATATTCTCTCGGGGTTTAGAGGAATCAAAGGCCACATAGTTCTTTTACATTTTATTGTCGGTTCGGTGAAGTGAGTTGGGACTTGGGATAGTAATTAATCACTGCCTTCCGTTCCAGTTGTGTGGTCATCGTCAAAGAAATCGTAGAATGCTTCTTGTTTGAGTTCTTGTTATCTGTTTTGTGCCTTGATCCAATCGTCAACACAAACATGGACTTGAATTGATTCTGGACTCAAAAGCGAACGTCTTGTGTCCAGAATATTTCCACCGGCACTAAATTCTTGTTCCACAGCCACTGTAGAAATTGGTGTTGCAAAAATTTGTTTGGCTATAATAGCCAAGATTGGGAAGTGTCTTTCATAAGATCCCGCCACCGATGTAGGATATCAAAATTTTTCACATCACCATCTCCCATAAACTCAAAACTGGTATTGTGATAAGTTTCAATCTCGGAATATGAGGCCAAGCTTGATGAAGAAGAAGAAGCTCGTAATTTTTTGATCTTTTGAGATAACAGTTGAGACCCTAACCCCAAAAATCCGAAGGATCGAGTATTGGATACAGTTTGAGTTTGTGGAACATTAATGTTCAGTGATGACCATAAACTCTACAATATCCATCATATAACTCATAAAATAATGTCTTAATTGTAGAACAATAACTATGAATATCTACATCTATTTCTAAACAAACATAATAAAGAGTTAAATAATCAGGCAAATTTTCTAATTTACAACGTGGATCAAAACACAATGCAAGCAAATAAATAGTTGAAAACTCCTTGTAATATTCTAATCATTTTTTTTTCATAGCTTCAATGCATTCGTGTAATTGTATATCAATTGAACACTCGGAAAAGGCACCAACAATATTACAACTCTCAATAGTAAATAATTGAGTAGTAGGATAATAAATACCAGAAAAATTGTTAGTAGCACTATTAAAAACTTTTAACAAATTACAAATTTTTGTACAAACATCCCAATGGTGTGGATAAAGATTGATTTGACTAACATTATATTTCATAAAAGAAACTAATAAACCCATATAATCATAACTTTCAGAAAGCAATTTATAAGTAGAATTTCAACGTGTTGAACATCACGAGAAAATCTAATGGGACACCTACATGCATGTTTACAAAATCTTACCCATGATTTCATCGCAGAAGGATGTTTCCACAAATAAAATATGGTGTCTTTGGTTTAATAAAAGCTTGAAGAATTTCTAAACCTTTTTGAACACATAAATTTAAAACATGGCAATCACATCTTTGATGAAAAAATTTACTATTAAAATAAGGTTTGCATAATTCAATTACAGCAGGAATAGTTACCGTATTGTTGGAAGCATTATCAAAACCAATTGAAAAAATTTTGCTTTCAATTTTATACTCTTCAAAAATAATTTTCAAATTTTTATAAATATTTCCAGCAGTATGTACATCATCAAAAACTCTAAATGCAAGAATTTTTTTTTGCATTGTCCATGCTTTGTCCATAAAATGAAAAGTGACACCCAAGTATGAATGCGGTCGCCAATGATCAGCCCATATGTCGGCACATACGAAAACACGACCTTTATAATTCTAAAAAAAAATTCAAAATCATTTTTTCTCTTTTATAAATATCATAAAGTGTACATATGAGAGTGGTTCTAGGAACATGACATGCAGCAGGATTTAATGTTCTACGACAATAATTAATAAAACCAATATTTTCACCAAAACCAAAAGGTAAATGTTCTACAGCTAGCATTCTAGCTAATTCTTCTCTATTGGTTTGATCACTATATTTAAATAATTAAGTGTTAGGGGTAGCGAACCTGAAAATTTGAGTTTGTTTACACGACCTGGCATGTTCGGCTGGATGTCGGGTCGTAATATGCTTCCAATATGTATCATATCCTTCAGATTTACTCCACTTAAATTCTTTGTGTCGGTAATTGCAAACCGCTACCATCGTTCCATCCTCTTTCGTAATTTTCTTCATGTATTATACGAAAAGATCAAATTCGGGCTGCTTCTCAGGTTTCTCTAAGATCTCTTCAGTAAGTGGTACTTTAAAATCAGGATCTGGAGGGTGATCATGCATATTTTCTGATTGGCTTGTGATATTGGGGTTAGGGCCGCTAGGGTGGCTGTTAGGATTATGCTCAATAGTAAGAGTGTAATGATGTATTTGACAATCTTTTTCATATTAATAAAGTGATTTCTAGTTTAACAAATCTTATAGCATTTATAGTTTAATTATTATAATTGTCAAAAGTAAATAATCATAAGGTCAAAAAACTATGAGAGATGAAGAATTGTTCGTACATCTGGATATGTATGAGGTAGACACGGTTCTTTAGTTAGTCTTGAACAATGTTCACAACTTAAGATAAAGGTTGGATGCCTTTACCTTGTTAAAGTTGTAGATTCTTTTGCTAGCATTTGAGTGAGATCAAATGTGTTATGATGAGTCTAAAATCATCAAAGTGTAGTGTCTTAGGGCAAAAGAATATAGTGCACTAGGTGCATTGAATAGGATCACAGTGAAATACTTTATCCAGAACCGTCAATGGATAAAAGTTTTCACTTGAGGACAATCAGAGAGTCTATCTCAATCCTGAGATAAATGATGGACTTATGGTTACAAGTGTTATCAGTTGAGTTATCAATGAGTACGATTATATAGCATAGTCTATCATCGATAGTTTGTGGTATTCATTTGTTAATCGATAGAGGACTTCATTTATAGATATGGACATCGTTGCTCTATTTATTAAATGTGAATAGAATATTATCATATGAATATTTTGAGGTATTGGATATGAAATCTTAACGTTAAGTTTTCAATAGTGTCTATTGAAACATGGCTTCTAGACAAGTGAAAATATCCAAGTTCAAAATGTGATCATACGAGTAAATATGGTAACTAAGAGAGCTATAGGCGGTCTATGAGCTCTTGGCGATCACTGATATTCTTCACGAGGATACACTATCTCCAATAAGATTGTCTAGGGTACGAATGAGAAATATCATATTATTCTATCTTTATTTAAGAGTTCAATTTTAGCTCTTTAGTGGAATGAGCTAAAATTAATAGATTGGACTTAAGTGAATCATTTATTGATTGTGATTAGGTTATATCTATTAAAGCTTAAATTAGATAATCCGCCAAGATCCCCAATCCGCATGAACTTGCATGTATCACTTGATATATTCTACCGGACCAATTTATAGGTCTATCTAGAATTGTTTTTGGATTTCGGAATCCAAAAGTTTTGGAGAGGTGTGGTTATGTGTGATCAAGACACGCGGTAACTTTTCAAAAAGGCCTGGAATGGACGGCCAAGGATGTAGGAATCCTAGGTTGCCCTAATGGGATGCGTTTAGCATTCCATTAATACATTAAAAATATAATTTGCACATTTTAGTCAAATGGGCTGCTATATTATATTAATGTATTAAATTTAAGGCAAGTGGACTTGTTTCTTTTATAGTAAGAATAGATCTAGTTCACATGTAGACTTTTTATTAAAGTCCAATGGATTTAATAAAATGCAAAAATAATATATTGCACAAGTATTTAGTTGGGCGGCAAGGCTAAATAAATTAGTCTAACATATTGTTTTATTTTATTTTATTAATCAAATGGAAATTAATTAATTTATGAATTAATTAATTGTTTGATTAAAAGTCAAAATCTTTTTCTAACTAGGAGAAGGATTTCTAGTGTCATACTATTGTTGGTAGTATGATAAGTATCAAAGACTATATTTGATAAGTAGATAAATAAAAGTTTATTTATCTAGTCAAATTAGGAAGTTTTTGATATAGTCACAATATTATATTCAATAATTTATTATTGGATAATACACTCATGAGTTGGAATTTGGTTAAAACTCAAAGTTAATAGGAGACTTTGTGAAAAAGTAATCCTACTTGTGTGAGGATTTGACTACAAGGTAGAAATCCTACTTGTGTGAGGATTTGACTACAAGGTAGAAATCCTACTTGAGTGAGGATTAGGCCATCACCTATATATATATATATATATATATATATATATATATTATTAAATTAGGAATTAATAATGGTAGTTCAAAAAAGAAGTTTTTTTTTTGGAAAATTTTTATTCTCTTGCTTTTGAATAAAAAAAACTTCCAACTCAAGAAAGGGGTGTAGAATTCGGCCAAAGAGAAGAAGAATAAGGAGTGTTTTATTTTCGATAGTGCACTAGAAGCTTTTACATCAAAAGGCTTTATGCACAAGATCGAATTAGGGTTCACGCGAGTTCTTGATTAAAAAGATTAAGAATTCACAAGTGACCAAACGTTCTTTATTTTCTCTAGGAGGATTATTGTGACTAACAAAAGAAAAAGGTTTGTTTTTTCCATCCTCAGGTTTACAATTCAAAGAAAAGGGAGTCTACACTCCTAGGTGATTCACGTTCATGATTGGATTGGACGATCTTGCGGATTCAATTCGAAGCAAGCGGATTCAAATCGACGCAAAATCAATTATCACGTGAAAAAGGTACGATACTTTTACTATATGTTAATTAATCAAGGGTTAAGGTTTTTTCTTTTAAAAGAAAATTTTTTTAATTATACAAACCCAACTTTTTCTCTTCCGCCGCATGTTTTTCCCTACAGTGGCTAGCTTCAGGTTCAGAAATTATTAAAGGGGGATTTGGATTGGCTGGCTAGTTTAGGGATTGAAGATATGATTGTCGTTGCAAGAACTCATGGTAAGAAACATCGCCATAGCCAATATTGTCCTATTGGACCGGCACCGGCTCCGACATAAGACCCTTATCGATCCTGGAATTCTTGGAAATGGAACGCCTTGGAGGAATTAGATCGTCTTCAGCTCCATTTCCACTTCTACTTCCACTTGCCATTTAAAAAATGGAAATGTAAATTAACTCTTGAAAAATTATAAAATAAATTGGTGGAAATAAATTTGAAAAGTTTTCTTGGAAATAAATTTCAAAAATTTGTTGAAAATGATTTTGAATTGATTAAAAAAATTGCAATAAAATAAATATAAACAATTGGAAAATTGAGAGTTGAGAGAGAATCAGAGAGATTAGGGAGATAATTGGTGTGAGGAGAAATGAATGGGGGTGGGGAGTATTTGTAGGAAAGAAAATGAGAAAAGAAAAAAAAAACAAAAAAAAATTAATTTTTTTGACCGTTGGGCCCAACGGCCAAGCTGACATCACCTGGCCGTTGGACAAAACGGTCTGGTGACCGTTTGAGGCCTAACGGGCAAAAAAATTTTGAAAAAAAAAAGATAATTTGGATTGGCCATTGGGTTTACGCACTTGGGCTGTTAGGCAGTTTAGCCCCAACGGTCTGATGACTTTTAAGGCCCAATGGCCAAAAACATTTTGAAAAAAAAAATTGGAATGGAACTGGCAGTTTCAGAACCGGAACTGAACCGCCGGTTGCAGTTAGGGTTTTTTTTTTAAGAACCGGAACCTTAAGCCTCACGGTTCTGGTCTGGTTCTAGAACTGGAAGCCACGGTTCCGATTTCGATTTAGGTTTTTTACCACGGTTACGGTTCCACGGGTTTAGTTCCAAGGTTTGAACCGAACTGCGGTCATGTCTAACTATAATGCCATGTTTGGCACACCGTATTGGATTAGGATTGGACAATTTTAGTCTAGTGTTTGATGTTGTTATGGAACATGAGATTACTAATCTAAAAGAAAAATAATCTAATGATAATGAGATATAATAATGCCACCTCCTCAACCCCTCTATCTTTATTAGTCCCCCGTTTCCCCTCCAGAACTTTATTAGTCCTAGGACTATTTACATCCGGGCCCACCATATTTAATTCATCTCTCTTTTTTACATAACCTATATGTAAATTTTAGAGGGAGGGGGGTCATGGCCCCCACCGGCCCCCCTCTCCCTCCGCCCCTACGTAGAGACATTTTGAGATCAATCATTACATCCATAACTCGGATATCTACTCATATAACTAAGAGATATCTACGCCTGGGAATTTGGCTGGGCTATAGCGCAACACATTTGTTTGAAAAAAAAAACATTTTAGTTTTGGCTTATTTTATTTTAAAGCAGCGATAATAGAACCCCTTAAAAAATGTTTATACACCCCTTTTATAATCATACTCATCCAAAAAATTTAAAAAAAATCCCTAGTTTATAAGTAAACCCCATTTAAAGCTAAAAATATCTTTTCTTTAATTATAGAGAGAAAACCAAAAGTAACCCTTCAAAACATTAAACTTTCGTTTTTAACCACATACGAAAGTTAAATTGTTAATAACCATATTTTTGAGAAATTACTTGAATGTCTTCATATAAAAACTATCCCCAAACACACACACACACACACACTCTCTCTCTCTCTCTCTTTCTCTCTCTTCTCTTTCTCTCTCTCTGCTCATCTCTCTCTTTCTCTCTCTCCTCTCTCTCTTTCTCGCTCATCATCACCCCTTCAAGTTTGCTTCGATTTCAAGTTTTTAGTCAAGATTTCAAGTTTAAAGATTTCAAGTTTTTAGTCAAGATTTCAAGTTTGCTTCCGGATTTCAAGTTTCAAAATTTCAAGTTTCAAAATTTCAAATTTTTTGTCTACATTTCAAGTTTTTTACAAATAAACCTAAGTTTAGGGGTATTTTTATAATTTATGGATATGCACTGAAATTTTATTAAAAATATGGTTAATAACAATTAAACTTTCGTATGTGATTAAAATCAAAATTTCCATGTTGTATGTGGTCATTTTTAGTAATTTCCACTTAATTATAACGTATTGGATTTTTATAAGTACACACACCTCATCTATTATTATGTTATTTAATCAATTTTTTTATTATTTAAAATTTTGTTATTATCTTTAATTATGGTATTGTTGTTCTTTCTCTAATCCTTTCTCTTCCTTTATAATAATTTTAATAATAAAAAAAAATTCCATATCAATTTTAGATTAATCCATCCAAAAAAAATTCCGACTGGCTACGTCCCTTACTCCTACAACACCAGAAATAATACTATCCACACATGTTTTTAAATCGCATATAAATAAATTAAGGATTAGGCTAAAACTTAAATTTATGACTTCAATAATTAACGAATCTTGAAATCACATATTTTAAGTTTATTAAGTCCGAATGTCCGATTGATATATTAATGATCTCCTGTATGCAGGGGCGGAAATAGCTCTGGCTTGGGTGAGCATTTGAAAAAAAAATTAATTAATATATATTAATGCTTTTAAATATTATACATATATATTATCTATTAATTAAAGAATTAAATTAAAGTTAAGATTATCTTTTAGTGAAGATAAAATATACTATATGATCAAATTTTTTATTTCCTATTATATATATATATAAAAGTATTTTCATGTTTAATTCAAACTCAATTACTCTTGAAGAAAAAAAAACATTCATCCCCTTGTCGGTTAATTTTAGATTTTAAAGTAAGTAGTTGATTTATAATTGTTTTAAAAAATTATTATTAATTTGTCAATTTCAACTATACGTACGTTTTTTTAATTAATGAAATTTCTCCTGTAAAGTCGATATATACCTATGTAAATATATATATTTTCATAACAGCCCAGCTTAAAAAAAAATCTGGTTTCTCCCCTGCCTGTATATACCTTGACCACCAAGCTAAACATGTACAGATTTCAAGGTTCAACCAGGATGACAACTTTATTACATAGCCCCACTTTCAACATTGTCCATGTCTGAAAACTGAAATATTCAACAAAATTATAAGAAACACTTTTATTAGTCTCTGTCAAACTTGCTTCCTCCTCAAGTAACACCTCCTATAAATGAACCTCTAAAACCTGAGTCATTTACACAAATCACATAACTTAATTGCTTTATTTTTCGAAGCCATGACAACCCCTGGAAACTATCTTGCAGAGGCATATGTGTTACGGAAGATGCATAAGGAGAAGATGAAGAAAATCGACCAAGAAAAAGCCAAGATCGAAGGGATTGATTTAGATCAAGATAAAAGATCATCTAGATCTGGTGGCTGTTTCTTATGGAAGATGCGTTCGAAACGCGTTTCATCGACGACGGATTATGATGCGGGGAAATTAATTAGCAACGGAGAGATGGGATAATAAGGGTAAATTTGGATCGATTTGAATGTTAATTGATTGTATCAGATAATTGTTAGTAAATATATTAAGATTGAGTCTTTGAAGTTTTAGTAGTTATGATCATTTATTGTATTAATTCTATCCACTTTTATATATACACTCTTGCAAATGTATATCTAGCTCAACAAAATATCAGGTTGTATTGTATAGTAAGAAAATCAATTAAATTTATTACAATTACAATTTATTTTATGTTTTTTTAAAGGTAGTTGTTAACTTGTGTCTTAACAACTATTTTATTTCTATAAAAGAAAATTGACATGTACTTTTATTTCCTTTTATAAAAATAAAGTGGTTGTTATCTTGTACCATTCGGGCACAAGTTAACATTACCCATTTTGAAATTACAATAATCCGAGATTTGGGGAGTGGATATGTTAATGTGCTACATTTTATGTATTTATTTGATCGAATCTCAAATTTTTATGCAAAAAATAGAATAGTTTATTTATAGAGTATAGTCAAATTGTAATTTATATATTCTTCTATGGTTACTAGCAAATCTTGTATATAATTCTTTTTTTTTTTTTTACTTTTAATTGAAAGGTGTATCTATAATATCCAATTATTTGTTTGTGCCAACCTTGGAACACCCAAAATTCTTTAATAGTAGCTAGGCTGTTAGACTCCATCAAAAATGAATCATGGGAGGCTGCTGCTAATTTGTTCTTGGTCAGACCAAGCAGGCGTTGGCTAGTTTTCACTTATAGATGCTGCCTAGTGCCTTCCACAAACACAAATGGCGTCCGCCAACCATCGCCGACCCAAGAAATTTAACACAACTACTGTTCCTTCTTCTGACTCTCAAGAAATTCCTTTAACTTTCCGAAAATACTCGTGTTCAATGACACACCCGGTGGGCCCTCCACTTGGGTTCCTCTCATAATCTCATAATCTTATTTTTCCTTTTTCCTAGCATTTTCCTAATTTCGTGACAAGTAATCATAAAAGACATTATATGGTTTTTTTCTCTCATGTGGGCAAATGTTTGATTTTTTTTTTTTAAAAAGACTTGTATATATCTTCACTTCGAACACTTACCACAATGAAAGAAAAAAAATAAACAAATCTTATTCATATAATGTCTTTTATATTTAGGAAAATGCTTAGAAAAATAAAATTTTGAGAGAATTCTAACTCAAAAAATTAAGTAATTGGATTTTAGATTATAGATATATATATATAAATAAATAAATAGTAATCAAACCATATAATTTATTTTATGTTAAGATATCATTATATTAGAAATAAATCAAGAAAAAAGGGACTAGAAAACGACCTTGATATATATATATATATATATATATATATATATATATATATATATAATACCAATATTTAATAAATATATGATAAACCTCTAGCATGCAAGGTGGGCGTGGGAGGCAAGTTATTTAAGTGGGTACAACGTACACACATAAGACACACATAAGATAGATACAGAAATGTCAATAGGGGCGTAGCTCAGCTGTTAGATGGATGAGTTTGAAGTTTGGGTAAATGACTCCCAGATCAACGGTTCAAATCCTATCAATGGCGAAAGCTTAAAAAAAATACCTGAATTAATAAATATGTTGTCTAAAAAAATAGATATTGAAATGCCACGTCTTTGCTTACATACTTGACAACCCCATATAAACTTTTGAGTTCTGACACATATTTGCTGACACATCAATTCACACTTTGCAAAAGATATGGTCAACATACACACATAATTCTTAGCTTGACCACCAAGCCAAGCCAACCACACACTGTTTTCTCTGTCGACCCCACTTCAACTCTCACAACTTTCCCATATAATCTCATCTAATCTAATCTTCTACTCATAAACATATATCCAAATTTCGTTGAGAGAAGAATAATAATATAAGATGGCAATGGCCGGAGCTGGTTTAGGAGGAGTTAGTTTAGCAGAAGCATACGCCATGCGAGTCATATACAAGAAAAATTTGAAGAAAGCTGATCATGATCAACGGAGCTGTACTGTGGTTGCCGATCATCGTGATGATGATCATGAAGTGAAACTCCCCAGTGGATGTTTCTTCCAGATTTTCAAGAAGCAGACTCGTTCTTCAAAGGTTTCGTCGGCCGACTCTCGTCAACAAAATAAACTAAATGGCCGCCTTGATTGCAAAACTTAGCGCTACCATTTATTTATTTTTTTAAAAAAAATTCAGTAGGATTTTCTTAGCTTCAGTACTAAGGCTGCATTTGGTTTTTTATTTTTTTCCCTTATATTTTCCTCCTCAGTATGTGAAGTGAGGTTATCAATCACGTTATCATTTAGTTTGTGTTTATAATGAAGAAAAACATTGATTATCTTGTGGATTCTGTTATATTCATTAGTTTTACGTTTTGGTATCAGAGCCTTGCGACTTGTTGAATGGGAATATTAGATTGTTATTTCTAAGGTGCAAGAGCCAGTAGTCTTTTAGGGTTTTGCCGTTTGTCAGGAACACGTTAGGCTGTGTACCCGCGTAGACAGACTGTGAGTTAAAACCTTAGATTTTACAGTTTATTTATCCTCTTTATCATGTCAAATAGTAGCTCTCGCCCTGGCATAGAACCTGATGATGACAACAGTACCACTGGACAATCTGTAGCTAATTGGAATGATAAAGATTTGAATAATTGGCAACTCCCTGACATACAGAAGTCCAGTATTTATAAAAAGAAAAATATCTTAGACTTCAGAACTCTTTTAGGACAAAAGACTAAAGAGATAAACGTCAAATTCCAACATAATACTTTTTCTGCCAACTTATTAAATAAAAATAGTCTTAATCATTATTGCAAAATTGGTTATAATGATTTACATATTGGAAGTGTTCAAATAGGGATAAAACCTTTATCAAAGATTGGACTCAATAATTCTTTACTTGTTGTTCTTAGAGATAAATTAATAACTGATTATAAAGAATCTATTCTTGGCATGGCTGAAACAACTTTGACTTATGGACCTATTTATTTTCAATGTTATCTCAATTTTACTATTGCTTTAAATATTGATGAACATAAAGAAAAATGTCTTGTTATTGACATCCAAACCCACAATTATAAATTCATTGAAAGATCAAGTCCTTATAAACTTGTTTATCGTGTCCATTACCGTGTCCTTACCTCCGGTTTAATACCCAGTTTTATTCCCCCAACTATTCCAGCAGGACAAACTATATGTTTTAGTGCCTCACCATCTGTTAATGTTATGGTTCCTGCTCCAGTCAAATGAGAAAACATTGCTTTCCCAGATGAATGGATCAAAGAAAAGGTTGACCAACCTTCCTATCAACCACCATCTCGAAACTTACATGACTGTATAACCGACCATGATGGTACCCTCAAAATATCCTTCCGCCGTGACCACTCTCTCAGACTTCCCAGCATTTCCAATCCACCCAGTGAAAATAGCTTCCAAACAGCCAAACACTCTCTATCCAGTCTATCCAGAGAACATATAGCTAACCAAATACCTAGCCTAATCCTCAAAGACAAAGGAAAAACCCCATATGTTCCTATCCCTTATGATCAATACCATTATAAACCAGAATCCAGTGATACTGAAGACCAAGGCAACCTTATCCACCGTAGACGAAGAAAACCATCCATTAATATTGATGTACCCACACATGTGACCAATATCCTTAAAACACCTAACCAAACTGCTCATCCTATCCACAAATATGATGAACCAACCTCACCAACACCTTCCCAAGCCCTGACTGACAGTGTCCCTTCTGGACCTACTATCAGAACTATAGACGTTATAGACTCTGAAATTAACAGCCATCTTTTGGCAGAATACCATGCTCCTAATAATAAAAATTTAAGACGAAAATATGAGACAAATTATTCTCCCAAGAAGAGACAACAATTTCATGAAAGATGGTTATCCACTATCACCAAACTTAATCAAGACATACCGTTCTTCGAATGGTATTCTAATCGGAAGTCTTTAGAAGAACAATGTTTAGTTTTAAATCAAAATCGAAACCGTACTTATAAAACCAAACATGGAGACCTAATTCAACTTCATCCTCCTCCTAGGAATTTTGATATTGACATCTTCAATGAAGATACTGACCCCGTTGCTTCTACCACAACTAGTTGTTCCCCTTTTGTTATCATGGACACAGATCTATCCAATAACATAGCCTCTTCTTCAGCCCAAGTTGGAGTTGTTATAAAACAAAACAATTATACTAATATTTTTCTAAACACTCTAGGCGAACAACTTGACAAAATTGAACTCAATATGACAACATCTTCTTCTATTCACAAATCTTCCAAATCTGACAATCCCCAAGTTTTTGTCCCTGATTCTCCTACCCATATACCTATTACACCTAGTCAAAAGATTGATCCTTCCTCCTCAAATATTTTATTATTCCCTGATCCCACTGGGATTGAAAAATGTTTTGACCATTTTTTAAATAAAGAAGAACTTTTAAAATCTCTTGAAGAAAGACTTAAAAACCTACCTAAACCTGAAATTCACACAATAGATGATATGGTATATCTCTCGGAGACTGAGATTGAACAAATGATTAACAAAATTACAACTATTGACAAAGTTAACAGTTATAATCACGACAGATATTATCATAACACCAAACCTTATTATCCACGGCCTACTCCTCCAGACCTTCAATATGAAGAGACTGTCCCTTATAGAGCTTACACTGGTAATGCTTGTTACCAGTTTAACATTGATGGCCTATCAGAATACCAAACTATGACTGTCCTTCGAAAAATGCATACCATAGGATACATTTACATCAAAAAAAAAACAAAACATGACACATGCTGATGCAGTCACTTCTCTAGCCACTGGCTTTGAAGGACAATTATTTGGCTGGTGGACCCATACTATGAATCCTGCAGCCAAAGAAACTAGTATCCATCATACTAAAGAAATTATTACTACCCTCTTCATCCATCACTACATCTGCTAATACGACAACCTCTCAACCTGACGGTATTGACGTTCTTTGTTATACCAGACTAATGCATTTTGTTGGAAACCCAAACCGTTTTCAAGGTAAAGAATTTTCAAAATTACAAAATCTTAAATGTAAAAGATTAAGTGACTTTAAATGGTATAAAGACATATTTCTAACAAGAGTACTCAACGCTCTGATAATGCTAACTCTTATTGGAAAGAAAAATTTATCTCTGGCCTGCCTACTCTTTTCTCCACAAAGGTCCGAGATAAAATGATAGAACAAAATGCCAGTTCTGATTGGTCACAAATTGACTTAAACACATGGACTTATGGTGAAATCATAAACACTATAAATATTGTTGCTATACAGTTATGTACTGACATCCGACTCAAAAGCCAACTTAAAAAACAAAAACTCACTACTAAACGAGAACTTGGCTCTTGGTGTGAACAATTCGGGTTTGACAAATTACCTATATCCAAACGAAAACATTCTAAAAATAAATCTAAAAGAGCATTCCATAATACACCACCTAACTCCACTAACCCAAGATTCCGGCGTTGGTACAAGCACAAGAAACCTTTACCCAAATCCAAACCTTCACCGTCTACTAAACCTAAGACGAAACAACCTCGTAAACAAAACACCAAAAAATCCAAAATTGTTAAATGCTTTAATTGTGGACAGGAGGGACATTATGCTAATCGTTGTCCCAAAATCAAAAATAAAATCAGAACATTGGACATCTCTGAAGAACTTCAAGACAAACTTATCCAACTCCTTTATAATGACATCTCTTCTGATTCTGACTTATCTGATCCAGCAAATCCTCAATCTTCTGATAACATTGTTTTAGCCTTAAATTACTCTTCTGATCCAGATACTACATCGTGATCTGTCCAATCTGATTACTATCCCGACAAACAACCCTGCATTTGTAAAGAAATAAATGTTCTTGACCAACACGATTATTCTATGATCATTGGTATGATTGACAATATTAATGATCCTTCCATTAAAGCCAAATATATTAAAGAACTCATCTCCACAACCAACAACTGATAATTCTTACAGTACTCCTGATTTCGATTCCAATGTTATCGGACAATTCCAATCTAAACCAAGGAAAATCACCATTTCTGATTTACAAACAGAAGTCCAGAAACTCAAAGATGAAATTCGCCTTATTAAAATCACTATTGCTAAATTGGAACGTACCACTCCTATTCAAACAGACAATAAAAATCCTATTCCCATGAATAACAAAAATCCCAATTTTAATAGCTCAAGCGATTCTGATCAAAATCAAGATAATTCCCCTGATGAGGGTATTTCTAATCAATCCGCTTTATCCACTATTATCAATCCTTCCAACCCTCATATTGGACAAATAAAAACCTATAAAATCCAAAAATGGTGTATTGAAATTGATATACGAATAGCACAAGACTATAATCTCATTGTAAATGCTCTTGTTGATACTGGCGCAGATCTTAATTGCATAAGAGAAGCTCTTGTGCCCACCAAATATATTGAAAAGACCACAAAATCCTTATTCGGTGCCAACAAGCAACAACTTGATATTCAATATAAACTTGCTAATGCCAAAGTCTGCAACCAAGGCATTTGTTATACTACTGACTTTGTTATGGTCAAAACCATATCTCAAAATGTTATTCTTGGCCTTCCCTTCCATCACCTTATATCTCCTTTTAAAGTTACAAGTGAAGGAATTATTACCGAATACATCAACAAAGAAATTTTATTTCCCTTCATTTATCCCTTAATCATCCACGATTTGGACACTCTTAAACGAGAAAGCATCCATTATAAGTCTTCTCCTTTACCCCATTTAGACCAATGTATTGCTAATCTCAACATTAAGCAGAAACAACTTTCCTTTCTTAAAGACGATCTTTCTTTTGAAAAACAAGTCATTCGACTAGCTGATCCACATATGCAAGAAAAAATCAGACAATTTCAAACCAAAATCGAATCCGAAGCCTGCTCCTCTTTTCCTAACGCCTTCTAGAATAGGAAAAAACATATCGTTACTTTACCCTATAATCCTGATTTTTCTGAAAAAGGAATCCCTACTAAAGCCCGTCCTATACAAATGAATGCTAAACTTGTTGCTTATTGTAAACAAGAAATTCATGATTTATTACACAAAGGTCTTATCCGACCATCCAAATCTCCTTGGAGCTGTCCTGCCTTTTATGTCCAAAAACATGCTAAAATTGAACAAGGTGTTCCACGCCTTGTTATTAATTATAAATCTCTTAATAAAGCTCTCCAATGGATTCGGTACCCTATTCCTAATAAATCTGACTTATTAAAAAGACTTTATGATTCCAAAGTATTTTCCAAATTTGATATGAAATCAGGTTTTTGGCAAATCCAAATTGCTGAACAAGATAGGTACAAAACTGCTTTTACAGTTCCTTTTGGACAATATGAATGGAATGTTATGCCTTTTGGCTTAAAAAATGCCCCTAGCGAATTCCAATGCATTATGAATGATATTTTTAACCCCTACTCTAAATTTGCTATTGCTTATATTGATGATGTTCTTTTATTTAGCAATAATATCGAAAAACATTGGAAATATTTGCATATATTTCTTAAAACTATTAAACACCATTGCCTTGTTTTCTCTGCTCAAAAGATTACCCTATTTCAGACTAAAATCCGATTCCTTGGCCATCATATTACAAAAGGTACCATCTTTCCCATCCAACGAAGTTTAGAATTTGCTAGCAAATTTCCTGATATCATCAAAGACAAAAACCAATTGCAGAGGTTCCTTGGATGTCTCAACTATATTGCTAGTTTTTACCAAGAACTCAGACTTATCTGTAAACCTCTTTTCCAGAGACTTAAGAAAAACCCTCCTCCTTGGACTAATATTCATACCCAGGCTATACGCCAAATAAAACATCATGTCCAGTCTCTTCCTTGTTTAAACATCTGCCATCTTACTGCCCCAAAAATTGTGAAAACTGATGCTTCTGATCTCGGTTATGGGGGTATCCTAAAACAAATTATTAATAATAAAGAATGTTTAGTCAGATATGTTTCTGGTACATGGAATGATACCCAACTTAAATATTCCACTGTCAAGAAAGAAATCTTGGCCATTGTACTGACTATTCAAAAATTCCAAGATGACTTAATCAACCAACATTTTGTCCTCAAAGTTGATTGTCAATCGGCTAAATTTATTTTAACAAATGATTTTAAAAACCTTTCCTCCAAACAAATCTTTGCTCGATGGCAAGCACTTTTATCTGCTTTTGATTTTTCCATTGAACATATTAAAGGAACTGATAATAGTTTACCTGATTTTCTCACTCGTGAATTTTTGCAGGGTCATGTCCAGCATTAGAGGACGGGGTCCTCGTGAAAGAGGCCGCAGTAGTTGTGGCGGCCGAGGACCTAGTATTCGACCAACCCTAACAACATTACCAACGACAGTTCATACGGACATTTCCACCGACCTCTCTTTATCGACCATTCCTTCCTTATCTTCAAGACCCAGTCATAAAGACAAGTATGCTGCCTTAGGTTTTTCAGACTTTTGTTCAGACATTTGCTCTACTCCATTGACAAATACTTTTAGCCCATTACAACTAGATTCTCCTTCATTCAAGACAGTTACGTCCTCTCGTATCAGTCCACATTCTATCAAACAAAATATACCTCAGGATCTTATTTACCAATCTCCTACGCAAACCTTCCCTCAACCTATCAATTACTCATATCCTTATATTATCAAACCTTTCTTTGATCGTTTTTGTACTATGGAAGTTCCAGCCCTTTTAGACCAATATTTTGACGAACCAAAGCAACTAGCTGATGTTTTAATCAATCCCCTGTTTTTCAGATTTCCAGAAGACCATTCCAAGAGACATGTTTTTTATGAATTTATTTTAGTAGATACTGATTCCATTTTTCTCTCAGATGTCTACGACAAAATCGACAAGGAAAAACTTCTTTTCCGCAAAATCAAACTTTGTAAAATTATATCCCAAGACCAATGGGGCGACCCAAATTCAACAAAACCTTTTTCCCGACAATTCCTTACCCCTGGGTTTGATTACTGGGACTATATTAAAGTTTGGACCTATCTACTATATGGACAAAATCCAGGAAACTCTCTTTCTTGGTTCATCTATTTTGACAAGAATTTTCAGCTTGACATCCCCTTTTGGTTCTTAGAATGGTGGGATAAATATGACCCTACCACTGATATCCTTCCCCCCAATGTAAATGAAGGTTATCAATATTGGCTCTCCCATTTCGACAAACCTTCTACTTGGGATTTTATCCCTGACCTATTAATTTATTTTAAGCATTTCAGCCTCACTTGGATCCTGATGCTTGAATATGCTATTATTGACAAACTGATTGGCACTATTAATGTGCCTTATTTTGGAAGACAAAAAAAAATCAAATGGTGGAGCGGCATGAACATTGCTAATTTAGGTACCCAGGGAGTGGCTTCTTGGTTCAATGAGAACCCTTCTCTCTGTAAAACCCTAATTGACCAGTCCCCTTTTCTCATGGCTAAATCACAATCCCGCGCACAACTTGCTGCTGCCAGTTCCAGACTTGCCACTGCCAGCACTCCTGATGAGCTTCGTGCTATTGCTAAAGACATGGAAAAGGCTATGACCACGATCTCCTCTCAAATGGACACTGGGTCCAGCGACCATAATGACAGAAACCTTAGTGATGGCGATGACCCCACCAGATTCTTTTGCCATGACGAATCTGAGTCATGATCTTATCAGGATATCACTTATCTTATCATGTCGGCAGAACATGACAAGCTACAGATGACAGATGTGTGTCGGCAAACAACGACAATCAACGCGTCGGCAGAACACGACAAACTTTGAAGAATCTGCTTTCAATTATTATTAAAGTTTTAATAATGTAAGGTTACTATGGTTATGTTTACCATAGTTTTATTTGTACTACGGTTACTTTTAACTCTCGTCCTCTCTCCTATATAAGAAGGCTCACTTTGTCTTCCAGAGGGCAGAGTTGGTTTAAGTTTAAAGTTTGCTTTGGGAGTTTGATTAAGAGTCTATCTCTTGAATCTTTCCTCTCTCTCTCTCTCTCTCTCTCTTTTAACCTTTCCTCTCACTATTGTAAATCTCCCAAGTTTGAAATAAAGTTTACGACATATTCATGTACTTCTTTGCTGTCAGACTATCACTCTGTTGTAAGATTTTCTGATCTATCATTCTCTTTTATGTTTCTATATTTACTATTGATTATCTTGTGGATTCTGTTATATTCATTAGTTATATATATATATATATATATAGAAATGAAGAAGAAAAGACGAGTTACTTTTATTTGTATTTTTATTTATTTGTCTGTTGAAAATGGAGAAAGAGTAGTAGTTCAGTTCTACTATGACCTCTTTCTTTATTTGTTGTATTTTTTTTTGTTGGAATACCACGTGTGGGGAAGACCGTTGAGAAATTATCGGGCTAAATGAGTGTCGTTGCCTGTTCCGAAGAAAAAAAGAAAAGGAAAAGAATGATGATATTTGCACATCTTAAAAATAACAGAAATTTTGCTCGGGGCAATAAATCTCAGTTAGCACCCTCAAGATCATTACCATGTAGGTGATGACCAAGTTAGAATGTATATGTATATGATAGTGCCTAATGGAATGACACGGAGACAATGATTTTGTTAGCTACTCGAAAGAAATAAAAGTCTTTATTGATAACATATGGTGTACATCTCTCTCTCTCTCTCTCTCAAATTACTCTCACTTTTTTCTGAGGGATAGTTGGGTATTTGCTGTGTGCCTGTCGAATAGTAGTCCCCCCTTTTCAGAGGGAGGAAGTCCTCCCTTTATACAATGTCTTCATAGGTTTAAACTCATTGATTCACCCTTGATTTTCTCATCCCTCCCCTCCTTATCAGACAAGATTTTTATCTTTAAATGCCATTGACTTTGAGTTAATTGCTCAGTTGAGGATGTCTCGGTGGTAACCAATTTGTTTCCTACTTAGACTCTATTTACTTGTTCTGTACGTTTGTAACGTCTTTAGATGTGATCCTGTGTATCTTCGGATCTAGCAGGTTCTCTCGTAGAGATCGTTGAATATATCACGGTGAGGTACATCAATTTAGTGAGGTCGATCAGTGTCCTGGCCTCGATATTGAGAAGTTTCGTCTAGCTAGGAGCTTGGTTTGACCTCCCTTGACCTTTCGAAGTTAGGTGTGGCCCCCTATGGACACCCCCTTGTATTAGCGAGGTATAGAAGAGCTTCTGGAGAAATTACGAGGCAACCTCGGTTTGACCTCCCTTGACCTTTCGAAGTAAGGTGCGGCCCCCTATGGACACCCCCCCTGTATCAGCGAGGTATAGGCGAGCTTCTGGAGAAATTACGAGGTAACCTCGACTTTGGGGGGATTTCCTATTTTCGGGTTTGATGACGCGGGTTTGATCTGACCATTCCGGGCTCTATTCCGGATGTTTCTGGGGCCTGCCCTTGTTCCTACGGGGCGGTATCGTAGCTCGGCTTTGGGTAACATGGTCTCCTGGTGGAAAATCTCGGGCATTGAGCCAGGTCTGGAGGGTGAAAAATTTCCCTTTGGTCCTTAGCCAATTTTGGCTATTAACAGAAGTCCCCTCTGACTTGAACACCAGATGTCGAGCTTGGGGTTGGGGTCAGATTTTTTATTTTATTTGGGAAATCTTTCTTTTTTTACCGTTACCAGAATATTGGGGAAATCTACTCATTAACTGCGTAGTAACGTGGCGTGAACTGACTAATTTATCTACGAATTAATCTGGTTGCGTTACGGCAGGCCCCGAGATTTTTTACCGTTACTAGAATCTTGGGGAGATCTCCTCCTTAACTGCGTAAGTGACGTGGCGTGAGCTGACTAGCTTGTTTTTGAGTTAATTCGGTTACGTTACGGCAGTCCCCGAGATTCTTTGTGATCTCAACCGAGGATCTCGACAGCTCGTGCTGTTGCCCTCTTGCCTATATATATCTATTTATCTCAACGTCTTCCTCACATCTTTCGAACTAAATTTTTTGCTAAGATATACTTTCTCTCATAGCCTTTCTCTCATAGCCTTTCTCTCAAGCTTGCCTTTTTCTTCATTCTTCATCCTTATTGACTTCACTATGTCGAAAACCAGTCATGATTCAGTTGACTCCATAGTTGACGGTGAGGAGGTCTTTAGCCTTGCCCCGGGGAAACGGGCACGGGGGAGTTTAGACAGTGACGATTCCCTGCCCAACCCGCAACGTCGACGGTCAAGCAGGAATGTGTTCATTGGGACCGGGTTTTCCAACCACCCTGACCATCCTTTGGATATCGTCGATGCAGACTCCGACAAAGAAGTGGGTGGTGACGTCGTGGGAGAACATTGAGTCCCGGCTTCTGGACCCCTTTTGGTGAGGCTCCCTCCTTATGACTTCAGGGTTGTCCCTGATTCCATCGTCGATCCAGCCGCGATTGACCGTTTGAGGTCGAAGTATGGCATCCTCGACAGCGTATCCATCTCGGTACCTCCCAAGGGTTACGAGTTCTTCAACCCCCCTAAAGGCGTGCTTCCAGTTCATGTGGCGGCTCTCGAGAACGGGGTTAGGCTTCCCCTTCATCCGACTCTTCGACGGGCTCTTAACGCCATCCAGCTTGCTCCTCTTCAGTTGACGCCTGGCTTCTAGAGGCATCTGATTGGCTTCCTCGTGCTATGGAGGGAACAATTTCAGTTGAACAAGGTGACGAGAGAGCCGGGAGTAGAGGAGCTGGCCTATCTTTTCCAGATTGGGAGCCTGTCTGGCGCTCCTCGAGGCCAGTTTTATGCTAAGGCCAAGAACAAGCTCAACTTTGTTATTCCTGGCGCTTCGAAGAAGGACCCCGCCTGGAAGGAAGAATGGATCCTTGCGGGGGATGATTGGGGGAGCTCAACTTTCATTGGAGGGCATGAGTTCGAGGTTCCCACAGCTTTCAGTGACAAACCCTCGTGGGACCGGGACTCCCTGCCCTCTGAATCTGAAGCCATTTTGAAGGCTATTTTAGCCAGGAATTACTTGAACCTGAAGTTCCCCACTGCGGAAGCCTTCGATCCTCGTAGGGTGAACCAATACCTGCGGATCTCAGACGCTACTCCTCGTAAGTGTCATTGAATTGCCTTGCCTTGCCTTGTTGATCAGCTTGGTTCTGACATTTTTCTTTTTAATTTGTTTATTCACAGTTTTTGTCGTTGAACCAGCTTCCCGCAACATCTCACGCTCTCTTCAAGCTAGAATTTCTCTTCCCTTTACTGGGGTCGAACCAGCTCTTGCTCCATCTACCTTCCCAGCTGGGTCCAAAATGGCCAACCTTGCGTCGCGGGCTTTCTGGGCTTTGGGTAAAGCTTCCCAAGTTGTTGGCCCGGCTGCTTCTACCCCTCCTGCTGTAGTCGCTAAAGCTGCTACCCCCTCGATTCGCCCGCCTGATTCCGCTGCCTTTCCAACCCCTCAAGCTTCGGAGGATTCTGGAAGGGGTGTCGCAAAGATTCCTTCCAACCGTTCCCGACCCCAGTCAGCTCGACGGGGCAGGACGAAATCTTGGAATAATTCATCGCGTCTTATCCGGGCGGTGGGATCTCCAGGATGGCTTCCATGCCCGTGGATGTCCTAACTACCAATGGGTCTGCTATTTTAGCTGAGGTAATTGCATTTCCTTCATACTGCTTTTGCTAATTTGTTCAGCTTCTAACTCTAGCTTTGTATTTTGTAGGCCTTCAAATTTAATGTAGCGATGGGCCAGCAAGTAGCCCTCTTCCGCGATCGAGCTGCAAGAGCCGAAGCCGAAGCCGAAGCCGAGAGAGCCATAGGATTGCTCAAGCATGCTCAGTTCTTAGTGGAAGAGATGACCTCTAACCAGGGAAAGGTCGAGATCGAGATGGCTGAGCTTCGTTGTGACCATGAGAGGACGAAGCAATCTTATGATCAAGAGCTCTTCAATCTATCCGGCGGGCTAGACAGAGGGATTCTTGGAGATCTGAGGCTAAAAAGTTGGACCTCGAGAATCAGTCTTTGATTGCTCAGGTGACCAAGCTGCAAGCCGACGCGGAGACCTCTTTTAGCGATGGATACTTCTATGCTTCCTTTCAAGCCGATGAAGCTCTCCCTCTTCCATTTGATCTATCGTCTATTGCCGGCTGGGATAGACAGGAAATAATGATTAAGGCTGCCGAGTTATCTCGCCCTAATGGCGACGAGACGGTTCCTTTGAACCAAGCAGGGGCTGGAAAACAGCCCACCCAGACAGATCCTCCATTTCCACCTCCTTCATTTACTACTTCAGGTCCCGGGGAGTCGTCCAGTAAGGTTCTGTCTTCTCGATCCGAGGGGGACCAGTCAAGAGTTGGGGAAGCAGCTAGGAGCCCGTCTGAGGAACCCCCTATAATGGAGATGGAGGTCGACAGGAGTCATACGGGGTCCATGGCTGCCTTTCTCATTACGGCTATCCCGCCTGAGGTTATGGAAGTGATTAACGAGGTCTTGGAGGAAGACCCTGCTGATCAACAGATGGAGCCTTTAAATGGAGGGGCGGTTGGCGAGGATCAGTGTGAAGGAGGAAGACCGGCAGAGGAAAACCCAGAGAGTCCCAAAGCTTGAAGCAGTTCGATCATGGCTTGTCTTGATTGCCTGGAAAAGGGGGTGAGCACCTCGTTTTGGCCTTATTTAGCTTAGCTTTCCTCTTTTGTTTTTTTTTATATAGCCCGACCTCGGGGGTCGGGCTCCCCGTTGGATGGATGTAGCCTTACCGAGGGATAGGCTCCTCTTACCTTTAATGAGAAATCAAATCGCTTTGAGGACTCTTGTTTCATTCCTGGTCTTGAATAGGAAACATAATTGCATCCGCAACAACAATTTGTCCATACTTCATTAAAACTTTGGTAAGGAATTCTTATTATGATGATCTTGATTCTGCACACGAAAACAAATATTTGTTTTTAAATTCGTCTTGGGGGTGGTAGCCAGACCAAGGCATCAAGAGGGCTATTTAGCTATTTCCTAGTCTCGAGATCTGGATGGCAACTATGCTCTTATACTCAGACCCTTTTTGGGGGTGGTAGCCCGACCAAGGCATCATGAGGGCTATTTAGCTATTTCCTGGTCTTGAGATCTGGATGGCAACTATGCTCTTATACTCAGACCCTTCTTGGGGGTGGTAGCCCGACCAAGGCATCAGGAGGGCTATTTAGCTATTTCGCTATTTCCTGGTCTCGAGATCTGGATGGAAACTATGCTCTTATACTCAGACCCTTCTTGGGGGTGGTAGTCCGACCAAGGCATCAGGAGGGCTATTTATCTATTCCTGGTCTTGAGATCTGGATGGCAACTATGCTCTTATACTCAGACCCTTCTTGGGGGGTGGTAGCCCGACCAAGGCATCAGGATGGCTATTTAGCTATTTCCTAGTCTTGAGATCTGGATGGTAACTATGCTCTTACACTCAGACCCTTCTTGGGGGTGGTAGCCCGACCAAGGCATCAAGAGGGCTATTTAGCTATTTCCTGGTCTTGAGATCTAGAGGGCAACTATGCTCTTACACTCAGACCCTTCTTGGGGGTGGTAGCCCGACCAAGGCATCAGGAGGGCTATTTAGCTATTTCCTGGTCTTGAGATCTGGATGGCAACTATGCTCTTACACTCAGACCTTTATTGGGGGTGGTAGCCCGACCAAGGCATCAAGAGGGCTATTTAGCTATTTCCTGGTCTTGAAGTGTCTATGTCAAATTTCCCACTCAAGGGTGTAAGCACTACTGTTGAACATAGTTGGAGATAAAGATGAAAGAGAAAAATGACTTTATTGATGATCGAGATGCAGTACATTTTTATTAGGGATTCTAATGAAACCTAAATGGGGGTAGTCTGCTTGAGAACTCCCTCCTCAAGGGTAGAATTTCCTCAAATGATCTATATTCCAAGTGTGGTCGATGGGTCGTCCGTTCATGTCTTCGAGTTTGTAGGCTCAATTGCGAGCAACTAGCTTTATCAAATATGGCCCTTCCCAATTATGACTTAAGACTCCATCCAACCTTTTCTGCATATTCAGGGTCACATTTCTAAGCACTAGATCACCTTCCTTGAAATTTCGGGCTCTCACCTTTTGGTTGAAATATCTAGTGATCTTGCTTTGGTAGATTGCCACTTTCTCCGCTACCCGGTTCTGTTTCTCTTCTAGGAGGTCCAGATTAGCCCGGAGCTTGACCTCGTTACTTTCGGGCTCAAAGTGTTGTACCCTGAACGAGGTTGATTTGTGCTCGATGGGGAGGACCGCTTCAACCCCGAAAGCCAGGGAGTAAGGTGTCTCCCCGGTAGCTGTTCTCTTTGTAGTCCGGTATGCCCAAAGGACTTTTGGCAGCTCTTCGGCCCATTTGCCTTTTTTCTGCTGTAGTTTCTTCTTTAAAAGTTTCTTGACAGTCTTGTTGGTGGATTCCACCAGTCTGTTAGTCTGGGGATATGCTACTGAAGCTAGTCTGAGGTCGATCCCGAGCTAAAATTCGACATCGTTGCTGCAGCGAAAGCTTGCTCGACTTTAGTAAAAGGCTCAAGGAATTGGTGCCACACAAGACCTCGAACTCATGCCTTATCCAAGTATACTTAGTTAAACCTTTGAGACGAGGATAAGGGTTACCTAATTGGGAAAATATGGTTTGATTCCGCAAAGAACTCTTCCTGAGACTGTCTTCATGCAGCAAATTCTTCCAACTCCTCTCTTTTAGGTCAATGGAAAGGATCTTCTGAGTCCTTTTCATGACATCCACTCCTTGGATCGACTTTGCCTTCCCGTCCAGACCCACTAAAAATCAACGAAAATAGTTAGTATCAGACAAAGTACAAGGTTCGCATGAAATAATCAAACACCCACCAGCATTATTCCAGGTATATCTGACCTCTTCGACTAAATCGTCATGAGGAAAAAAGAACCTTGGTTTCCAATCAGGGTCTCTTGTCGAGCAGATAACCCCGATGTTGTCGAGCAGCGATTAGATACCTCCCACAGTCAGTATCGTACTTTTTCAAACGATACGTGTACATGAGGTTTTCAAACAAGAAGTCCAACTTCTCTTTCTCGATCAAAACCTAGAGGAGTAGAAGAATCCTTCATCCGTTAAGCATCAACTGGACTGGAGCCATCTCAAAAAAGTTTCACAGCTGGCGAGCCAATGAAGGAATGGGGAACATGTGTCCCAACTTGAATTGTAGTAAGTAAAAGCAAGCCTAACCTGGTATTGACCAGTCCGCCCGTTCGAATGGCGCCCTACTTGAACCTTAACCGAAGATGGAATCCTAAGCTAAAATTTCAATTTCTAAATGTCGACATATGACAATTTTGATGCAGGATTATTAGATAGAAATCTTTTTGCCTCACTTTTAGAGGTCGATGGCAGTTCCATATTCAACCCACCGGGCGTCGCTAAGCGACCCACCACCATAGTCCCATTTTGGTGGACTCTGACCTCACCGACACTCAAGTCAGAAGGAGGTCCACCCAAAGTCACCCAATTATAGTGTTCAGCTTCAGAACCCTAGTCTGACGAAGTCAGATCGACTTCACTAGGGACGCCCTGATAATCATCAATCATCTTCTCCAGCAATGGGTTCGACGAGACTTCGCTTCGAATCGGCATAATTCCAAACACTGTCGAAAAGGAAAACCTAATTTTAGCATGAAGAGATTGAGTTATCCTAAACAGGACGACCACAACAATCTAAACTCAAGGTCGAAAGATCGAACTATCTTAAGCAGATTGACCACAACTAAGCCTTAGGTCGACATCTCCACAAAAACCAAAGGCTCTATTTCCAATCTAATGCTATCTTCTGCAAACAAATTTATCAGAAAATTCATTATAAAATAGATCAAAACACTTGACAAAACTCAAAATCTATTGAATATCAACCAAGAACCAAAAACCAGAGAATCGGAATATCACGTAAACCAAAGAAAACTATGGAACAATGCACTTAAAGCAACAAAAAAAAAGTAAAGAACAAGGAAAAACGAAGAAAAACTAGAAAAATAAAGGGGAAAAACTCACTACAAATTTACAAAGTTGAAGACACGTCTGAAAAGGCTAAGTGAAAGCAAAAAAACTGTCCCTCTTCTTCTTCTTCTTTAAAGACAAACAAAGCCTGAAGCAAGAACCTTCAGTCAAATGATGGAGAGAGATTAAAGATTTGAAATATATAGACATCAGAAGACACGTGTCTCAAAAAGACAGAGCATGTCATTTCAACTGGGGACAAGTGTCTCAAAATAACGGGGTATGTTTCTTTAATTGACGTCACCTCTTATCACCTTTCGAACTCAAAAGGTACCAATTCGAATTCCATGGAGCTTCGACAAGTGCACTCGTTTGAAGATCATGTTGTTGGTTCCGGGAACTGATACCCACTATTCTGTCGTTAGGGAATTGCGGATCCCAAAAAGATATATATAAAAAGTTCATATGCAATGTGCTCTATAGTTATGAAAACTAGTAAAACTGCAAGCGAAGGTATCGTTCCACAAGGAGGTAAGATTCGTCGACCTTCTCTAGTTCTAGCTATACAACATGCCAAGCGGACTCGTGTGTTGCAGAAAAATAAATAATAGTATAAATAAATAAATTACATAAATATAATATTTACAATGATAGGATGAAATGGAGAGATGCATGAAATATATGAATACGCTAAGGAAATGACTTAACCGTGACAACCCACCGAATTAAGCACTAGACTCACCTAGTCCCTCAAATGTGCAAGTATGTGTTATAGGCTCGTGTCCCATTAATTGAACTCTAATCTCTCTCTATGTCTTAGAGATCACATCCACACAAAGCATGAATTCATTAAGTGTCGTGGCACACACTAAGGAGCCATGTAGGCCACCCTAGTGATACTCTCACTTTCTGGCCATCTACACAAGACATTTAGTTGGGCATGTAATGCGCAACCGCATGGGCCATACTATAACAAAAAATTCATCCACAAGGCTAACTAAATACGGGATAGCAACCAAGTGAATGCATTAAGAATATGAGATACCCATACAACATGTATATTATATGCTCGTGTCCCCTTAATTAATCTTTACCCTCTCTCGAGCACATAGAGATTGCATCCATAAATATGCATAAATCCATTAAGTTCAATAAGACACACACACGAGCTCTACATGTCAGCCTAGTGATCTCTCAACTTTCTGGTCAAATGTAGAGGATACCATGTTGAGCATGTTAATGCGAACCACGAGATATATAACACACAGTCTAAATATCATTCAAAAGGTGGCTAACCGAGTGAAAGCCTTAAGCATACTAAACGCCCATAAAGCAACACAAGCACAAGAGGAATTCGGTGGTCTTTACTCTAGATACGGATTCGGTTTTGTCAATCTCCCTAGGATGGCTAAAAATGGAAATAAGTATACCTAACACTAATGTGCAAATATATTGATTGTTTTACATTAAGACCATTCAATTTAGGTTAAAAGTTCATCCTCTTGATTTGGGAATTTTTCCAAAATCAATTCATCACCCAATCCGGCCAAGGATAGGCAAATGTGTCTTTAAAAGACCCATTAAGCACAAGGATGTGAACCAAGGCCAATTTAGCAACTAAATGCATGAACTGAAACCTTTCCCACTCTTTGGAGCTAAATTTTCTAACACTCAAATCATTTAATACATGGTATTTTGAGTCATCATCAATCAATCAACAATCATGGAATGCTAAATTACACTACTCCTACATGAAAATATTCTACTCCTAATCCCATTCATTGACACATATTGATTTTGACTCTCCACACACATGAATATCACAATAAGAGATTAATTCATGAAATTAACAAAGAGTAAAATAAAACCTAAAAAAATTTAAGAACAAACATATATATATATATATATATATATATTGCACAAGTGTAGGTTTACAAAATTCCCAATTTGGGGATACACAATTAAGAAAATAAGAAATACAAAGAGAATGAGTAAAATGAGATACAACCCTTGAAGAAAACCCTCCAAGAGCTCATTTCCATGCTTGGCTCAAAATTTGTCAAAGATCCCTCCTATTCTCCTTGCAATCTATTCTAAATTGTGGTGGAGGAAGTGAAAACGGGTGGTGGAGGTGTATGGTGAGTTCCCATGGAGGAAAATCCTCCATGGGAGCCATTTCTCTCCTTATTTTTGTGAAGATGATAAAGAGGAAAGAGATGAGAGAAGGGTGTGTTGGGTGAGAAAGAGAGAGAAGAAGTCTGAAGAAAGAGAGAAAATGGGGGTATTTATAGAGTTGGGAAGTTAGGGTATGAAGCTGAGGTGAAAGGATAAATTTGCCCTTCAAATAGTAGCTGAAAATGGCTGAAAATAGGTTCGTCCATGGGTTGGTCCGTCTGGTCATCCCGCAGAGACTTTTCCCATGGAAAAGGCTGCCCAAAACTCCGCTGAATACTTCGTCCAGAATTCCCGCAGAGCATCACGCGGTGTGCAGCTCCAGCTTCGCGCATTGTTATGAAAACTGCCATAACTTCCTCCAGAAGCCTCGAAATCGCAATCTGTAAAAACCGTTGAAAAGTAGACATCCAGGACTTTTCAAAAATAGGTATAGGGCAGCGTAGTTCTATTGGAGAAGGGAGATATGGCTCTCCAAAGTTAAGTGTATTGCACGAAGATTTCCAATTCCAGCCCTTCTAACTCCAAAACTCTTCAATTTAGCTCAACACCTTATTTTAAGGGATATTACCTACACAAGGCTCACAAAACGTATTAAATACAAAAATAAGCTCGAAAACGAAAGCAAAAGATAGGAAATGGGGACCTCAAATGGTGTATTTTACGATGTTATCACACCCCCAAACCTATCTTTTGCTTGTCCTCGATCAAAACAAAAACGGAAAACAAAACAAACATGCAAAGTACTATGTATAAAACCTACAAAATCTAGGCTAGTCCACTTTCGTGGGAAACACGATGGCACTTAGCAGGTGCCACAAGCCTTTCAACCACTAGACGATCCCTAGATAGAGAAGTTTTGTCTTCTGAGGGTTTATAGCTACGACACCCACAAACGTATACTCTGCAAGATGAGCTGAGATGAAATCCAAACATACCAAATAAAGACTACACATGCATGCTAGTATCTCAAATATACCAATTAATAACATGCATCACGATACTTAGGATGTTTTCGGTTTACAAAACAACTACGCTCGAATTGCTCAAGATAAAATTCGCCTCGACTCTAATCCTCACCGAATTTCAGTCATGTATTTTTGCTCAGAACCTAGGCACACTCTCTAGTAAACACATGCAATTTGGAAGTTATGTTCATGGAATCGAATATATCATCTATGAGTATTTTCAATGAAATCACATTTTCTGAAAATTTATCTCATGGAAGGAATTGAAATGCCATGAAGGTGGAAAGGGCATGCCTTGACTCGCATTCCCAATATAGACTTCCTAAGAGATCAAATGGGCTTTCCCTCACTTGAAATGTGGCCAAGGTGATTTAGGGTGGTGTATGGGATGGAAGAAATGGTAGGAGTGGGAAGGATAAAGTTACCAACCATGCTAAGGTGTTTGCACATTACAATACTTTGGCTAGCTATAAAACACATTACATTACAAGTGATTAGGCTATAACATTTACATTGCACATTTGTGCTACAATTGTACTCACATTTAACTAACTTTACATTAACAAACTTGAAGGCTTAAGTCTTTATAATTCACACTTATTTTCTTTTCTTTTTTTTTTCTTTTTTTATAAGCCATTGCCTTTGCACATTTACACATATTTGCCTAAGTACACATTTCTACAAAATTTAGAGCTACATATACAACTTCTCCTAAGCTATACACCTCAACATGATCAATAATTAAGGAATGGCTTGTGTTTGGGTTATGTAGGTGTATGGTGGTTTAGTGTTTGGCCTCAATTTTTGCAATGAAAGCACATATAAGGGATTTTGGAGTGTTTAGGCTATTTTAGTAGTTAGTCTCACACTCAAGCCCAAAACCATTTCTAAAGTCCATCTAACAAGGGAATACAAATCTCAACAAGAATTCCACATGATGAATTTCTATGGCAATCAATGCAAAGTTGATGTACAATGAGATCACAATTAAGAAAAAAATCGGAAAGTGTTTAAAGATTAGAAACAAAACCCACAGATTTTCTCTATTTAGGCTTAAGTGTAGCTCACGGGTAGTCTCCACTATTTTCTCAGGCTAAACAAACATAGAGGTCTCATCCACCTCAACAACAAAATATTGGCACTATACATGCAAATTTAAGTGATGCACGGAGCTAAAAGCGTACAATGCATGCCTCTATCGGCACGCAAAAGAAAACAACTCAACCAAAAATGGATTAAAATTCCAAGATTTTTCAAAAATAACCGATTTGAGCAAAGATTTGAAAATTGTCTAAAACAAACACCCTAAGATCTAAGCAAAATACATATCCACTCTTAGATCTAAACAAAAATAAAAATCACAAAACAATAAGCAAAGCATTTATATCATTAAGCGCATGGGCGGTTTCCACCCAAGTCGACAACTACTCCACAAGTTCTCAAATTTAAGCTCAAAATTTAGAGGATACCTCTTATGGCTGCAGCCACATAGCCTTTACGATCTGCCGTTTCACTTGGAGAGTTGTTGCGGTGCGATAGGCGCACACCTAGTTCTCATGAGTCATGCGATCCATATAACCTGAAAATTTTCGTTCCTTGCACAAGCACAACTCAAAAACATCAAATGCATATGCTTTAAACAAAAAAAAATAAAATACACAACTAACACCCCCAAACCTAGCCTAAACATTGCCGTGCACAAACAATGAAAAGCATGAGTAAAAGAAGTGCTTATTTTCAACATAACTATCTACTCTGTAAAGCAATAAAAAGCTATAAAAGCAAGCTAAAACTATCAACAATCAATAATTACGTCGCCTCCTCGGCAGCGGTGCCACTTTTGATACCCGTTATTCTGTCGTTAGGGAATTACGGATCCCAAAAAGATATTTATAAAAAATTCCTACGCAATGTGCTCTATAGTTATGAAAACTAGTAAAGCGGCAAGCGAGGGTATCATTCCACAGGGAGGTGGGATTCATCGACCGTCTCTAGTTCTAGCTATACAACATGCCAAGCGGACTCCTGTTTTGCAGAAAAATAAATAATAGTATTAATAAATAAATTACATCTATATAATATTTACAATGATAGGATGGAATGGAGAGAAGCATGAAATGTATAAATACGCTGAGGAAATGACTCAATCATGACAACCCTCTTAATTAAGCCCTAGACTCACCTAGTCCCTCAAATGTGCAAGTATATGTTATAGGCTCGTGTCCCCTTAATTGAACTCTAATCTCTCTCGATGTCTTAGAGATCACATCCACACAAAGCATAGATTCATTAAGTGTCGTGGCACACAAAAAAGAGCCATGTACGCTAACCTAGTGATACTCTCACTTTCTGGTCATATACACAAGACATTTAGTTGGGCATGTAATGCGCAACCGCGTGGGCCATACTACAACCAATAATTCATCCACGAGGCTAACCAAGTATGGGATAGCAACCAAGTGAAAGCATTAAGAATACGAGATACTCGTACAACATGTATGTTATATGCTCGTGTCCCTTAATTAATTTTTACTCTCTCTCTCTCTCTCTTTCTTGAGCGCAAAGAGATTGCATCCGTACATATACATGAATCCATTAAGTTCTATAGGACACACACACAAGCTCTACATGCCAGCCTAGTGATCTCTCAACTTTCTTGTCAAATGTAGAGGATACCATGATAAGCATGTTAATGTGAACCACACGATATATAACACACAGCCTAAATATCATTCACAAGGTGGCTAACCGAGTGAAAGCATTAAGCATACTAAACGCCCATATAGAAACACAAGTACAAGAGGAATTTGATGGTCTTTACTCTAGATACAGATTCGGTTTTGTCAATCTCCCTAGAACGGCTAAAAATGGAAACAAGCTCACATAACACTAATGTGAAAATATATTTATTGTCTTACATTAAGACCATTCAATTTAGGTTAAAGGTTCATCCTCTTGATTTTAGAATTTTTCCAAAATCAATTCATCACCCAATCCGGCCAAGGATAGGCAAATGTGTCTTTAAAAGACCCATTAAACACAAGGATGTGAACCAAGGCCAATTTAGCAACTAAATGCATGAACTGAAACATTTCCCACTCTTTGGAACTAAATTCTCTAACACTCAAATCATTTAATACATGGTATTTTGAGTCATCATCAATCAATCAACAATCACGGGATGCTAAATTACACTACTCCTACATGAAATTACTCTACTCCTAATCTCATTCATGGACACATATTGATTTTGACCCTCCACACACATAAATATCACAATAAGAGATTAATTCATGAAATTAACAAAGAGTAAAACAAAACCCAAACAAATTTAAGAACAAACATATATATATATATATATTGCACAAGTGTTGGTTTACAAAATTCTCAATTTGGGGATACACAATTAAGAAAACAAGAAATACAAAGAGAATAAGTAAAATGAGATACAACCCTTGAAGACAACCCTCCAAGAGCTCATTTCCATGCTTGGCTCAAAATTGGTCAAAGACCTCTCCTATTCTCCTTGTAATCTACTCTAAATTGTGGTGGAGGAAGTGAAAAAGGGTGGTAGAGGTGTATGGTGAGTTCCCATGGAGGAAAATCCTCCATGGGAGCCATTTTTTTCCTC
The DNA here is from genome assembly GCA_033220585.1 of Dipteronia sinensis. Classification (NCBI taxonomy): domain Eukaryota; kingdom Viridiplantae; phylum Streptophyta; class Magnoliopsida; order Sapindales; family Sapindaceae; genus Dipteronia; species Dipteronia sinensis. The sequence goes on from CM065636.1 coordinate 79,719,390, forward strand.
CATGGGAGCCATTTCTCTCCTTATTTTTGTGAAGAGGATGAAGAGGAAAGAGATGAGAGAAGGGTGTGTTGGGTGAGAAAGAGAGAGAAGAAGTCTGAAGAAAGAGAGAAAATGGGGGTATTTATAGAGTTGGGAAGTTAGGGTATGAAGCTGAGGTGAAAGGATAAATTTGCCCTTCAAATAGTAGCTGAAAATGGCTGAAAATAGGTCCGTCCACGGGTTGGTCCGTCTGGTCATCCTGCGGAGACTTTTCCCATAAAGTCTCCCCAAAACTCCACTGGATACTCCGTCTAGAATTCCTGCGGAGCATCCCGCAGAGTGCAGCTCCAGCTTCACGCACTGTTACGAAAATGGCCATAACTTCCTCTAGAAGCCTCAGAATCGCTATATATATAAACTGTTGAAAGTAGACATCCGAGGCTTTCAAAAAATAGGTAATGGGAAGTTTAGTTCTATCGGAGGAGGGAGATATGGTTATCAAAAGTTGAGTATACTGCATGAAAATTTCTAATTTCAGTCCTTCTAACTCCAAAACTCTTCAATTTAGCTCAACACCTTATTTTATAGGATATTACCTACACAAGGGTCACCAACATATTAAATACAAAAATAAGCTCGAAAACGAAAGGAAACGATAGGAAATGGGGACCTCAAATTGTGTATTTTAAGATATTATCATAAACCGGAATCGGTATCCGCACAACGGAAGGGCGGTGGGTCCGGTTTTTAAAATTTTACATAAAAATAAAAACGTTTTCACCGGATCGTTGTAATTATATTGATTCTAATATTTAACTATAAATAGTATGGAAAGAAATCGTTACCCTTGTAGAATTTTCGTGATTCCCTCGAACCGATTTCTTCCACTGTAGAATCTTCGTAATTCCCTCAAACCAAGTTCTTCGATACCGAATCTCCAACACCAAAGAACCGACGAGTGGGCGTCTTGGTATTGAATAGAAAAATTCGACTCTTGAATTTCTATACTTTTGGTGGACTCAACACTTGAGACAACTGGAAAAATATTGAGAAACACTCTCACAATATTCTTTTGAGGCTTAGATCTCAAAAATATTTTTTCTCTTTATGGGGTGAATTCATAAAGAGCCAAAAAATTTATCAGTTTATTGTTTTCAGCCACAAATTTATTTTTTATTGTTTTCATCACTTTTGACCACTTTTGGACAAAAATACCCTTAAATTTGAAATTAAAAAAAAAAAGTAAGTGGGTGGTAAAAACAAGGTTTTGTTTTATTATGGTTGAAAAGATCAGTGTTCTTTAGTTAGGTTTAAATTAAATCAAGTAAAAACCAAGAAAGATAGAGAAAGCAAGAGAAGAGATCGTCGTTGCCTCTCACCTCTCCCGACGTCGCTGCCGCTCGCCGTCGGCTTGCATCTCTCTTGCCATCGTTGTAGAAAGAGAAAGGAATATAAGAGATCTCCACCCCTCTCGCCGCCATTACCGCTCTCGCAGAATCCGCCACACCTCTCAGCGTCGTAGCACCTCTCGCCGCCGTCACACATCTCGCTGTCATCGCACCTCTCGTCAACACAGTCTTTAGCAACCGTCCTCTGCTCTTTGTCGTCAACACCGTCTCAAAAGATATCTAAGGGTATGCAACTTATGCTTGTGATTCTGATTTTTCCAGTGCCTATATATAATTCCAAGTACTCATGAGCCATGGATTGATTAATTTAATTTTAGTGGTATAATTGATTGTGTGTTGTTTGCTAATGGTATCCTAGTATATACAAATTATTTAGAAGAAAAAGAAGGGCTAGAGTATGGAGCATAATAGTCACCACTGGTCAGGACTTGGGACCAGAGTTTGTTATTTGTTTGATGTCAAAATTCCATTTGATATTCTTAGATGTTGGGATATCAACAAAACCTTGGCTCTTGTTAAGAAAATAAGTTACAAATGTCTATGAAATTGTTGCAGTTCTCATGGAAATTAATTGTATAGTGGCTTAGTATTAACTTGACATAATTGCAAAATGGCTTACCTTCATTTAAAATTGTAAAATTTAAAATTTTCATAAATTTTTTACCTTTTCTGATTTATTGATTTGAGTTATTCAACAATGAATGGTATATAGGTCTTTGTTCATTAGAGTTGTTCTTTTTCAGTTTGTATCGATATTGCTGCAATGGTAGATGGACATTGGATCTTATGTCTAATTGATTAGCTTAAATGAAATGTTTGCATATATGATCCACTACCCAGTCAAAAGAATATCACCCCACTTTTGCGTTTCATTCCAGCCATTCTACAAGAGTCTGGATATTTTCAGCAAAAATGCATACCTCTCAATGGGACACCGTTTGGTGTTCAACAATCAATTCCAAAGAAGTTACCAGCACAACTGGACAACGATAGTTGTGGTGTTTTCATATGTCGATACGCGGACATGTTGATGCGACATAAATATTTTTGGGGATGGGGAACCAAGAATATGCCCGGATTTAGGGAGGAAATGGCACTAGAAATATTTGCAAATAGTATAGCATCAGATTGATAACTTTGTTGGTACATCATCGTTGTTTTTGAAGTTCTTGAAATGTATGAAGTTGTTTACTTTGTTTTTGAACCTTGTGTTTCAACTGTGAAAATCAATACTAACTGGCATGTAACTTCGAATTGCACTGGCATGTAACTTCAATTTGCACTGGCATACAACTTCTAGGATGTGAAAATACTGGACTTCGTTTTTGGAACTACTGTCAAGTGTGAAATCTGTTCAAACTGGCATGTAACTTCAATTTGCACTAGCATGTAACGTCAAATTGAACTGGCATATAACTTCTGGCATGTAACAATACTGGACTTTGTTTTTGGAACTAGTGTATCAACTGTGAAATCTATTCAAACTGGCATGTAACTTAGAATTGCACTGACATGTAACTTCAATTTGCACTGGCATGTAACTTCTGGCATGTAACAATACTAGACTTTGTTTTTGGAACTAGTGTTAAGTGTGAAATCTGTTCAAACTGGCATGTAACTTCAAATTGCACTGGCATGTAACTTCAAATTGAATTGGCATGTAACAACACTGGAATTGAATTTCATCAATGTACTAAATTCAATACTAAAATTTGGTCTTCAAAATAAATTCATTAAATACTGGAATCTAACTTAATAAAGTTTACAATACAAAATATAGTATTCCACCCATACATATAAGAATTAAAACATCATTGCTAAAACCTAAGTTGTACCACAAACTTCTGATGCCAATGGACATTTCTGTGAATTATGGCCTTCTTCTCCACATTTCCTAAACTTGTACGGTCTACGTGGTTGCTTTGATGTTACAGATGTTACAAATGGACATGGTTGAGGAGCCTGACATGGTTGAGCATTCTTACAATTCAATCGATTATGACAAGATTTTTTACAAATCGTACAATTTCTAGTCTTTCTATTTCCATGTTCCCGGCAGATTTAAATCTTTTCTTTTTTGGCCTTCCAGCTTGCGCACGAAAAAAAGACGGATGAATGTTGTGCTAAATTTGAAAATATTTTACTCGCAAGTGCACGAGTCTATTGTAGAATAGCTAATGCGAGTACGAAGTCAATCCCACAAGGATTGTGAAAAATTAAGCGAATCTAAATTTAATATAATCCTAACCTAGTTAACCGAATGTAATGAATTAAGACTAAAATTAAACTCAACTAAAGCAAATAAGGTCAAAAGCAATCAATTAAAGAATACTAAGGTATTCGAATCCACCACTGTGTAATTTCATAGTTTCCAGATAATTTATTAATTCCCCAAATTAGAGTGACAATTAAAAATCAATTTATTGTCTACCTATGAATTTAACAATAAGCATATTAATCAAAATTCTTAAGTTGGGTTTTTCTTCGCTTCAAAATATAATCCCTAAGCATTCCATGTATCCAATTTAATGAAAAACAAAGAATCAAAGAAATTATAATTAACATTACGAAACCAAGCATTGATTAAAATATATACCTAACTATCAAAAATACATGATATTAAAGATGAAAGGGTTTTATATTTAAAAATCAATAGAAGCGAAAACCATAAACATTGAAGAATAATATTTGAGAATTAATAAATATATCTGAAAATTATTCCATAATATAGGGTTTCATCATCTACCCTAGTACAAAGAAAATGAAAAAGACATTAAAAATAAAATAATAATAGAACCCGAAAGATGCATCGGAGCTCCGCAGCTGTCACACACGAGCCAAGCTGTTCACGCACAAAAGCTGTTTCACCCTCCACCGAACTCCCCTCTTCGGCGCACAAAAAGAAGGATTAGATTATATATCCCTTCGACGTCGATCGCCCAAAGCAATTAGGAAAGACTTTTTTTTATTTCTTCTATTTTCTTCTTTTGCTAGGCGGTCAAAACTTTGTGACCAATTGGACCAAGTCTGAATTGTGGTCCATATATGCCCACTTGCACACCTTTTGTCTCTCATTTATTTATTTTTATTCCTTGACTTGGGCCTTTGATTTGGGCTTGGGTCTTGGGCTTCGATCTTCAAATATTCACACAATTGAAATAATGACACATCTTATTGATTATTATCCAAGTTCATGCTATTTCACCTAAAACATCAAAATAACTCTAATTAAACCAAAATAAATAAGTCAAATAGCTAACAAATCTAAATTAAGGGTTATAAATATGATATAAAATATGCCCATCTAATACCCCCAAACCTAGATTTTGCTAGTCTTCGTGCAAAATAAAAACAAAACCTAAAAACTAAAAATTAAAACAAAACCTACACTAAAAACAAAAACCTAAGCTAAGCCACAAGCATATTTTTGCAAAAACCAATTAGATCAAGATGTGAATAAAGACAAATGTATGCTTAAGCCAATGAATAAGGACTAAAATTATGTCACTTATTTGAATGCATCACTAGTTTGATGAAAAGCCCATACTCAAGACGCCCTAGCTTCAAAAACACAGTCGTCAAATGACATAGATGTAATTCGCCTCGACTCTAATTCTCACAAGATGTCACTCATATTTCACACAGAACCTAGGCAAATACACTCATCAAGCATATGCGAATGGAATTTATGCACAAGAAATTTCAAATTATTATCGCATATGAATATAATATAGAAAAACGCTTGAATTTATGCAAAGGATCTCATGAACGGAATTAGACATTAAGAACAAGATAGAGCACATGTTTCATTAACTCTTAACCTAGCATTCCCAAAAGATCAATTAGGACTTTAATTTGGTTGTAATGGGGTCATGGGGTGAAGGTTAAGAAGAATGGGAAAGGGTAAGCAATAAAACCTGGGACCATATCGAGAAATTCTTCTAATAGTCTTCAATACTCGGCTGAATTTCTTTGAACTCTATCTTCATTTAACTTGCATCCAGACTTCTTGAAACTTTCACGAACATACTCCTTCCCTTTTTCACTTTCATTAGATTCATCATCTCATTCATTCTTGTTATTTTTTTTCTTTTTATTTTTTCTCTTCTTTTTTTTTCTTACCTTTTTTTTCTTTTCTTTTTTCAATTCAATTTTTTTTTTGGATGAGATGAAAATTTATACATCAATTACATAATTTTCAACACCTCTCATACATTGCTTATGTATAACTTCTTTCTTTTGCCCTATATGTACATTTCACGATCCACCAATTTTTTTTAATTCATGTGTCTTCGAACCCTCTTCTCTCTTCTTCATCACTTTCTCAATATAATCCCAAGCTATAAGGTATGGCTAAATATTAGGGCTTATGGGTTTTCAGTTAATGTGGGTGATGAAAGAAAAATGCTTATAGTGTTTGGCTTCAAAATTGGCTATGGAGCACACACACAAGGTAGGAAGTATTTAAGGCTTTTTTAAGTGAGTTTAAGCACACATTGCCTATGTCACTTCTAATGGTTCAACAAAATCAAGAGTAATTCCACATGTGATATCTTTTATGATGAATGTTCCTTAATATCCAATGCATAACCTATTGAGATCAATTTCTAATTCTAAGAACCTGCTAAGTGTTTAGGAGTAGAAACAAACAAACCGTCTAATATGTACGCTTTCTGGCTTAGTAAACTCACAAGGGTAGTCTCCACTATTAATCATGGCAATTCAACTAAGCATTCTATCTACCATCACATCAAGAGCATATCATAATTTTGTAAAAATGCAATGCAATACTCTAAGTGGCAAGACGTTAGTCTAAATTCAGTGATTAAAGCATACACTTACGTCTCTAAAGGCAAACCTAAAAGCATCTCAAACTTGGTTATTTTGCAGAAGACGGATTCAAAAAAATAATAATAATAATAACAATAAGACCTTTTTTTTTTAAACCAGCTTTTTTTTTAAAATTATTTCTCTACCTCCAAACCAATTGTAAACATTGTCCTCAATGTTTCCTCAACATAATAACCACAAATGCAAAAGCAAATATCAAACAGATATGGGAAAAATAAAAGACAACATCAAATAGTAAGGGAGAGATCACACCTAGTTGGTTCCGTACTGCAATCTAAGAAAAAAAAAATCAAGAACACACATTAGAGAAAAAAAAATCAAGAACACACATTAGAGAAAAAAAAATTAGCACTGAAAATATGTATATAAAAAAACTATGAAATTGACGACTGACCCCATTTTTAAATCTAACAACCTAGGACACAAACAATACAGAAAAAAAAATCCTAAGAAACTAAAGAAAAAAATGGCAACAAAATGGATCAACCATAATCATCCAGAAGAATCTCTTCCACTTTCGAGTCTAAATGTGAAGTTTCCCTACAAATAGCAAAGGTGTAGACTCAAGAGATGGAAAAGATTTACTCACAACATTTTGTCCATCACGCACACAATCTCACTTAATTCCTATATCAAACTGAGCTAATTTATTTTTCATTGGGTCATCATCAAAATATTCTAATAATGGATCATGATATGCATGATCAATCATGTTAATCTCATTTACCTCTTCTTGATCTTGAAGTTGCTGACTAACATTAAATACATTAAGCTCGACAGTCATATTCCCAAAAGACAACTTCAACACACCATTACGACAATTAATTATCGCATTAGATGTAGCCAAGAAAGGACAACCCAAAATCACAGGAATTTGCTCACTAGTGTTCATTACAGGTTGAGTATCAATAACAATGAAGTCCACTGGAAAATAAAATGTATCAACCTTAATCAGAACATCCTCTATGATTCCCCTAGGAATTTTAATAGACCTATCTGCTAACTGGAGTCTCATAGGAGTGGGGTTTCAGCTCCCCTAATCCTAATTGCACATACACAGAATATGGCAACAAATTAACGCTCACCCCTAAATCAAGTAAGGCCCTATCAATCACATGATCACCTATAACACAAGAAATAGTAGGACATCTAGGATCCTTAAACTTGACAGGAGTTTTCATTTGGATAATGGAACTAACATGCTCAGTCAAAAATGCCTCTTTTGGAACATTTGTTTTTCTTTTCACAACACAGAGATCTTTCAAAAATTTGGCATATGCAGGCACTTGCTGAATAGCATCAAGAAAAGGAATGTTTATGCGAACTTGCTTAAACACCTCTAAAATATCATTATATGGTGTGCCTTTCTTTAATGGTATAAGTCTCTATGGAAATGGAGCTCTAGGAACATAGAGTGCAATGGGTAAATCTGGCTCTAGTGACTCTCTAGAAGTGGGTTTCTCAACTATGTTCTCTTCACTAGGCTTATGACTGGGCCTCTCAATTTCTTTTCTCTATCTAGGTACACTCACATGATTATCAATTATCTTACCAGACCTAAGGGTTGTGACAGATTTAACTTCCTCATGATGAACATTAGAGACAGGTGACAATCCTACCTCATATTGACCCTTTGGATTAAGAACTGGCTGACTCAAAAATTTCCCTTTTTCTCTCTCTCCTATGGCAGTGGCTAATTGACCCACTTGAGTTTCAATCTTCAAGATAGCTTGCTGGGTAGTTTGCATAAATTGCTGTAAAGTGTCCTCTAAGGAAGGTTTCCTTTGAGGGACAGCAAAATGGGGAGTAAACTGAAAACTAGGAGGATGTGATGGAGGAGCAAATTGTTGCCCTCGATGACTCATTGGAGACTGGTTTTGCCTCCAGGGAAAATTGGTGATTCCCATAAGAATTGAGTGCATTTGTTTGCTCAACATAGCTCTCATGATAGGTAGATTATGGGTTAGCACATGAAGCACACAACTTACTCCTAACACTATTGGCCATGTTCATTTTTTGACTCAAAGCTAATGCTTCTACCTTCCTATTGAGACTCGATAAAGCACTCATCACATGTACATCATCACTCACCTCATACAACCCCCATTTCTTAGGTACTTGTATTGACCTCTCCCCTTGGATAGAAAAATCCCACTGTTGAGAATTTTCAGACAATGTCTCTAGGAATTCCCATGCATCCCTCTCCCTAAGGTTCAAAAATGCTCCATCAATCATAGACTCGATCATGTGTCGGTTTGACATGGTCAAACCATTGTAAAAATATTGCACAAGTCTCCAAACTTCAAAACCGTGGTGGGGACATTTTAAAAGCAAGTCTTTAAATCTTTCCCAACACTCATAAAATTTTTCACCCTCTTTTTGATAAAAATCTGAAATTTCTCTCCTAAGGGTATTAGTTTTGGCCATTGGGAAAATTTAGTTGAAAACTAGTTAACTAATGTGTCCCAACTACTGACAGATCTAGGAGCTAGGGAGTTCAACTATGATTTTCCCTTATCTTTCAATGAAAAGGGAAAGAGACGAAGCCTAACTGACTCATCTGAAAAATTCTGGAAACGGAATGTAGAACAGATGTCAAGAAATTCATTAACATGCATGTAGGGATCCTCTCTATCTAACCCATAAAAAGATGGAAGGAGTTGAATTACAATCGGTTTAAGTTCAAAATGTGTAGCCGCAGTTTCCGGCAACATGATGCAAGATGGATGATTAGCTGAAACAGGTGAACAGTACTCTCGAAGAGTTTTCTCATTAGGTTCTACAATCTCAGCCATATCAAAACTAATTAAAAAAAATCACTAACCTAAATAAATGCCTAGATGAATTATGCTGCCAAACACTCAAGACTAATAAAATAAAATAAAATGCAAAACAGAAAGTAACAACTAAACACACGCCAAATAAAAAAAAATGAGATAAGAACAACTAATATATAATAACAGACCTGACGCACATAGAGAAAAAAAAAACAAATAAAAAAAAATAGAACACAATGACTCAAAAAAAAAAACAAAACACACCTGACACTAAAAAATAATGCTGCCGTCCTAATAATTTTTTTTTCTTTTTTTATATTTAAACAATAAAATAGAACCTAAACTATAATTAGTGGAAGAATTAAATAAATCTAGATTAAACTAATCTTTCGATCAATCCCCGGCAGCGGCGCCAAAAACTTATTGTGCTAAATTTTGAAAATATTTTACTCGTAAGCACACGAGTCTATTGTAGAATAGCTAATGCGAGTACGAAGTCGATCCCACAAGGATTGAGAAAAATTAATCGAATCTAAATTTAATATAATCCTAACCTAGTTAACCGAATGTAACGAATTAAGACTAAAATTAAACTAAACTAAAGCAAATAAGGTCAAAAGCAATCAATTAAAGAATACTAAGGTATTCGAATCCACCACTGTGTAATTTCATAGCTTCCAGATAATTTATTAATTCCCCAAATTAGAGTGACAATTAAAAATCAATTTATTGTCTACCTATGAATTTAACATTAAGCATATTAATCAAAATTCTTAAGTTGGGTTTTTCTTCGCTTCAAAATATAATTCCTAAACATTCCATGTATCCAATTTAATGAAAAACAAAGAATCAAAAAAATTATAATTAACATTACGAAACCAAACATTGATTAAAATATATACCTAACTATCAAAAATACATGATATTAAAGATGAAAGGGTTTTATATTTAAAAACCAATAGAAGCGAAAACCATAAACATTGAAGAATAATATTTGGGAATTAATAAATATATCTGAAAATTATTCCATAACACAGGGTTTCATCGTCTACCCTAGTACAAAGAAAATTAAAAAGACATTAAAAATAAAATAACAATAGAACCCGAAAGATGCATCGGAGCTCCGCAGCTGTCACACACGAGCCAAGCTATTCACGCACAAAAGCTGCTTCACCCTCCACCGAACTCCCCTCTTCGGGGAACAAAAAGAAGGATTAGCTTTTATATCCCTTCGACGTCGGTCTCCCAAAACAATTAGGAAAGTCTTTTTTTTATTTCTTCTATTTTCTTCTTTTGCTAGGCGGTCAAAACTTTGTGACCAACTGGACCAAGTCTGAATTGTGGTCCATATATGCCCACTTGCACACCTTTTGTCTCTCGTTTATTTATTTTTATTCCTTGACTTGGGCCTTTGATTTGGGCTTGGGTCTTGGGCTTCGATCTTCAAATATTCACACAATTGAAATAATGACACATCTTATTGATTATTATCCAAGTTCATGCTATTTCACCTAAACCATCAAAATAACTCTAATTAAACCAAAATAAATAAGTCAAATAGCTAACAAATCCAAATTAAGAGTTATAAATATGATATAAATATGCTCATCAATGAACAATCTTTGATCGCACATCTTAAGGAATATCTCGTTCAGTATGATGCCCAACCGGGAAGAGGCTGTAACAACTTTGGCAACATCTTATAACAACTTTGGCAACATCTTGTACCAACTTCACCAAGGCATCATAACTCAAACCTCTAGGAACATGGACTCACTTTGTCATACCACCCTCGTAACAATTGCCCACCCAAGTTCCACCGTGATAGATGACCAATTTCCTTGCACCCATATTCCTACATGTCAATTATTTGACATGAAACATTTAAAGTGATTGGCAACTGACATGTAAAATTTTAACTAACCAGTATGTAACTTTAAAATGAACTGACATGAAGCAAAACAATAACCGATGGCATGTAACTTCAAAAATAACCTAGCATGTAACTTGGGTACAACAAATAAACTAGCATGTAAAGTCTATAATAACCTGCATGTAACTTTAATAAATAACTGGCATGTAACTTGGGTTTCACTCTAAATCTAAATTACCAAGTGACATGTGACTTAGAAATAAACTGGCATGTAACTTTAAAATAAACTGGCATGTAACTTCTGGCACGTAACCTGGGAACAAAAAATTACAGTACATGAGTTTCACTCAAAATTGAAACAAATCTCTTACTTTTCATATCAAACATAATGATTATTGTAAAAAAAACAAGTGGGAAAAGGATACATACCTTCAAGAATGTCGTTTGGCTTCGGATCTACATCAAGAGAGAGAGAAATGTTGTGAGCAGAACTGTTGGGTGAGAGAATGAGAATATCTGGTTTTGAAATAAATTGGAGGGCCAAAATCGGTTTACAGAGAGCTCGAATATCTTGTTTTGAATTAAAATGGAGGGCCAAATGGGTTTAGAGAGAGAGAGAGAGAATATCTGGTTTTCAAATAAAATGAAGGGTTTCGGGACTTGAAGAAAGTGAAATATTAGGGTGGGAAATATTGGGTGAAGTAAAGACAAAATGAGGGCATACTTATAACTTCAAGCCTAAAGATGATAACTATAATAAAAGATAAATTTTTGACTAAAAACAATAAAACAATAAATTTTTTGATCATTTCTTACAATTTCCTCTTTTCTCTTTATTATCACCATGTCTGGTTAAGAACTTGTGTTTCTTCAAGCAAAAACTCTTCCTGTCTTGTTTTTATGAAGCTAAAAATGAATAAACTCAATCCATAAAAAATACTCTGTAATTGCTTCTTAAACACACGAGAGAGAGAGAGAGAGAGAGAGAGAGAGAGAAAGCTAGGGTGGTGATCATTATTAAGAGAGAGAGCAATCTCTACGGTGGTGAGGTTTTTCAACCATAACTATACTAGGGTGGGTGGTAAAAAGAAGCATAGAATAGGAGCTTGCTTTTCAACCTTGTTATTAATGCAATGAAGAAAAACCAACAAAAAAAAAATATGCACATGTTAAAAAACAAGAGGACTAATTGCTTGCCGTCCACCCCAATTTTTTTTACGATTAGGGTCCGTCCTGTAAGCATTTTTCAGTTGATGTTTTTCGAAAAGAAAAATGAAAATAAAAACAGTGTTTTTGGTTTCAATTTCGAAATCCAAAAACACGTCTGGTAGCATATACTGAAATCCGTATTTTGGAAATAAAAACGGAAAAAACGCGTCTGGTAGGGTAACTGAAAACTTTCGAAAATTGAAATCAAAATAATTTCAAGTAAGGTAACATGACCTTATTAGTTTCAAAAAAAATAATTTGTTTTGGATTTGATTTTCTTATCTTTCCAATTTTATAAAATTTCAATCCCGAAAATTACCCTATAAATAAGGATAAATATCTCATGAAAATAAATAGATAAATAATTCCATAAAAAGAGTATTTTACATTTTCATATTTGTTTTGTTGAAAATATATAGAAAAACAGAAATTTCAATCAAAATACCAGAAATTTACAAAATTGAACCCAAAAAATAAATCACAGGAAATTAAAAATTTGTTGAAGAATGAAGAAGGATTTAGCAGAGTCAAAACAATCTCAGCTAGAGCATTATTTGGAGATGAGGACAGACCCAACCCCGGTTGGTATTAAACCATCTTCGAACGTGAGAGAGTCAATCTGGACTCTGGTCAAGTATTGGTCTCGACTCTCGATTGATCTGAGTCACGGACCTGTGCAACCAAAAATACAACCAAAAATCAAAAGAATTTCAAGTAAGGTAACAGCCGGTGAAGAAGACGACAACCAACAGCCAGCGAAGAAGACAACGACTACCAATCGGCGAAGAAGACGACGACGACCAGCCGACGAAGAAGACGACGGCGACCAGCTGAAGAATACCAGATAGGCGGCGGTGAAGAAGAAGAAGACCAGATCGGCGGCGGCGAGCAGAGCTGATCGGTCGGCGGCAGCGAGCGTAGCTGATTGGCAACGACGGCGAGCTGAAGAAGGAAGAAGATATGAGGAAGAAAGATGAGGACGATGGGAAGAGAGAAATGAGGGAAAAAGAAGATGTGCACGTTGGGGAGAAAAAAAGAAAAAAAAATTAATTTTAATGTTTTTTAAAAACAAAAACAAAAACGAAAAACAAGTTTTTTGTGTTTTTTAAATATTTCACTGTTAACACTAGTTTTGTTTTTCATTTTTTTTTAAAAATAAAATGAAAAACGGTTATTGAAAACGAATTCGAAATTGTTTTTGAAAAACAAAAACGAAATCAAACTGAAAAACAGCTACATGACGGGGCCTTAATAACAATAATAAAACCCACCCCATTTTTTTTACTATTAATAACAATAATTAAAACCAACCGATCAACAACTCTAAAAATAATACTACATATAGATTAAAATAATCAATATTATATTTCATATAAATAATTAAATAATCAAACATTATTTAATTAATAAAACAGTTCATAAACTTCTTTATGTGTAGATGATTAATTCCAAATTAATCACTAAGCCTCATTATACCTTAATGTTCAATATAGTGTTATAGAGATGGTATGGAGACACATGGACCTATAATTTCAAGCTCCAATAAATCTTTAATATTTAATTAAACTCTTTAATTAAATATTAAATTTATTACTTCTAGATTTATTCCACTAAAAAACTGGAACTGCACTCTTGTCATTATAGAATTAATTACTCGAATAGGAATCGAACAGTCCATTGATATAATCATTACATATAGATCAATCCTCCATAAACAGTTCGTATGAGCTAGTTTCAAATCCTTTGACCGCTCAATTACGTCTTTATCCTTGAGTGCCCGTGATTCTCTAATGAACAATTATTTATGATCTTATCATAAATTGAGCGCTCTATTGTTCAAGACCCGAATCATTTATTCAAGAGAACTGTTTGTCTGCTTCAATTAAGAAGGAATGGATTCCTTCTTGTATATTATCATTCCCAACTAAGTATATCATCATGTTTCCAAGTTATAAGGTTTTTAGGTTTGGCAATTAGAGCAAATCATACCGAGTAAGTCAAAAGACACAACTTTGTAAGTATGAGTCTGTTAAATACTCAGGATTAAGATCGTTCCATATATGACCATCTGTTTGATAAAAGGGAATACTTTATTTCAAGACGGAGATTATTAAAGATTCCAATTTATCGTGTCCACGTCTTGCATAATCTTATTATACAAAGTACCTTCATTCTAATGTCACCACATCAACAGTTCGGATAAAACTGTTCCATTCTTATTGGGAATGAACCGTACTAGTAATTTTAATTAATTAAAGATCTCAACTTTAATTATCAATTATAGACAATTAAGATTATTATATTAAACGTGATCCTCACGTATATAACAACTTATATACTATGTTTAATATTACATTTAATAATCATAGAATTTTATGTTATTAATACAATATTAATAACATTAAATGTACACAAATATAAAATGAAATGTCAATCTAATTATTAATTAAGCATAAGGATTAACAACACTTGTTCTTAGGGCACTTTCCCTAACATCTGCCACATCAGCCCTAGAAAATTTCAAATCTAAAGGGATTTGGCTTTAGCTCTAAAAACCCATTACTAAAAGGAGCCCAACCATAGACAACTACGATGTATTGCTCGATATTGGCTATCAATCAAACCTTAGAAAGTAAGCAACACCAATAGTGATCACTCGATATAAAAAACGGCTCGATACAAAATATCGACCTAGCAGAGAAATATCATTTGCCTCCAAAAATAGGTCAATGAAATCACGCTCGATGCCCGAAATCAATCTAGTAGGTCCCCCGATCTAGCTCGATATAAATAATAGACCTAGAGTCCAACTCATCATCTCTTTAACTCTCCAACTTGAAGACTTCAAGCTTGAAGAGTGGGGGACAAACTGTAGTGGCCAAAATATAAACCTTCGGCCCAATAGTCATGTCCAAAATTAAATATAATATGAACTTATCCTGAGCCCTTTGAGCATCGAAAAAAGGCCCAAAAAAGAGCCTAAGTAGCTAAACAAGCCAAAAACCTAGCATGGCCCATCAATGCGTTAGAATAAAATTAAAACGTGGTCAAAAGCATTTTAATGTCATAATTGTGTCAAACGTTACACATATCTCAACATCTGAAAACCCTTATTACCAAATTTGAAAGAATCGAAAAGGGCAATTAAAGGCCCGAGATCTGTGACTCACACATAAAGAGAATAAATGGTAAAGGCTCCAAGGCTTCACTATAAATACCAGACCCTTTCTTAGAGAAAGGGGTCCTAATTTTTGAAACTCATACGCAAAATCTCTCTCAACTAAGCTCCGCAGTTATCTTCTATCATTTGTTGCAGTTCCACTTTCAGGTAGAGGTCGACCCAATCGTTCTCAAGAGACCGATCAACTAAATCCTGGATCGACCCACGTCAAGTCAACGAACCCTCTTGGCACCGATCCTTCAAAAGTCATTGATATACAACATCAACCCATAAGATCCACCGATATCCATTATCGATCCAACCATACCAATAAATAGCTCGATTCAATATATCGAGCACAACGATTTGTCACTCCAAACTCTTTTCAATTTCAACTCGCTCATCAAACAATATAATGACTAGAGCGTCTGAGAGTCCCCGTAAAGGAACCCCCCCCCCCCCCCCCCTCTTGTGGTTCACCACCGCTATGCTTTTTCTCTTGTCTTACAGGTTGACAGTTCCCACCTCGTCGATCTTGAATTAATTGTAGATCTAATCGACTACAAGTAATAATTTTGTAATTCTTATATGTAGATTTTAGAGGTTTTTCTAAATGAGGGGGGAGGGGGGGTCATGGCCCCCACCAACTCCCCTTTCCCTCCATTAGATATGACGTCGGTTCCGGTTTTGGTTCGGTGCTGATTCGGAACCGAACCGGTGGTTCAGGTTCCGGTTCCGATTCCACGGTTCCGCAGGTTCAAAACCGGTTTTTTTTTTTAAAAAAAAAAATAACCCAAAATCACACAAAATACACCACAAATCCATCAGTTCACACACACACACACACACACACACACACACACACACACACACACACACACACACACACCAGTGACCGGACACCAGTACGATCAAAGAGAGAGAGAGAGAGGAGATCGGAGATCGGAGACAATGAAGAGGAGATCGGCGACAGATGAAGAAGGGATCGGTGCACCGGTGAAGGGATCGACGGCCATCGGCGACAGGAAGAAAAGAAAGAAAGAAAGAAAGAAAGAAAGAGAGAAAGAAAGAGAGAGAGAGAGAGAGAGAGGGAGAGAGAGAGAGAGAGAGAGAGAGGGAAAGAAAGAGAGACTGGGAGTCTGAGAGAGAAAGAAAGTGGAGTGGAGGGTAGAATGGGTTTTAAAAAATATATATGTTGGAACCTCCGGTTCGAACCGGAACTGGAACCATCGGCTCCAGTCCTGTTCGAACTGGGCGGTTCTTTAAAATTTAGAACCAGAACCGGAACCGTCCGGTACCGGTTCCGATTTTTTTCGGACAATTTCGGTTCGATTCGCCTGTTCAAACCGAACTGGCGTCATGTCTACCCTCCACCCTTGCATAGAGACATTCCGAGATCAATATGATTTACAAGTTGTTGACAACATCACATCCCTCACCATATAAACTCTTGATTTATAAGTTGTTGACAACTCACATGCCAACATGATTTGGAAAGTTTTTTAGGAAAAAATTTAGGAAGCCTAGCATTAATCTTTTGGTTTTGGCTTATTTTATTTTTATAGTGACGATAATGGCACCCCTTAAAAACTGTATGTACACCCCCTTTTGTAATCACACTTATCAAAAAAAATTTAAAAATCTCTAGTTTATAAATAAACCCTATTTAATGTCAACAATATTATTTATTTAATTATAATGTATTGTATTTTTTTTAAGTACACACCACCTCATCTATTATTATGCTATTTACTCAATTTTTTATTATTTAAAATTTTATTATTATCCTTAATTATGTTATTGTTATTTCTCTAGTCCTTTCTCTTCCTTTAAAATAATTTTAATTAAAAAAATCCATATCAATTTTAGATAAACCCACCCAAAAAAAAAAAAAAAAAAAAACTGCGACCCTTACTCCTACAACACGATAAATAAGGGTTAGGATAAAACTTAAAATTTAAGTTTAAGTTAAATCTACTCTCACAGTCTCACATAGTATCTGCACATGTTTATAAATCACTTGAAAATAAATTTATTAACTCTATCACGTTGACCCTTGGTCACCAAGGCTCCAAGCTAACACGACATTTGATGTTTGAACCAGAAGGACCACTTTATTCCATGACCCCACTTTCAACCTTTGTCCATGTCTGAAAACCGAATATTTCCACCGTTCAACGCGGCGTGACAATATTCTACAAAATTAAAAGAAACACTTTTATTAGTCCCTATCAAACTTGCTTCCTCATCAAGTAAAAATCTCTTATAAATGAACCTGTACTGTCATTTACACAAATCACATATAACTTATAGCTTATTTTTCGAGGCCATGGCAACCCCTGGATACTATCTTGCAGAGGCACATGTGTTACGGAAGATGCACAAGGAGAAAATGAAGAGAATCGAACAAGATCAAAAAGCCAACATTGAAGAGAATAATTTAGATCAAGATACAAGATCATCTGGTGGCTGTTTCTTATGGAAGGTTAACAAGAAACGTCATACGAAACGTGTTTCGTCTACAGATGACGTTGGAAAAATAATTAGCACCGGGGAGATGGGATAATAAGGGTTAATTTGGATTGATTTGGATTTGAATGTAAATTGGTTATATCTTATAATTTTGGTAAATGTATCAAGATTGAGTCTTTGGAGTTTTAGTATTTTTGATAATTTAATGTATTCTATATCCACTCTTTTGTTTTTTTTTTATACTCTTGCAAATGTATATCAAAATATAGGGTTGTATTGTATACTGTGAAAAATCAATTAAATTTATTGCAATTACAAATTATTTTATGTATCTAGTCGAATCTTAATTTTTTTTGTACAAAAAAAATAGAATAGTTACTTGAAGTCAATTTGTAATTTAAACATCCTGCTATAGTATCTAGCAAATCTTGGACACAGAGAATGTATATTAGAAGCTTCCAGGAGGCTTAAGAATTTTTACACATGAATTATATCACCACAATTTCCAATTCCATCACCCAAATTGTGAGATGTTCATCGATAAGTTTATAACCCACCTCAGATTTTTTTTTGGTTGAAAAATCAATAAAATTTTATAGTTATCTTATAAACTTTCATATTCCATGTCGAAAACTAGTTAAAATTAAAATAAAACAATGATGGTGACTTATAAATTAATCATACCTAAATAATAATAATAATAATAATAATAATAATAATAATGAAATTCGTAGAAATCTTGTCCTAAGTTGATGGCAAAAACCCAGGTTCGGACTATGTAAACATCCACCTGGGAAAACCCCGGATTTTAAAATCCGAGTACCCGGCCATGAAAGTCCCGGGCGGATAACTGGTATCCATACCTGGATTTTATCAGGTTTTAATTTTTTTTTTTAATTTTTTTTTAAATATTTTTTTTTTTTACAATTTCAATACTACATTAATTAGGATAAAGTAAACACACCAATATCACAATATTAATAATATAAACTCAAATCCTGGACAAAACTTTAAATATTACATTAACTCACATTTCACTCTCTTTCCTTTTTAATTAATTCCAAAAATGGTATTTTTTTTTTACAATTTAAAAAAAAAATTAAAAATTAAAATACTACATTAATTAGGATAAAGTAAGCACACCAATTTGACAATAATAATAACAGAAACTCAAATCATGGACAAAACATCAAATATTTCATTGACCCACATTTCACTCTCTTTCTTTTTCAACAAATTCCAAAACTGGTAAATTTTTTTATTACAATTTTTTAAATATTATCTTTTTTAGAATTTAAATACTACATTAATTAGGATAAAGTAAGTACACCAATATCACAATATTAAAGCATCTCTAATAGTATCCTTAAAAATAGGAAAGTAATCAAAATTTGATCATTTATCCTAAAAACACTTTCCAACAGAGTCACTAAAATTTAGCAATAACCGTTACCAATAATCAAATTGTCTATCCAGTAATCAAATTTGAAGATTGACTTTCAATCATCAAATACAAATTTAACCTAAAATAAATGTTGTTGTAATTTTATTCTTTCTCTCTCATCTATTGTTGTTTTTTTTTCCTTTTTTTCTCCGATCACCTATGTATCTCATCATTGTTTCGACCCCAAAAATTTCAATCGGGTAAAATTCGTCTCTTCATTATGAATGGGTCAATACCCATATCATATACCTTCTCTAGCCCTTTACAGTTTTTTTTATTTTTTATTTTGTTTTTACCTTTAAGATAAAAATGAGCCGGAACAGTGAAAAAAATGTGGCGGGATTAGATTTTTGATTTAGATAAAGTGTACCATTGTGGACTACATAATCATTAAATTTAGCAATCTCTGAAAACAATCCTCAAATGCTGAGGTGACAATTTTTGATGATCCAAATTTGCTTATATCATTGGAGATGTTCTTAATAACATAAACTCAAATCCTGGACAAAACGGTAAATATTCCATTGACCCACGTTTCACTCTCTTTTTCAACTAATTTCAAAACTAGTAATTTTTTTTATTACAATTTTTTTAATATTAATTTTTTTACAATTTAAATACTAAATTAATCACCATAAAGCAAGCACAATAATGTGACAATATTAATAATAAAAACTCAAATCACAGACAAAACATTAAATATTACATTAACCAACATTTCACTCTTTTTTTTCAACTAATTCCAAAACAAGTGGTTGTTAATTAGAACTCAATTTCCATGCAAACATTAAACATCACCAAACTACATTCACATTGAGCATAACAATATTTTAAATAAGGTTATCTTATTTAAAAGTAATTTTTTTAAGTTAGAATGGCGATCACCTTTCTTCTTTCTCTTATTTCCTCTCTTGTCTGGAATCTTCCCCTCTCTCTATCTAAAACCTCAAACTCTCTGCTCTCCATCTTTCTCTCTTGTCTCTCTCCCTTTCACTCTCTCCTGGTATCCTCCAGATTCAATTTCTTCAGGTGTTTCTGAGAATCAATTTCTTCCTCCATCTCTCCCTCTCTAAGCTCTCAAAATTTCTTTAAGTGTTTTTGAGATTCGATTTGCTTACAATGGAGATCTTTCAATCAGGTAAGGATTTTTTAATTTAACAAATTTTTTTTTTTAAGTTTGAAAAAAAATTAGGGTTTAGGTTTTTTTTTTAATTTGACAGATTTAAAAAAAAATAAAAAACTAATTAAACCGAATACCCGGCCGGGTAGCCAGGTATACCCGGACCCGGACCAGTACACAACCAGCCGGGTACCCAGATAAATATTCGGGTATTACCCAGGTACTCTGGCCTGGGTAAGGCTGGGTACATTTTTCATCACTTCTAACCCAAAAATTTCATGTGTTCCTATAGAACTATATTTAGACATGACCGCGGTTCGGTTCCGGTTCGGTTCCAGTTCTGAACCGCCGATTCCGATTCCAGAGGTACCTAGAACCGGAACCGCTTGTCGCCTGTTTCGGTTTCTGTTCCGGTTCACCCGATTCCGATCCGGTTCCCCCGATTCCAATCTGGTTCCACCGATTCCGATCCGGTTCCACTGTTCCAAACAGTTCGGTTCCTTTTTTTTATCTACTAACTAAAAATAATTAATAAACATGTAAATATGTAATGATGTGAAATTGTAATTTATAATTGAAGTTTATCAGACAAGCCAAAATTAAAATATAAAAAAATATAAAAAAACTATAAAACTAAATTGAAATAGAACTAAAGTCTAAAAAATTTAAATCGGTCTTGCACTTAATTTGTACCACAATTAAGTTTCCTACGTATTCTCTCGGGGTTTAGAGGAATCAAAGGCCACGTAGTTCTTTTACATTTTATTGTCGGTTCGGTGAAGTGAGTTGGGACTTGAGATTGTAATTAATCGCTGCCTTCCGTTCCAGTTGTGTGGTCATCGTCAAAGAAATCGTAGAGTGCTTCTTGTTCGAGTTATTGTTGTCTGTTTTGTGTCTTGATCCAATCGTCAACACAAACTTGGACTTGAATTGATTCTGTACTCAAAAGCGAACGTCTTGCGTCCAGAATATTTCCACCGGTACTAAATTCTTGTTCCACAGCCACTGTAGAAACTGGTGTTGCAAGAATTTGTTTGGCTACAATAGCCAAGATTGGGAAGTGTCTTTCATAGGATCCCTCCACCGATGTAGGATATCAAAAATTTTCACATCACCATCTCCCATAAACTCAAAACTGGTATTGTGATAAGTTTCAATCTCGGAATATGAGGCCAAGCTTGATGAAGAAGAAGAAGCTCGTAATTTTTTGATCTTTTGAGATAACAGTTGAGACCCTAACCCTAAAAATCTGAAGGATCGATTATTGGATACAGTTTGAGTTTGTGGAACATTAATGTTCAGTGATGACCATAAACTCTACGATATCCATCATATAACTTATAAAATAATGTCTTAATTGTATAACAATAACCATGAATATCTACATCTATTTCTAAACAAACATAATAAAGAGTTAAATAATCAGACAAATTTTCTAATTTACAACGTGGATCAAAACACAATGCAAGCAAATAAATAGTTGGAAACTCCTTGTAATATTCTAATCATTTTTTTTTCATAGCTTCAATGCATTCCTGTAATTGTATATCAGTTGAACACTCGGAAAAGGCACCAACAATATTACAACTCTCAATAGTAAATAATTGAGTAGTAGGATAATAAATACCAGAAAAATTGTTAGTAGCACTATTAAAAACTTTTAACAATATACAAATTTTTTTACAAACATCCCAATGGTATGGATAAAGATTGATTTGACTAACATTATATTTTATAAAAGAAACTAATAAACCCATATAATCATAACTTTCAGAAAGCAATTTATAAGTAGAATAGCAACGTGTTGAACATCACGAGAAAATCTAATGGGACACCTACATGCCTGTTTACAAAATCTTACCCATGATTTCATCGCAGAAGGATGTTTCCACAAATAAAATATGGTGTCTTTGGTTTAATAAAAGCTTGAAGAATTTCTAAACCTTTTTGAACACATAAATTTAAAACATGGCAAGCACATCTTTGATGAAAAAATTTACTATTAAAATAAGGTTTGTATAATTCAATTACAGCAGGAATAGCTACTGTATTGTTGGAAGCATTATCAAAACCAATTGAAAAAATTTTGCTTTCAATTTTATACTCTTCAAAAATAATTTTCATATTTTTATAAATATTTCCAGCAGTATGTACATCATCAAAAACTCTAAATGCAAGAATTCCTTTTTGCATTGTCCATGCTTTGTCCATAAAATGAAAAGTGACACCCAAGTATGAGTGCGTTCGCCAATGATCAGTCCATATGTCGGCACATACAAAAACACGACCTTTATAATTCTCAAAAAAAATTCAAAATCATTTTTTCTCTTTTATAAATATCATAAAGTGTACATATGAGAATGGTTCTAGGAACATGACATGCAGCAGGATTTAATGCTCTATGACAATAATTAATAAAACCAATATTTTCACCAAAACCAAAAGGTAAATGTTCTACAGCTAGCATTCTAGCTAATTCTTCTCTATTGGTTTGATCACTATATTTAAATAATTAAGTGTTAGGGGTAGCGAACCTGAAAATTTGAGTTTGTTTGCACGACCTGGCATGTTCGGCTAGATGTCGGGTCGTAATATGCTTCTAATATGTATCGTATCCTTCAGATTTACTCCACTTAAATTCTTTGTGTCAGTAATTGCAAACCGCTACCATCGTTCCATCCTCTTTCGTAATTTTCTTCATGTGTTATATGAAGAGATCAAATTCGGGCTGCTTCTCAGCTTTCTCTAAGATCTCTTCAGTAAGTGGTACTTTAAAATCAGGATCTGGAGGGTGATCGGGCATATTTTCTGATTGGCTTGTGATATTGGGGTTAGGGCCGCTAGGGTGGCTGTTAGGATTATGCTCAATAGTAAGAGTGTAATGATGTATTTGACAATCTTTTTCATATTAATAAAGTGATTTCTAGTTTAACAAATCTTATAGCATTTATAGTTTAATTATTATAATTGTCAAAAGTAAATAATCATAAGGTCAAAAAACTATGAGAGATGAAGAATTGTTCGTACATCTGGATATGTATGAGGTAGACACGGTTCTTTAGTTAGTCTTGAACAATGTTCACAACTTAAGATAAAGGTTGGACGCATTTACCTTGTTAAAGTTGTAGATTCTTTTGCTAGCATTTGAGTGAGATCAAATGTGTTATGATGAGTCTAAAATCACCAAAGTGTAGTGTCTTAGGGCAAAAGAATATAGTGCACTAGGTGCATTGAATAGGATCACAGCGAAATACTTTATCCAGAACCGTCAATGTTTTCACTTGAGGACAATCAGAGAGTCTATCTCAATCCTGAGATAAATGATGGACTTATGGTTACAAGTGTTATCAGTTGAGCTATCAATGAGTATGATTATATAGCATAGTCTATCCTCGATAGTTTGGTGGTATTCATTTGTTAATCGATAGAGGAATTCATTTATAGATATGGACATCGTTGCTCTATTTATTAAATGTGAATAGAATATTATCATATGGATATTTTGAGATATTGGATATGAAATCTTAACGTTAAGTTTTTAATAATATCTATTGAAACATGGCTTCTAGACAAGTCAAAATATCCAAGGTCAAAATGTGATCATATGAGTAAATATGGTAACTAGGAGAGCTATAGGCGGTCTATGAGCTCTTGGCGATCACTGATATTCTTCAAGAGGATACACTATCTCCAATAAGATTGTCTAGGGTATGAATGAGAAATATTATATTATTCTATCTTTATTTAAGAGTTCAATTTTAGCTTTTTAGTGGAATGAGCTAAAATTAATAGATTGGACTTAAGTGAATCATTTGTTGATTGTTATTAGGTTATATCTATTAAAGTTTAAATTAGATAGTCCGCCAAGATCCTCAATCCGCATGAACTTGCATGGATCACTTGATATATTCTACCGGACCAATTTCTAGGTCTATCTAGAATTGTTTTTGGATTTCAGAATCCAAAAGTTTTGGAGAGGTGTGGTCATGTGTGATCAAGACACG
The DNA here is from genome assembly GCA_033220585.1 of Dipteronia sinensis. Classification (NCBI taxonomy): domain Eukaryota; kingdom Viridiplantae; phylum Streptophyta; class Magnoliopsida; order Sapindales; family Sapindaceae; genus Dipteronia; species Dipteronia sinensis. The sequence goes on from CM065636.1 coordinate 79,743,688, forward strand.
CGGTAACTCTTCAAAAAGGCCTGGAATGGACAGCCAAGGATATAGGAATCCTAGGTTGCCCTAATGGGGTCCGTTTAGCATTCCATTAATACATTAAAAATATAATTTGCACATTTTAGTTAAATGAGCTGCTATATTATATTAATATATTAAATTTAAGGCAAGTGGACTTGTTTCTTTTATAGTAAGAATAGATCTAGTTCACATGTGGACTTTTTATTAAAGTCCAATGGATTTAATAAAATGCAAAAATAATATATTGCACAAGTATTTAGTTGGGCGGCAATGCTAAATTAATAAGTCTAACATATTGTTTTATTTTATTTTATTAATCAAATGGAAATTAATTAATTTATGAATTAATTAATTGTTTGATTAAAAGTCAAAATCTTTTTCTAACTAGGAGAAGGATTCCTAGTGTCATACTATTGTTGGTAGTATGATAAGTATCAAAGATTATATTTGATAAGTAGATAAATAAAAGTTTATTTATCTAGTCAAATTAGGAAGTTTTTGATATAGTCACAATATTATATTCAATAATTTATTATTGGATAATACACTCATGAGTTGGAATTTGGTTAAAACTCAAAGTTAATAGGAGACTTTGTGAAAAAGTAATCCTACTTGTGTGAGGATTTGACTACAAGGTAGAAATCCTACTTGTGTGAGAATTTGACTACAAGGTAGAAATCCTACTTTAGTGAGGATTAGGCCATCACCTATATATATATATATATATATATATATAAATATATTATTAAATTCGGAATTAATAATGGTAGGTCAAAAAAGAAGTTTTTTTTTTGGAAAATTTTTATTCTCTTGCTTTTGAATAAAAAAAACTTCCAACTCAAGAAAGGGGTGTAGAATTCGGCCAAAGAGAAGAAGAACAAGGAGTGTTTTATTTTCGATAGTGCACTAGAAGCTTTTACATCAAAAGGCTTTATGCACAAGATCGAATTAGGGTTCACGCGAGTTCTTGATTAAAAAGATTAAGAATTCACAAGTGACCAAACGTTCTTTATTTTCTCTAGGAGGATTATTGTGACTAACAAAAGAAAAATGTTTATTTTTTCCATCCTCAGGTTTACAATTCAAAGAAAACGGAGTCCACACTCCTAGGTGATTCACATTCGTGATTGGATTGGAAGATCTTGCGGATTCATTTCAAAGCAAGCGGATTCAAATCGACGCAAAATCAATCGTCACGTGAAAAAGGTACGATACTTTTACTATATGTTAATTAATCAAGGGTTAAGGTTCTTTCTTTTAAAAGAAAAATTTTTTAAATATACAAACCCAACTTTTTCGCTTCCGCCGCATGTTTTTCCCTACAGTGGCTAGCTTCGGGTTCAGAAATTATTAAAGGGGGATTTGGATTGGCTGGCTAGTTTAGGGATTGAAGATATGATTCTCATTGCAAGAACTCATGGTAAGAAACATCGTCATAGCCAATATTGTCCGGCTGGATCGGCACCGGCTCCGACATAAGACCCTTATCGGTCCTGGAATTCTTGGAAATGGAACTCCTTGGAGGAATTGGATCGTCTTCAGCTCCATTTCCACTTCTACTTCCACTTGCCATTTAAAAAATGGAAATGTAAATTAACTCTTGAAAAATTATAAAATAAATTGGTGGAAATAAATTTGAAAAGTTTTCTTGGAAATAAATTTCAAAAATTTGTTGAAAATGATTTTGAATTGATTAAAAAAATTGCAATAAAATTAATATAAACAATTGGATAATTGAGAGTTGAGAGAGAATCAGAGAGATTTGGGAGATAATTGGTGTGAGGAGAAATGAATAGGGGTGGGGAGTATTTATAGGAAAGAAAATGAGAAAAGAAAAAAAAACAAAAAAAAATTAATTTTTTTGACCGTTGGGCCCAACGGCCAGGCTGACGTCACCTGGCCGTTGGACAAAACGGTCTGGTGACCGTTTGAGGCCTAATGGGCAAAAACATTTTGAAAAAAAAGAAGATAATTTGGATTGGCCGTTGGGTTTGGGCACTTGGGCTGTTAGGCAGTTTAGCCCCAACGGTCTGGTGACTTTTAAGGCCCAATGGCCAAAAACATTTTGAAAAAAATATTGGAATGGAACTGGCAGTTTCAGAACCGGAACTGAACCGCCGGTTGCAGTTAGGTTTTTTTTTTTAAGAACCGGAACCTTAAGGCTCACGGTTCTGGTCCGGTTCTAGAACCAGAAGCCACGGTTCTAGAATCGGAAGCCACTGTTCCGATTTCGATTCAGGTTTTTTACCACGGTTACGGTTCCACAGGTTTAGTTCCAAGGTTTGAACCGAACCGCGGTCATGTCTAACTATAATGCCATGTTTGGCACAACGTATTGGATTAGGATTGGACAATTTTAGTCCGGTGTTTGATGTTGTTATGGAACATGAGATTACTAATCTAAAAGCAAAATAGTCTAATGATAATGAGATATAATAATACCACCTCCACAACCCCTCTATCTTTATTAGTCCCCCGTTTCCCCTCCCTAACTTAATTAGTCCTATGACTATTTACATCCGGGCCCACCATCTTTAATTCATCTCTCTTTTTTACATAACCTATATGTAAATTTTAGAGGGAGGGGGGTCATGGCCCCCACCGGCCCCCCTCTCCCTCCGTCCCTGCGTAGAGACATTTTGAGATCAATCATTACATCCATAACTCGGATATCTACTCATGTAACTAAGAGATATCTACGCCTGGGAATTGGGCTGGGCTATAGCGCAGCACATTTGTTTGAAAAAAAAAAACATTTTAGTTTTGGCTTATTTTATTTTAGAGCAACGATAGTAGAACCCTTTAAAAAATGTTTATACACCCCTTTTATAATCATACTCATCCAAAAATTTAAAAAAAAAATCCCTAGTTTATAAGTAAACCCCATTTAACGCTAAAAATATATTTTCTTTAATTATAGAGAGAAAACCAAAAGTAACCCTTCAAAACATTAAACTTTCGTTTTTAACCACATACGAAAGTTAAATTGTTAATAACCATATTTTTGAGAAATTACTTGAATGTCTTCATATAAAAACTATCCTCAAACACACACACACACTCTCTCTCTCTCTCTCTCTCTCTCTCTCTCTCTCTCTCTCTCTCCTCTCTTTCTCTCTCTCTCTGCTCATCTCTCTCTCCTCTCTCTCTCTTTCTCGCTCATCATCACTGGACGTTGTCACTTGGGCGTGCACCGCCCGGCGAAGGTGTCGTCGAGCTGCCTGGGCTGCGTCGCTTGGCTTCGCTCTCTTCTCTCTCCCTACTCCTCTTTCTCTCCTCTCTTCTCTCTCTCTCTCTCTCCCTCTCTCCGCTTCTCTCTATCTTTTCTCCTCTCTCTCTCTCTCTCTCTCTCTCTCTTCGCGAACCAAGAACAGTGTCATCATAGCTTTCCCTTCATCGGTGTTGTGATCTGCAAAAAGAAAAAGAGAAACAAAAAATGTAATTTGAGGAAGAAATGATTTTAGTTAAGATTTCAAGTTTGTTTCGATTTTAAGATTTTAGTCAAGATTTCAAATTTACTTCCAGATTTCAAGTTTTTAGTCAAGATTTCAAGTTTAAAGATTTCAAGTTTTTAGTCAAGATTTCAAGTTTGCTTCCAGATTTCAAGTTTGAATATTTCAAGTTTCAAAATTTCAAGTTTCAAATTTTCAAGTTTTTTGTCCACATTTCAAGTTTTTTTTAAAATAAACCTAAGTTTAGGGGTATTTTTATAATTTATGGATATGCACTGAAATTTTATTAAAAATATTGTTAATAACAATTAAACTTTCGTATGTGGTTAAAATCAAAATTTTCATATTGTATGTGGTCATTTTTAGTAATTTCCACTTAATTATAACGTATTGGATTTTTATAAGTGCACACACCTCATCTATTATTATGTTATTTAATCAATTTTTTTATTATTTAAAATTTTGTTATTATCTTTAATTATGGTATTGTTGTTCTTTCTCTAATCCTTTCTCTTCCTTTATAATAATTTTAATAATAAAAAAAAGTCCATATCAATTTTAGATTAATCCATCCAAAAAAAATTCCGACTGGCTACGTCCCTTACTCCTACAACACCAGAAATAATACTATCCACACATGTTTTTAAATCGCATATAAATAAATTAAGGATTAGGCTAAAACTTAAATTTATGACTTCAATAATTAACGAATCTTGAAATCACATATTTTAAGTTTGTTAAGTCCGAATGTCCGATTGATATATTAATGATCTCCTGTATTCAGAGGCGGAAACAGCTCTGGCTTGGGTGGGCATTTGAAAAAAAAATTAATTAATATATCTTAATGCTTTTAAATATTATACATATATATTATCTATTAATTAAAGAATTAAAGTTAAGATTATCTTTTAGTGAAGATAAAATACACTATATGATCAAAAAATTTATTTCCTATTATATATATATATATATATATATATATATAAAAGTATTTTCATGTTTAATTCAAACTCAATTACTCTTGAAGAAAAAAAAAACATTCATCCCCTTGTCGGTTAATTTTAGATTTTAAAGTAAGTAGTTGATTTATAATTGTTTAAAAAAATTATTATTAATTTGTCAATTTCAACTATACGTATATTTTTTTAATTAATGAAATTTCTCCTATAAAGTCGATATATACCTATGTAAATATATAGATTTTCATAACAGCCCAGCTTAAAAAAAAATTCTGGTTTCTCCCCTGCCTGTATATACCTTGACCACCAAGCTAAACATGTACACATTTCAAGGTTCAACCAGGATGACAACTTTATTACATAGCCCCACTTTCAACATTGTCCATGTCTGAAAACTGAAATATTCAACAAAATTATAAGAAACACTTTTATTAGTCTCTGTCAAACTTGCTTCCTCCTCAAGTAATACCTCCTATAAATGAACCTCTAAAACCTGAGTCATTTACACAAATCACATAACTTAATTGCTTTATTTTTCGAAACCATGACAACCCCTGGAAACCATCTTGCAGAGGCATATGTGTTACGGAAGATGCATAAGGAGAAGATGAAGAAAATCGACCAAGAAAAAGCCAAGATCGAAGGGATTGATTTAGATCAAGATAAAAGATCATCTAGATCTGGTGGCTGTTTCTTATGGAAGATGCGTTCGAAACGCGTTTCATCGACGACGGATTATGATGCGGGGAAATTAATTAGCAACGGAGAGATGGGATAATAAGGGTAAATTTGGATCGATTTGAATGTTAATTGATTGTATCAGATAATTGTTAGTAAATATATCAAGATTGAGTCTTTGAAGTTTTAGTAGTTATGATCATTTATTGTATTAATTCTATCCACTTTTATATATACACTCTTGCAAATGTATATCTAGCTCAACAAAATATCAGGTTGTATTGTATAGTAAGAAAATCAATTAAATTTATTACAATTACAATTTGTTTTATGTTTTTTTAAAGGTAGTTGTTAACTTGTGTCTTAACAACTATTTTATTTCTATAAAAGAAAATTGACATATACTTTTATTTCCTTTTATAAAAATAAAGTGGTTGTTATCTTGTACCATTCGGGCACAAGTTAACATTACCCATTTTGAAATTACAATAATCCGAGATTTGGGGAGTGGATATGTTAATGTGCTACATTTTATGTATTTATTTGATCGAATCTCAAATTTTTATGCAAAAAATAGAATAGTTTATTTATAGAGTATAGTCAAATTGTAATTTATATATTCTTCTATGGTTACTAGCAAATCTTGTATATAATTCTTTTTTTTTTTTACTTTTAATTGAAAGGTGTATCTATAATATCCAATTATTTGTTTGTGCCAACCTTGGAACACCCAAAATTCTTTAATAGTAGCTAGGCTGTTAGACTCCATCAAAAATGAATCATGGGAGGCTGCTGCTAATTTGTTCTTGGTCAGACCAAGCAGGCGTTGGCTAGTTTTCACTTATAGATGCTGCCTAGTGCCTTCCACAAACACAAATGGCGTCCGCCAACCATCGCCGACCCAAGAAATTTAACACAACTACTGTTCCTTCTTCTGACTCTCAAGAAATTCCTTTAACTTTCCGAAAATACTCGTGTTCAATGACACACCCGGTGGGCCCTCCACTTGGGTTCCTCTCATAATCTCATAATCTTATTTTTCCTTTTTCCTAGCATTTTCCTAATTTCGTGACAAGTAATCATAAAAGACATTATATGGTTTTTTTCTCTCATGCGGGCAAATGTTTGATTTTTTTTAAAAAAAAAGACTTGTATATATCTTCACTTCGAACACTTACCACAATGAAAGAAAAAAAATAAACAAATCTTATTCATATAATGTCTTTTATATTTAGGAAAATGCTTAGAAAAAATTTTTTTTGAGAGAATTCTAACTCAAAAAATTAAGTAATTGGATTTTAGATTATAGATATATATATATATATATATAAATAAATAAATAGTAATCAAACCATATAATTTATTTTATGTTAAGATATCATTATATTAGAAATAAATCAGGAAAAAAGGGACTAGAAAACGACCTTTATATATATATATATATATATATATATATATATATATATATAAAATACCAATATTTAATAAATATATGATAAACCTCTAGCATGCAAGGTGGGCGTGGGAGGCAAGTTATTTAAGTGGGTACAACGTACACACATAAGACACACACATAAGACAGATATAGAAATGTCAATAGGGGCGTAGCTCAGCTGTTAGATGGATGAGTTTAGAGTTTGGGTAAATGACTCCCAGATCAACGGTTCAAATCCTACCAATGACGAAAGCTTAAAAAAAATACCTGAATTAATAAATATGTTGTCTAAAAAAATAGATATTGAAATGCCACGTCTTTGCTTACATACTTGACAACCCCATATAAACTTTTGAGTTCTGACACATATTTGCTGACACATCAATTCACACTTTGCAAAAGATATGGTCAACATACACACATAATTCTTAGCTTGACCACCAAGCCAAGCCAACCACACACTGTTTTCTCTGTCGACCCCACTTCAACTCTCACAACTTTCCCATATAATCTCATCTAATCTAATCTTCTACTCATAAACATATATCCAAATTTCGTTGAGAGAAGAATAATAATATAAGATGGCAATGGCCGGAGCTGGTTTAGAAGGAGTTAGTTTAGCAGAAGCATACGCCATGCGAGTCATATACAAGAAAAATTTGAAGAAAGCTGATCATGATCAACGGAGCTGTACTGTGGTTGCCGATCATCGTGATGATGATCATGAAGTGAAACTCCCCAGTGGATGTTTCTTCCAGATTTTCAAGAAGCAGACTCGTTCTTCAAAGGTTTCGTCGGCCGACTCTCGTCAACAAAATAAACTAAATGGCCGCCTTGATTGCAAAACTTAGCGCTACCATTTTTTTTTTTTTTTTTTAAATTCAGTAGGATTTTCTTAGCTTCAGTACTAAGGCTGGATTTGGTTTTTTATTTTTTTCCCTTATATTTTCCTCCTCAGTATGTGAAGTGAGGTTATCAATCACGTTATCATTTAGTTTGTGTTTATAATGAAGAAAAGCAAATATATATATATATATATATATATATATATATATATATAAATGAAGAAGAAGAAGAAGAAGAAAAGACGAGTTACTTTTATTTTTATTTTTATTTTTTTGTCTGTTGAAAATGGAGAAAGAGTAGTAGTTCAGTTCTACTATGACCTCTTTCTTTATTTGTTGTATTTTTGTTTTGTTGGAATACCACGTATGGGGACGACCGTTGAGAAATTATCAGGCTAAACGAGTGTCGTTGCCTGTTTCGAAGAAAAAAAAAAGGAAAAGAATGACGATATTTACACATCTTAAAAATAGTATATACATCTAAAATTAGTATATTTTTAAAAATTCAATAATACCCTTATGTAAAATTATTAAAATGATTAATTGTTTGTTAGTACACTCACCGATAATTATTAATTAGTTTTCTATTTTGATCTTTTGTAATCTTTTCCTATTAATAATGATATTAACATATATCATAAAAACTCTTTCCATTTTAATAAACTCTAGATTCTCTTTTAAATATATTTTCAATCTCTTTAAAGGAAATACAAATTGATGGCTAAGTATGAAAAATGAATCAAAATCATGAGACAAATTTGGTGGTAAGAAACTAAAGTTTTAAATTAATTTTTATTAGAACAACAAAATCATTATATATATAAACAGACTTTTAAATTAACTATATTATCTATATTTTTTTATTTCTTTCAAACACACTTTATACTTTTTTTTTAATTTATCAATATTATATGTTTTTTCTTGTCAAAAAAAAATTAGATGTTCTTCAATTTCATCGAACACCTATTTTTTTATTTTTTAAAATATTATTTAATACATATCTACTTCCATATCATTTAGGACATGAGACAAATATTGCATCTCTATAACTCTCTTAAACAGAAAGTGATTCTCCAATAAAAAAAATTTCTTAAAATGGATTTGTAACGAAAAATGGAGTTTGATTTTGAAAAAACCAAAAAGAGAAAAGAAGTATGGAAGATAAAGAATAAAGGTGCAAAAGTGGACCGGGCCCAAAGGAGAGGGCACATCCGGCTTGCCCAAGGAAGGCAGGTCGTGCCAGGCACGGCCCGCATGGTGAGCGTGTCGTGTCAGTTGGCCCAGCAAGCATGCTTGCCGTGTGCCAGGCCTTAGGATAACTGACACGACATGCCAAGCAGGCGTGCCAAGCCCAACGGTCGGCACGACGTGCCTACCGTTGGGCCCGGCAACAAATATATATATATATATATATATATTTCAACTGTTGGTTGAAAAAATGAATTTCCATTTGCCCCCTCAAAAAATATTTATAGTTTTACCCACAATTCAAATTTTCCTATAAATCCTCCCACCAATTCTAATTTTCATTAACTTTCTCTCATTCTCTCATTCTCTCAATCTCTTCATTCTCCAATTCTCTACACAATTTCATAATTTCATTCTTACTCTCTCCCTCTGCACAATTTCTACTACTGTATTACTAATTTCCTATTATCTATCTATTATTCTCTAAATTTTCCACCAACACACCAAAGTTTAAAGGTACATTTTTCTTTAAATGTTATTATTTAATTTTATGTTTTAATTTTTAAATTTTGGTTAGTAAATTTATAATTTTATGTTTAGACTTTAGTTATTAATTTTAATATTTTTGTTTAGTTAGTAAATTTTTTGTTTTATGTTTATACTTAGTTATTAATTTTAATATTATTGTTTAGTTAGTAAATTCATTTAAATTTTTTTCGTTAGTTAATTTAAATATTTTTTTTAGTAAATTAAGCCTTTTATGTGTAGTAATTAATTTAAATATTTTTTTTGATAGTAAATTAATCATCTTTATGTTTAGTAGTTAATTTAAATATTTGTTGCTAGTAAATTAATCACTTTTATATGTAGTATAGTTAATTTAAATATATTTTGTTAGTAAATTAAGCATTTTATGTGTATTAGTCAATTTAAATATTTTTTTTGTTAGTAAATTAATCATTTTTATATGTAATAGTTAATTTAAATATATATTTTTAGTAAATTAAGCATTTTATGTGTAGTAGTTAATTTAAATATATTTTGTTAGTAAATAATCATTTTTATATGTAGTAGTTAATGTAAATATATTTTGTTAGTAAATTAAGCATTTTATGTGTATTAGTTAATTTAATATATTTTTTTAATAAATTATGCATTTTATGTGTAGCAGTTAATTTAAATATTGTTTTTGATAGTAAATTAATCATTTTTATGTTTAGTAGTTAATTTAAATATTCGTTGTTAGTAAATTAATCATTTTATATGTAGTAGTTAATTTAAATATATTTTATTAGTAAATTAAGCATTTTATGTGTATTAGTTAATTTTAATATATTTTGTTAGTAAATTAAGTAGTTTATGTGTAGTAGTGAATTTAATTATTTATTATTGGTAAATTAATCATTTTTATATGTAGAAGTTAATTTAAATATATTTTGTTAGTAAATTAAGCATTTTATGTGTAGTAGTTAATTTAAATATATTTTATTAGTAAATTAAATATTTTATGTGTAGTAGTTAATTTAAATATATTTTGTTAGTAAATTAATCATTTTATGTGCATTAGTTAATTTAAATATTTGTTGTTAGTAAATTAATCATTTTTATATGTAGTAGTTAATTTAAATATATTTTGTTAGTAAATTAAACATTTTATGTGTAATAGTTAATTTAAATATTTGTTGTTAGTAAATTAATCATTTTTATATGTAGTAGTTAATTTAAATATATGTTGTTAGTAAATTAAGTATTTTATGTGTATTAGTTAATTTAAATATTTGTTGTTAGTAAATTAATCATTTTTATACTTGTTATACCTCTCAAATTGAACAAAAAAAGGTTGATGATGACTTGAATGATGAGTTTTGGGTTCTTACTATGCAAGAAGAGCTAAACCAATTTGAAAGAAATGAGGTTTGGACTCTAGTTCCTAGACCCAAGAACACCAATGTCATTGGAACAAAATGGATATAAAGGAACAAGTCGGATGAGGGTGTCAATTTTGAGAGACTTTTGCTCTGGTTGCCCATCTTGAGTCCATAAGGCTTCTCTTGTCCATATCATGTGTGCATAAGTTCAAATTGCATCAAATGGATGTTAAGAGTGCTTTCTTAAATGGCTTATTGCATGAGGAAGTGTTTGTTAAGCAACCCAAAGGGTTTGTGGATCCACACCACCCCAACCATGTCTATCGCCTCAAGAAGGCATTATAAGGGTTGAAATAAGCACCGAGGGCTTGGTATGAGCGCCTCACTTTATATCTTGTTAACAATGGCTACTCAAGAGATAGTATGGATAAGACTTTGTTCATCAAAGGCAACAAAGATGAGCTTTTTATAGCTCAAATCTATGTGGGTGATATTGTGTTTGGCTCCACCACCAAATCCAAAGTCCAACAATTTGTTGATGTCATGTCTCATGAATTTGAGATGAGTTTGGTTGGTAAGCTCAATTACTTCCTAGGTTTACAAATTAAACAATTGCATGATGGGATTTTTATTTCCCAGGCTAAGTATGCAAAAAACCTAGTGAAGAAATTTGGTCTTGAGAATGCCAAACATTGTGACACACCCATGAGTACCACATTAAAACTAAGCAAGGATGCTAGTGGCAAGAGTGCTGACCAAAGGCTTTATCGTGGCATGATTGGTAGCTTGCTTTACTTGACTGCAAGTAGGCCCGATATTGCGTTTAGTGTGGGTGTGTGTGGAGTCTCATCTATCCTCTATGAAGGGAATCATTCGATATGTGAATGGGACATCAGACTATGGGATATGGTACTCTTTTGACACTAATGCTAGCTTAGTTGGCTTTAGTGATGCAGATTGGGCAGGAAATTGTGATGATATGAAGAGTATATCGGGCGGTTGCTTCTTTCTAGGCAACAACTTGGTGTCATGGTTTTGCAAGAAGAAAAATTCCATTTCCTTGTCCACAGCCGAGGCCGAGTACATAGCAACCGAGAGTGCTTGCACACAACTCCTTTGGATGAAGCAAATGCTTGCCTTTTTTTGTGATAACTTGAGTGCAATTAATATTTCAAAGAATCTTGTTCAGCACTATAGGACAAAGCATATAGACATTAGGCATCACTTTATTATGGAGCTAGTTGATAACAAAAGCATTGCACTTGAACATGTTGGCACAAATAATCAACTAGCGGATTTATTTACTAAACCCTTAGATTCAACTAGGTTCATGGCACTTAGTAGGTCTATTGGAATTTGTCATATGCCTTGATATGTTTTGGTGATTGACCCCATATGGGGAGCTCAAGCAAAGAGAGCAACCTTGCATTATTGAAATGAGCAAAAATTTGATCAACTTTATGCTTCTTTATTAATTGCTTAAGCATTTTGGTTGTGCTTATATATAATTATATGGCTTTTTATTCAATAAGTGTGTCTTTGCTTTGTTTGTAATCCATGTCACCTTTATGTTCAAAAATGCATTTTTGGACTATTAGAATTGATTGGAAAGTACAATTGAATGACCTATAATTTATCTTCATGACATGTGAACTTGATTTTGACATGCTTAATTATTATGCATGAGTTGTGTATGCAAATGTGTGTGGAAGCAACTTGACAAGGCTAAACTCAATAAGGACATTGTGTCCATGAAATAAATAAGGATGTCTCATCCAATTTAGCTTTATCTCTTTTCTTAATGATTGAACAATACAACAACCAATAAGGATTCTATATCCATTCAATTAATAAGGATTTTATATCCATGTCTTGATTGACCATTAAGGATTGACATGGTTGCTTGTGTGTGCTACAAGTTTTTAAAGTTATATCTTGCTTAATTATGGCAAAATGGTACAAATTGGTTTGAATTCCTTTAGAAACTCTTTTGATGTTCATTTTGCCAAATACCATTTGGTTGAGCCTTGATGTTGCATGTCTTGCATCCAAAGCAAAAATTTCACACATTTCGTTTAAATAAAACTGTCTTGATTCTCTCTCAATTAATTAAGTTGCATAAGGTTATTGTATATTATTATGCACTTATCTTGCAAATAGCTCTCTTTGCTAAAGTGGCCCGATTGGGGAATACTCTTTTGCCTATCTCATGACAAAAAGGGGGGAGTAGTGTGGTAGTTATGAATGTTGGTAGTTATGAATGTTGCATCTTTATGGGAGATTGTCTAGTTGAGGGGGAGTAACCCATTTAGGGGGAGCATGTGCATTTGCATTGCTTGTTGCATGTTGCATGGTTTCTATTGATCACCTCACATACACTTATCTTGGGAAGTGTAGTTATCTTGTTTTGCAGGGATGATTATTCTACAAGAGATGGAAGGATTGAAGTTTTAGTTTTTAGGTATCTCTTTGCAATGTAGAATAATTTTTTGTAGACCTCTTGTTTTTATTTTTTTTATTTTTGTTTTATGAGAGGTGGTTTTGTCACAAAATAGCCAAAGGGGGAGAATGTAAGTTCTTCACTTTTTGATTGGCTTATTTCGTTGACAAACCACATGGGGATTTGCTTGTAAGGGTTGATTAGGTCTCATTGTTCGTGATCAAGCTTTGATGAAATCCTCATGCTCAAGAGCACTTCAAAGGTATATCATTTGCTTAACTCTCTTTGAAAAGACTAGTAGCATACACACATTATCATGCATGCCTTACATATCTTGCTTTTGTGTTTCAATCCTTTGTTAAGGGTGTTCTTCTTTACACTTCTCACACATGCACCTTGGTGTTAGTTCTTAGTGTGGTAGTGGTCTATGTAATTTGTTTCCCGATGTGTGTTCGTAAATGTATGTGCCAGCACGTTGGTGTGCTTTTTCTTAGCGAATTGAGTTACCTTCCTTGTAGGAGGTCTAGCTTGCATGGGTAGTGCATGGGTTACCTACCCGTGCTATTACACGTGCACTGAGAATGGGTATCCTCTGGCCTCTCTGTTGCACGGGTTGTGCACATGCAGTTACCCGTGAAAATACTCTAAGAGTGTATAAACTAACCTAGAGGGGGGATGAATAGGTTTTAACCAAATTAATTACCATCTTTTTGGTTAATCAAAATTAAATACACAACCCCTAATCTCTAACACAATCAATCATGCCATAATATAAATGCGCAATAAGTAAAAGACACAATGATATGATTTACGTGAGAAACCCTCCAACTGGGTAAAAACTCACGGGCATAATCGCCAATGAACCCTCAAATCCACTATTTGTAAAAACGATTACAACTTAGGTTGACCACATCACACCTAATCGGTTACTAATCCGTTTTTGCTACCTGCAGGCCTTTAATAGTGATTTTAGGCTCTTGCTTGTATACTACCAAAGGCAAATACAAGACTTAACTCTTAAATGAAGAGATATGAAACCTAAAGTGAATATGATGATATTCTAAATGCACAAAATGCAAGGTCAACACATTTAATGTTTATCTAGTCATGTATGAATGCTTCAAACAATCATAGATATCATGTTGCTATATGACACACATATAACTTAGCTATATGAAATCAAAGCATTCCTAGATGCAATAGCTATCACAATACAACAACCCAAACATGAACAAAAATCCCTATTTATAATGAAAATTATAATCTAGATGCAGACAAGCATAAAAGAGATTTTTTGTTAAGCAAGAACACAAAGATGGATGAGAGTGGTGTTCTACTTACCAAGTAAGCTATGTTGATGAAGACACATGCTTAGAAACATCCTAGATTAAACTAGATGATGATAGAACCATGAATGAATGATGGGAGATTAGGTTTTGGACAATAAAAATGGTTTCTTGTTTCATTTTCTTGCAAGACACTCTTGAGCTCTAAAATGAATGAGAAATAATAGATTCTGAAGCTCTAAAGAGACAAGGAAGAGGAAAGGACATATATATATATATATGATGCCCTAGACGAAATGACACCGTTTTGATAAATAGCAACAAAAACCCATCATTACCGTCGTGCGTACCGCGGCTCAGGCAAGTTGTCCAGACCGTGATACACGCAGCAATGTGCTTACTGGACAACATCGCAGTTGGGACCGTTGTGCGTGCAAGTGCACATGCCGCGGTCTAGGCAGCAGAGGCCTACTGATGTTTACCATGATAGGGACCGCTAGGCATACATGAGCTCAGGACGCGGTACAAGAAGCATGACCCTACTGAAGTATACCGCTCTGTATGTCGCGGTACAAGCAGAGCTTGCCAAGCGGTCTAGACCGCGCTAAGAGAGGAAACTCTCTTTTCTAGGCAGACTCAACACACTAAGTAATGTGCAAAATGTGCAGGTGTGGTGTGTGATAAATGGCATACAATGCATCATCCAATTACATGTAAACAAGAATATAATGCAAGCAAGTGAGTGTGTGCAACTATATCTCTTCAAGTAAAAATAGAGTCAAGTAATCTACCTTCCTTGAAGCACTTGGAGTCCAATAGAAGATCTTCAATTCCTAATCTACCTTTTTACAATGTTTGACCCTTATTGTGATTTTGTCTACGAAATAAGCCAATCATAAAGTGAGGTACTTACAATCTCCCTCTTTGGCTATTTCGTGACAAAACCACCACTCACAAAGCAACCTCACAAAAACAAAAGATTGGTCAACAAAATTTTCTACATTACAATAATGCCTATAGTCTAAGTCTTGAACATCTTTAAGTCAATCCAAAGCTTGTAGAACCATCCAACCTACGCACAATTAACAAAGCAAACAAGAGTAGCTTCCAAGATCAAGTGTGTGAGAGGTGCTTTCAATAACCATAAACAACAACAAAATAACATTTGCAATAGCCTTAACAAAATAAACCAATACAATCAAATAATGTAATCATGCTATGCAATGCAATACTCCCCCTACATGATAGCTCTCAACTCTTAACTCTCAACTCCCCCTAAACAAGATACTACTAGTCCACTAAAGCTCACAACTCTTCTCCCCCTTTTTGTCATGAGATAGGCAAAGGGAGTCCCCCTTAATGGGTAAGCTTTTGGCAAGGAGAGCATATAGCACAAAACATATGCAAGATCATATAAACAACTTTATGCAACTCAATTAAGTAGGAGAGAATCAAGGAGTTTTATTTGATGAAAATGTGTGACATAATGCTTTGCATGCAAGACATGTTACATTCAAGTTCAAAAATAATGGTATTTGGCAAAGCAAACAACAAAGGTTTCCAAAAGAATTCAAACCAATTTTCATCATTTGTCATGATTTCAAGCAATGATATAGATTTGTATAAGAAATTCAAATTAAAGAGCAACTATATCAAACTTTATAAGCAAAACAAGACATGAGCGACGTTTTGCAATTTTTCCATGTAAGATACTCGTATGATAGTAGCCTTATTCAATAGATAAAGAGAGAGAGAGAGAGAGAGAGAGAGAGAGAGAAGACTAAATTTGGATGAGACATCCTTATTTATTGAATGGACACAAGGTCCTTATTGAGTTTAGTCTTCTCATATGCTTTTTCACACATATTCTTGCATTCATTTTTAAGCAAACAAAAAATCTTCATGCATATCATCTTAAAGCATGTAAATAATAAAATTATCATGTCATGGAGATCAATTATAGGTCATTCAAATTGTACTTCCAAAGTAAATCTCCTAGTCCAAAAATGCATGTTTGAACATAAATATGACATGGATTGCAAGAAAAACTATTTGCACACTTATTGAGAAAATAACATAAGCATATGTACAACCAATCATCTCAAGCAATTAATTAAGGAGCATAAAATATATCAATGTAGCACAATGCAATTTTATGCCAACTTGCTCTCTTTGCTTGAGCTCCTCATATGGGGTCAAGACAAGCCACTTCAAGCCAAATGACAAATTCCAATAGACATGCTAAGGTTGCCAAACCTAATGGTGTATAATGGCTTTGTAAATAAGTCCGCTAGTTGGTCATTAGTTCCCACATGCTCTAATGCAATAGTTTTGCTCTCAACTAGCTCTCTAATGAAATGATGTCTAATGTCAATGTGCTTTGTCCTAGAATGTTGGACGGGATTCTTAGAAATGTTTATAGCACTCATGTTGTCACAAAACAAAGTGAGAGTTAGAGATGCACATTTTCCCTCGGATCCCCAAATCCCCACTTCCCAATCCCCATTTGGGGAAATTTTTTAGGGGAAAAATGGGGAATGAGGTGGGGATAGAGATGATTTTCATCCCCAAATTGAAATGGGGATGGGGATGGGTTGACCTCCCTCCATCCTCATTTCCCCATTTCCCCCCAAACATATATAAATAAATATATTATGTAACACTTTATGATGTTATTATGTATTTGTAATGCACACTTTATGATTTTATTATGTATTTGTAATGCACTAATGGATTTTAGTTTGTATTTGTAATGGAATATTTTTTTTTAATTTTTAATTTTTAATCAAATGGGAGAATGGGGAAACGGGAAAATGGGGAAAATGGGGAAACGGGGAAACGGGGAAAATGGGGAACTGGAGTTGGGGATGGATATACCTCCCCCCAAAATTCCCCATCCTCATTTCCCCCAAATGGGGAAATGGATGGGAATGGGGGAAGGGTCTGGGAAGTGGGGATGGGGATGGGGGGACCTATATCCATCCTCATTCCCCAAATGTGCATCTCTAGTGAGTGTGCCTTGCTCTAAGCCATAATCGACTAGCATTTGTTTCATCCATAACAATTGAGTACAAGCACTACCGGCGGCTATGTATTCCGCCTCAGCCGTGGATAGAGAAATTGAGTTTTGCTTCCTGCAAAACCAAGACACCAAGTTGTTGCCTAGGAAAAAACAACCACCCGATGTACTCTGCCTATCATCACAATTCCCCGTCCAATCGGCATCACTAAATCCAACAAGACTTGGATTAGTGTCAAAGGAGTACCAAATCCCATGATTGGAGGTACCATTCACAAATCGAATGATCCTCTTCACCGCAACAAGGTGAGATTCTTTGGGATTAGCTTGGTACCTAGCACAAACACCCACACTAAAAGAGATATCAAGCCTACTTGTGGTCAAGTAAAGCAAACTACCTATCATGCCACGATACAAGCTTTGATCAACACTTTTACCACTAGCATCCTTGCTTAGCTTCAAAGTGGTACTCATGGGTGTGTCACAATGTTTGGCATTGTCAAGACCAAACTTCTTCACTACGCTTTTGGCATACTTAGCTTGGGATATGAAAATCTCATCATGCATTTGCTTAATTTGCAAGCCTAGGAAGTAATTTAGTTCACCAACCATGCTCATTTCAAATTCAAGAGACATGACATCAACAAATTGTCTCACTTTTGACTCATTGGTGGAACCAAATACAATATTATCAACATAAATTTGAGCTATAAAAAGCTCATCTTTGTTGCACTTGATGAACAAGGTCTTGTCAACTCTACCTCTTGAGTAGCCATTGTCAACAGATAAAGAGTAAGGCGCTCATACCAAGCCCTTGGTGCTTGTTTCAACCCATAAAGTGCCTTTTTGAGGCGATAGACATGATTGGGGTGGTGTGGATCCACAAACCCCTTGGGTTGTTCAACAAACACTTCATCATGCAAGAAACCATTGAGGAAGGCACTCTTAACATCCATTTGGTGTAGTTTGAACTTGTACACACAAGAAATGGACAAGAGAAGCCTTATAGACTCAAGACGGGGCAACGGGAGCAAATGTCTCCTCAAAGTCAATACCCTCAATTTGAGAGTATCCTTGTGCCACAAGCCTAGCCTTGTTGCGCACAATGTTACCATTTTCATCCAACTTATTCCTAAACACCCATTTGGTGCCTATAACATTAGTGTCCTTGGGTCTAGGAACTAGAGTCCAAACCTCATTTCTTTCAAATTGGTTTAGCTCATCTTGCATGGCAAGAACCCAAAACTCATCATTCAAGGCTTTATCAACCTTTTTGGGTTCAATGTGAGAGGTGTAACAAGTATAGTTAATTTGATTAGCTATTTGACGCCTAGTCCTAACACCCTCATTCACATCTCCAAGAATGTCATTCTTGTTGTGGAGATGTCCCACCTATGGAGCGGGTTCTTTAGAGTCCAAAGATGGATCTCTAGCAAGAGGTTGATCATCCTCTCCACTATGATTTGACTTCACATCACTTGAAGTCTCACCACACTCATTCAAAGGAAGGTCATCATTCTCACAAACATCCTCCTCATGGACAATGTTTTTGGGCCTACAATCATCAATGACAACATTTGATGATTCCATGACACTTCGAGTTTTCAAATTGTAAATTCTATAGGCTTTGTTATTGAGTGCATATCCAATGAAAATACCCTCATCACTCTTGGCATCAAACTTTCCAAGTTGATCTTGGTCATTAAGAATATAGCACTTACTCCCAAAGATGTGGAAATAGCTAACATTGAGTTTTCTTCCCTTCCATAACTCATAGGATATTTGTTTGGTCTTGGGTCTAAGGAAAACTATATTCCCTATATAATAAGCCGTATCGATGACTTCGGCCCATAGGTTCCTAGGAACCTTGTTGCTAAGCAACATCACCCGAGCCATCTCTTGTAAGACCATATTCTTCCTTTCCACAACTCTATTTTGTTGGGGAGTTCTGAGAGCCGAGAATTCATGGGAAATACCTAGACCATTACAAAAGCTCTCAAAGCTACTATTCTCAAATTCTTTCCCATGATCACTCCTAATTCTCTTAATGCTCCTAATGTGAGAATTTTTCTCATTTTGAATTTTAACACATAGCATTTTAAATTTATCAAAGGCTTCGGACTTCTCTCTAAGAAAGTAGGTCCAAATGAACCTAGAGAAGTCATCAACAACCACAAGAATATACCTTTTACCACCTAGACTCTCGGTTTGCATGGGACCCATGAGGTCCTTATGAAGGAGTTCCAATGGCTCCTTGGTGGAAAGGTATTTTCCCTTCTTGTGCATACTTTTAGTTTGCTTCCCTTGTTAACAAGGTCCAGAAACTCCTTCAAACCTCTTCCCAAACTTGGGAATGCCTCTTACAATATTCAACCTCTCAAGGACTTTCAAGTCATTATAATTCATGTGGCCAAATCTTTGATGCCACTACTCAACTTGCTCACAACTAGACAAGTTACAAGAGATGTTACTAGATTCAAGACAATAACAATTGTCACTTGATCTCTTGCCTTTTAAAAGAACTTGCCCATTTTCCTTAAGAATAGAGCAATCAAATTTGCCAAACATAAACGAAAGCCCTTTATCACTTAAATGTGATATACTTATGAGATTGGCTTGCAAGCCATCTACATAGAGAGCATTGGGCAAGGGGGGCAAACCAGGAATAGATATATTACCTTTCCCTATGACCTTTTTTCCGAGAACCATCACCAAAGGTGACAAATCCACCATCCTCTATCACAAGAGTCTCAAAGAAACTCTTGTTTCCGGTCATGTGCCTAGAACACCCACTATCAAGATACCAAGTGTTGGAGGCATTGGCTTTTAAAGCAACTTGAGCCACATAGCAAAAATAATCATCTTTTCTAATCCACCTAGGTGCAACATTTTCAATCCTATGAGCCTTGGGTTCATTGGCTCTAAGTTCCCTAGGTGCATGCTTTTTGGCTTTTCTAAGCATATTTTTCTCAATCATGTTCTCAAATCTACACAATTTGATATACTTAAAGCAATTTGGCCTAATATGGCCTTCAATACCACAATAATGACAAGTAAGAGTGAAGTAGGAATTCATACCATAGCCTTGTGCAACCATTTGAGGCTTTCTTCTCCTTTGAGTAGTCCTTTGATGTTGAACAAACTCTCTCCTTTGTGGTTGAGCCAAAGTAGCATGTCTTCTTTGTTGAGCATACATGATTCTTGATTGTGAATGAGGGATCCTTGCATGTGGAGGTCTTGATTGAAATGCTCTAACTTGTTACGATTGAGCCATTGTTGGAATCTTGGCTTGAGCATGTTTTGAAGATTCTCCAATTTCAATCCTTCTTGTAGTTTGTTGTGGGACTTTGACTTCTTCAACTTCTTGACTCTTGACAAAAGTAGTCTTTTTCAAAGAGGTAGTGCTCACATCTTCCTCATATCCCAAACCCCTCTTATCACTAGGGCTCTTTCCAATTGATAGCATCTTGTCAAGCTTCTCGGTTCCGGAGGTCATCTTAGCAATTACTCATTTTGCCTCTCCAAGCTCCTTCCTTAAGCATTCTTCACTCTTCTTGACCACAACAAGTTCCAACTTCAAGCTTTCTTCCTTTTCTCTTACTTTTTTTACTTCCTCACTCAAGTGAGTCATCTTGGAGATCAATTCAAGGTTCTTCCTATTCAACTCTTGAATCTCCTTTTTCTTCTTAGCTCTAGAACTCTTAAAGTATTCTATGAAGTCTTCATAGTCCATCTCCTTATCAAATTCATGCTTGGACTCGGATGAAGTACTCTCATTACTTGAGTCATCTTCTTCTTCTAGTTTGTCATTCTCCTCTTCTTGGTCACTCATAACTTCCTTGCTATTGTAAGATGATGAGAAGGCAATGAAGTTGGCAACTTGGTATTCATCATCTGAAGACTTTTCTTTCTCCTCTAAGTCTTCACTATCACTCCAAGTAGACGCCAAAGCCTTTCCTTTTTTTTTTCTTCTTCTTTAAGTTCACACATTCGGGGGCAATGTGACCATAACCAGTACACTCATAATATTGAATTCCCTTCTTGGAATCCTTCTCTTCACTTCTCTCCACCTTTTTGAAAGGAGTCTTCCTCTTCACAAATTTTCCCTTGGAGCCTAACCTATTCTTCTCAAACTTCATAAATTGCTTAAACCTCTTCACCATTAGAGCCATTTCTTCATCTGAATATTCTCCCTCCCTTTCTTCGGTGGAGGTCTTCAAAGTAATGCTCTTTTGCTTCTTTTGAGGTGTTGTTGAAGTAGGGGCTCTTCTTGTCTCAAAAGCCAACAACTTGCCAATTATTTCACTTGGCTTCATCTTCTTGTATTCGTTATTTTCCTCAATAGTGGTCACCTTTGCGTCAAATCTCTCCAGGAGAGATCTCATGATTTTTTGATTTATCCTCCTATCCGAGTGTAGATCGCCCAACTAGTGACTTTGGTTGACAATATCCATTAGCTTCACTTGGAAGTCATTGAAGCACTCATGGTCTTCCATCTTCAAAGTCTCAAATTGGGTTTGAAGAACTTGTAGCTTGGAGTCTTTTACTACATCGGTTCCTTCATGTGCCATCTCCAATATTGTCCATGCTTCATGTGCATTCCTTGTGGTTTGTATTAGCTTGTGTTGATTTTCATCCACTGCACACAAGATTGCATGCATGACCTTGTTGTTCCATTTGAAGGCTTCAAAGTCTTTAGTATGCCATTCCGATTTAGGCTTGGGCACGGTGTTTTCATCTTCGAGAGTCTTGGTAGGTGATGTGTAACCATCCTCAATCACCATCCAAACTCGATCGTCAATTTGGCACAAATAGGATTCCATTTTTCCTTTCCGTGATGAGTAATTGACCCTCGTCAGAAGTGGAGGTCTTGTACTTGATGCTCCCTCTCGCTCATAAGCATTTCCACTCATGGTGTTTAAGGGTGAATGAGATGAATGCAATCAATCAAACAAAATAAAACAAAACAAGCAAGACACACTAACCAAAAAGCAATCTAATGCAAAACACTGTTAGAGAGCAAAGGATCTCCTAATTATGTTAAGGAACCCGTTTTGATACCAATTGAAAATACTCTAAGAGTGTATAAACTAACCTAGAAGGGGGTGAATAGGTTTTAACCAAATTAATTACCATCTTTTTGGTTAATCAAAATTAAATACACAACCCCTAATCTCTAACACAATCAATCATGTCATAATATAAATGTGCAATAAGTAAAAGACACAATGATATGATTTACGTGAGAAACCCTCCAACTGGGTAAAAACTCACGGGCCTAATCGCCAATTGAACCCTCAAATCCACTATTTGTAAAAATGATTACAACCTAGGTTGACCACATCACACCTAATCGGTTACTAATCCGTTCTTGCTACCCGCAGGCCATTAATAGTGATTTTAGGCTCTTGCTTGTATACTACCAAAGGCAAATACAAGACTTAACTCTTAAATGAAGAGATATGAAACCTAAAGTGAATATGATGATATTCTAAATGCACAAAATGTAAGGTCAACACATTTAATGTTTATCTAGTCATGTATGAATGCTTCAAACAATCCTAGATATCATGTTGCTATATGACACGCATATAACTTAGCTATATGAAATCAAAGCATTCCTAGATGCAATAGCTATCACAATACAACAACCCAAACATCAACAAAAATCTCTATTTATAATGAAAAATTATAATCTAGATGCAAACAAGCATAAAAGAGATTTCTTTTTAAGCAAGAACACAAAGATGGATGAGAGTGGTGTTCTACTTACCAAGTAAGTTATGGTAATGAAGACCCATGATTAGAAACATCCGAGATTAAACTAGATGATGATAGAACCATGAATGAATGATGAGAGAATGGGTTTTGGACATAAAAATGGTTTCTTGCTTCTTTTTCTTGCAAGACACTCTTGAACTCTAAAAGGAATGAGAAAGAATAGATTCTGAAGCTCTAAAGAGGCAAGGAAGAGGAAAGGACATATATATATATATATGATGCCCTAGATGAAATGACACCGTTTTGAAAAATAGCAACAAAAACTCGTCATTACCGCTGTACGTACCGCAGCTCAGGCAAGTTGTCCAGACCGCGATACATGCAGCAGTGTGCCTACTGGACAATATCGAGGTTGGGACCGCTGTGCGTGCAAGTGCACAGGCCGCGGTCTAGGCAGCAGAGGCCTACTGATGTTTACCGCAACAGGGATCGCTGGGCATACATGAGCACATGACGAGGTACAAGAAGCATGACCCTACTGAAGTATACCACTCTGTATGCCACGGTGCAAGTAGAGCTTGCCAAGCGGTCTAGACCGCGCTAAGAGAGGAAACTCTCTTTTCTAGGCAGACTCAACACACTAATTAATGTGCAAAATGTGCAAGTGTGGAGTGTGATAAATGGCATACAATGCATCATCCAATTACATGTAAACAAGAATATAATGCAAGCAAGTGAGTATGTGCAACTATATCTCTTCAAGTAAAAGTAGAGTTAAGTAATCTACCTTTCTTGAAGCACTTGGAGACCAATGGGAGATCTTCAATTCCTAATATACCATTTTACAATGTTTGACCCCAATTGTGATTTTGTCAATGAAATAAGCCAATCATAAAGTGAGGTACTTGCAACCCGTGCACTAAGGTTGAGTGCTTCGGGTTTGTTTGACAGCACGGGTTGTGCACGGGTCTTCTACCCGTGCAGTTACCCATGTACTGAGGAAAGATGCCCTCGGTTTGGTCATTTGCATGGGTTGTGCATGGGTCCCTTACCCGTGCAGTTACCCATGCACCTAGCCTGTTTTGTGCATATTTTTGCCAAAACGACGTAGTTTCATTTAGGGCTTCTATATATATATATATTCATTTCTCTCCCAACTCGTTTTTAGAGCTTCCAAACCTATTTTTTAGTGAGAGAAAGTGTTCCTTTGAGAGAGAAGCTCCAACAAACCATTTTTACTCAACTAAACTCATACCCATGTGCATCTAGCTTCATCCTTGCATTTATTTCATGGGTCTTCATGCTCTTCTTGACTAGGTAATTGAACATGGCTTTAAACTTCTTGTTTCATCTTTATGCTTTTGTTTACTTAGGGTTAGCAATTATTTGTTGATTAATTGCATGTTTATTTTGTATAGCATGATTTGAGTATGTTTGTGGCCTTGTTTGTTGGTTGAGATTGCATGTTCATTGATAACTAGTTTTTAGGACCATTTTACCCTCTAGCTAATTCTTCTTGCACTTGCATTTAGATATTGATATCTAGGATTTGTACTTAGTGTCATCATTTAATCCTAGATAAGCATTTAGTGTAGCCTAGCATTATTTGCATGATAGAATATTGTCATATATTCACATAGGTTGTAAAATCTCTACATTGATTGTTAAGCTTTGTGACTAAGTGGATTAGTGCACAAGTTTGTTGGTCTAGGATCACTATTAAAGACTCGTTGGGTAGAGTGAAAGGGTTAGTGACCAAGTATGGTGTGACTTGAGGTAAACCTATGTTGTAAACTTTCATTCAAATAGTGGATTTGAGGACCGTGTGTGGTTAGGAGGATAGCCCGAGTTTTTACCCTTTTGGGGTTTTCTCACGTAAAACAAATTCTTGTGTTTTTAGAATTTTCTGCATTTTTATTTGGCTTGACTGATTGCTAATATGGGGTAGCGCTTTAAAATTGCTTAAGTCGAAAATTTGATAATAAATCAACAAAAACCTATTCACCCCCCCCCCCCCCCCCCCCCCCCCCCCCCCCCCTTTATTTTAGGTTATTAGATACACACTTAGTATTATTTTCAAGAATTTTTGTTTGAGTTCATTGGTACTAATTTAACATTAGATTATTTAGAACAGATTACTGACATTCGAAACAAGTTGTTCGAAGTTTTTGATATTTATAAACGCAGGTTTGGCAGTGTTGACACGCAACCATCAGTAGAACCGGAGACACATTCGATGTAGACAATTTGGAGCATTCTGAAACGGTGACAAAAAGACAAATCATCAAGTTATTCTTCAGCGCAACGATCTACTGCATCTTCTGGAGTCAAACTGAATAGGTACATTGAAGCACAGTTTGATGCATGCGAAGACACGGAGAAATTTGATTTGTTGTTATGGTGGAAGACCTATAGCTACAGGTATCTGGTCATGTCACACCTAGCACGTGACGTACTGATTATCCTCATGTCCTATGTGTCTTCAGAACAAGCATTCAGCACGAGTGGACGAATTATTGAACCAAGAAGAAGTTGTTTGACTCCAGAGATGGTGGCGGTATTAACATGCGTTTGGGATTGGGAGCATTGTCGAAAGAGGTTGCAAAATGAAACGGTAGACGAAGAATTTATTCAAAATTTCTCAAATTTATATGTTGATGAGACTTCCGGTAGTAACCAGGTCCAGAACTAGGTTATACGTGTATATTTACTTGTAATACGATTGCACTCTTTTTCCCTTACCAAGTTTTTATCTCACTGGGTTTTTCTTGGTAATGTTTTTATTGACGCAATAATGTAAATATGTAATACTGAATTCCGATAGTTAGAAATAATTAAATAATTTTTCATTTCATATTTTCATAACTTCATGTCTTCATCTATATTTTATTTTCTTTAACACTTTATCTATATTCATTCTTTGAATTATTTTATTAACAAACATAATAAATCTATCTATTATCAACAATTTTTTATTACACTAAAATTATAATTAAGATAAACAAATTGCAATAAAAAAATAGATTATTACATTGTTAAAACAATATTATATAACTTGACACAATTACATTTATATAATTAAAATTTTAAAAAATAATTAAAAAATAATAATTTCAACTGACCGGCCCGTTTGGCATGCCGGTACCGGCCGACATGCCGGCATGGCACGCCTATGTCGTGCCCACATGCCGTGCGGGGCCACAGTTGTCCAAAACGTGTCGTGTCAGGCTTGACCCGTTTTAGAAAACGGGTCTGGCAGGCCGTGCCTAATTGGGACAGGCCACTCCACTTTTACAGTTTTAATAAAGAATAGTAAGAGAATTAAAGGTAATAAAAAATTTTGAAATAATAATAAAATTAATTAAATAACATAATAATAGTCATATATGGTGAATACTTACAAAAATACAATACATTATAATTAAAGATAGGCATTTTTGATATTAGATGGGGTTTATTTATAAATTAGAGATTTTAAAAAAAAAATTGATGAGTGTGATTACAAAAGGGATGCATATATAATTTTTTAAATATATTATTATCGCCGCTCAAAGGAAAATAAAGCAAAAAAGTGTCACCTGTTTTATTTCCGCCAGAGTCCAGAGACCAGACCCATTTGGAATTGGGCTTACAAGTTACAACACAGTTTACACATAAGCAAGTATACACATTTCTACCCATGACCCATAGGTGTCAAATCAGTCGGACAGACCATAAATTTTAGGTTCAAATCGTTTGAGAGCCGAGAACGGGCTGTACCATTAATGTATTCATTACTTGTTAGATTCTACACTATCTTAATCGAACCCACAACAAAATAATATGGGTGTGAAAGACAAACCATTAAAGTATCGGACTAACATCATCTTGTCGGCCTGCCTAACCTTTGCTCCTTCATATGTACACTTTTAAAATTTTATATTTGTTGAGTTCGTCTCTGTCCTCAAACTCAACTCATGGGACCCTTAATTTGATGGTCGAGCTCAGGCCACCTAATCCATTTAACATATTTACCCATTATGGGGCAAATAAATAATACATCCAATTCTTGTAGATGCTAGCTAGCTGAAATCAAATCCCACCCACATCAGGATAAAAAGGAGTTTAGGGTTTTTTTTTTAATTAAAAGTATTAAATTCACTTCTCATCGAAATGAATACATGTAAATGAAATAATAAAATGCCATAAATTATGTAACAATTATGTTACCACACATATATAACTCTAAAAGTCCCGGCTCAATTATGGTAAAGTATGAAAAGTATATATACATTTGAAATAAGAAAAGTAAATATGTTTTTTTGTCGGTAATAAAAGTAAATATGTTAATAATTGTAATTACATCAAAATTATGGATTTAAATTATCTACTGATTTAATCTTGTATCAGGTCTTTTTAAAGTATATGATTGGTTGCTGATATAATGGTTATGAAAATCAATCACATATTAATCACCAATTCATTACAGTATTTATGTGTTATGAGCTTTTATAAGATCAGAAAAAAGATAATATCAGCAAAGGATCCAAATTCTACGAATATATCCTAATGGTTGCCCCTTTTTTTTTCACTCTGACAACAGTCACAATGCTAAGCCAATAAATGTGATGAAGATTCATTGGGAGTAGTGCTGTAAATATGGGCCGGGCCGGGTCAGGGTTCCAGGCACGGCGTGCCGGCCCGGCACGGCGTGCCGACTGTTGGGCCCGCGGAATTTGTTTTTTTTTTTTTTTTAATTTAAGTATATTTTTATTGTTTTTTTTTAAAAAAATAACCGTTGGCTGACGTCAGCCAACGGTTATTTTAAAAAAAAACAATAAAAATTACAATTTGCCCCCTCAACTCTTGTGTTTTATATTTTTACCCACTTTTCTAATTTTTCTATAAATACTCCCACACATTCCACTTTTCATTCACTTTCTCTAATTCTCTCAATCTCTCCATTCTCAAACTCTCTATACAATTTCAATTATTCTTAATTTCATTCTTACTCTCTCTCTACTATTCTACACTACTAATATACTATTATAATATTTTATTAGTGATTTACTATTATTCTCTAATCTCTCCACCAAGACACCAAAGTTCAAACTTCAAAGGTACATTTTTATTTAAGTGTTATATTTTAAATTTAATATGCTTGTTTAGTTAGTAAATTTATCATTTTATGTTTATATCAGTTATTAATTTTATTTATTTAGTAAATTTATCATTTTTATGTGTAGGGGTTAATTTTTATTTTTATTTTTAGTAAATTAATCATTTTATGTGTAGGAGTTAATTTTAATATATTGTTTTAGTAAAATAATCATTTTATGTGTAGGGGTTAATTTTAATATATTTTTTTAGTAAAAAAATCATTTTATTTGTAGTAGTTAATTTTAATATATTTTGTTTGTAAAATAATCATTTTATGTGTAGGAGTTCATTTTAATATATTGTTTTAGTTAAAAAAAAATCATTTTATGTGTAGGAGTTAATTTTAATATATTTTTTTAGTAAATTAATAATTTTTATGTGTAGGAGTTAATTTTAACATATTGTTTTAGTAAAATAATCATTTTATGTGTAGGAGTTAATTTTAATATATTGTTTTGGTAAAAAAAAAATCATTTTTATGTGTAGGAGTTAATTTTAATATATTGTTTTAGTAAATTAATCATTTTATGTGTAGGAGTTAATTTTAATATATTTTTTTAGTAAATTAATCATTTTTATGTGTAGGAGTTAATTTTAATATATTGTTTTAGTAAAATAATCATTTTATGTGGAGGAGTTAATTTTAATATATTGTTTTAGTAAAACAAATCATTTTTATGTGTAGGAGTTAATTTTAATATATTTTTTTAGTAAATTAATCATTTTATGTGTAGGAGTTAATTTTAATATATTGTTTTAGTAAATTAATAATTTTTATGTGTAGGAGTTAATTTTAATATATTGTTTTAGTAAATTAATCATTTTATGTGTAGGAGTTAATTTTAATATATTGTTTTAGTAAAAAAAAATCATTTTTATGTGTAGGAGTTAATTTTAATATATTGTTTTAGTAAATTAATAATTTTTATGTGTAGGAGTTAATTTTAATATATTTTTTTAGTAAATTAATCATTTTATGTGTAGGAGTTAATTTTAATATATTGTTTTAGTAAAAAAAAATCATTTTTATGTGTAGGAGTTAATTTTAATATATTTTTTTAGTAAATTAATCATTTTATGTGTAGGAGTTAATTTTAATATATTGTTTTAGTAAAATAATCATTTTATGTGTAGGAGTTAATTTTAATATATTATTTTAGTAAACAAAATCATTTTTATGTGTAGGAGTTAATTTTAATATATTTGTTTAGTAAATTAATCATTTTATGTGTAGGGGGTTAATTTTAATATATTGTTTTAGTAAAACAAAATCATTTTTATGTGTAGGAGTTAATTTTAATATATTTTTTTAGTAAATTAATCATTTTATGTGTAGGAGTTAATTTTAATATATTGTTTTAGTAAAATAATCATTTTATGTGTAGGAGTTAATTTTAATATATTGTTTTAGTAAAAAAAAATCATTTTTATGTGTAAGAGTTAATTTTAATATATTGTTTTAGTAAATTAATAATTTTTATGTGTAGGAGTTAATTTTAATATATTGTTTTAGTAAAATAATCATTTTATGTGTAGGAGTTAATTTTAATATATTGTTTTAGTAAAAAAAAATCATTTTTATGTGTAGGAGTTAATTTTAATATATTTGTTTAGTAAATTAATCATTTTATGTGTAGGAGTTAATTTTAATATATTATTTTAGTAAAATAATCATTTTATGTGTAGGAGTTAATTTTAATATATTATTTTAGTAAATAAAATCATTTTTATGTGTAGGAGTTAATTTTAATATATTTGTTTAGTAAATTAATCATTTTATGTGTAGGGGGTTAATTTTAATATATTGTTTTAGTAAAAAAAAATCATTTTTATGTGTAGGAGTTAATTTTAATATATTTTTTTAGTAAATTAATCATTTTATGTGTAGGAGTTAATTTTAATATATTGTTTTAGTAAAATAATCATTTTATGTGTAGGAGTTAATTTTAATATATTGTTTTAGTAAAAAAAATCATTTTTATGTGTAGGAGTTAATTTTAATATATTGTTTTAGTAAATTCATCATTTTATGTGTAGGAGTTAACTTTAATATATTTTTTTAGTAAATTAATCATTTTATTTGTAGGAGTTAATTTTAATATATTGTTTTAGTAAAAAAAATCATTTTTATGTTTAGGAGTTAATTTTAATATATTTTTTTAGTAAAAAAAAATCATTTTTATGTGTAGGAGTTAATTTTAATATATTGTTTTAGTAAATTAATCATTTTATGTGTAGGAGTTAATTTTAATATATTGTTTTAGTAAATTAATCATTTTTATGTGTAGGAGTTAATTTTAATATATTGTTTTAGTAAAATAATCATTTTATGTGTAGGAGTTAATTTTAATATATTGTTTTAGTAAAAAAAAATCATTTTTATGTGTAGGAGTTAATTTTAATATATTTTTTTAGTAAATTAATCATTTTATGTGTAGGAGTTAATTTTAATATATTGTTTTAGTAAATTAATAATTTTTATGTGTAGGAGTTAATTTTAATATATTGTTTTAGTAAAATAATCATTTTATGTGTAGGAGTTAATTTTAATATATTGTTTTAATAAAAAATCATTTTTATGTGTAGGAGTTAATTTTAATATATTTTTTTAGTAAAAAAAAATCATTTTTATGTGTAGGAGTTAATTTTAATATATTGTTTTAGTAAATTAATAATTTTTATGTGTAGGAGTTAATTTTAATATATTGTTTTAGTAAAATAATCATTTTATGTGTAGGAGTTAATTTTTAATATATTGTTTTAGTAAAAAAAATCATTTTTATGTGTAGGAGTTAATTTTAATATATTGTTTTAGTAAATTAATCATTTTATGTATAGGAGTTAATTTTAATATATTGTTTTAGTAAAACAAAATCATTTTTATGTGTAGGAGTTAATTTTAATATATTGTTTTAGTAAATTAATCATTTTATGTGTAGGAGTTAATTTTAATATATTGTTTTAGTAAAAAAAAAATCATTTTTATGTGTAGGAGTTAATTTTAATATATTGTTTTAGTAAATTAATCATTTTATGTGTAGGAGTTAATTTTAATATATTGTTTTAGTAAAATAATCATTTTATGTTTAGGAGTTAATTTTAATATATTATTTTAGTAAAAAAAATCATTTTTATGTGTAGGAGTTAATTTTAATATATTTGTTTAGTAAATTAATCATTTTATGTGTAGGGGGTTAATTTTAATATATTGTTTTAGTAAAAAAAATCATTTTTATGTGTAGGAGTTAATTTTAATATATTTTTTTAGTAAATTAATCATTTTATGTGTAGGAGTTAATTTTAATATATTGTTTTAGTAAAATAATCATTTTATGTGTAGGAGTTAATTTTAATATATTGTTTTAGTAAAAAAAATCATTTTTATGTGTAGGAGTTAATTTTAATATATTGTTTTAGTAAATTCATCATTTTATGTGTAGGAGTTAATTTTAATATATATTTTTAGTAAATTAATCATTTTATTTGTAGGAGTTAATTTTAATATATTGTTTTAGTAAAATAATCATTTTATGTGTAGGAGTTAATTTTAATATATTGTTTTAGTAAAAAAAAAATCATTTTTATGTGTAGGAGTTAATTTTAATATATTGTTTTAGTAAATTAATCATTTTATGTGTAGGAGTTAATTTTAATATATTTTTTTAGTAAATTAATCATTTTTATGTGTAGGAGTTAATTTTAATATATTGTTTTAGTAAAATAATCATTTTATGTGTAGGAGTTAATTTTAATATATTGTTTTAGTAAAAAAAAATCATTTTTATGTGTAGGAGTTAATTTTAATATATTTTTTTAGTAAATTAATCATTTTATGTGTAGGAGTTAATTTTAATATATTGTTTTAGTAAATTAATAATTTTTATGTGTAGGAGTTAATTTTAATATATTGTTTTAGTAAAATAATCATTTTATGTGTAGGAGTTAATTTTAATATATTGTTTTAATAAAAAAATCATTTTTATGTGTAGGAGTTGATTTTAATATATGTTTTTAGTAAATTAATCATTTTATGTGTAGGAGTTAATTTTAATATATTGTTTTAGTAAATTAATAATTTTTATGTGTAGGAGTTAATTTTAATATATTGTTTTAGTAAAATAATCATTTTATTTGTAGGAGTTAATTTTAATATATTGTTTAGTAAAAAAAAATCATTTTTATGTGTAGGAGTAATTTTAATATATTGTTTTAGTAAATTAATCATTTTATGTGTATGAGTTAATTTAATATATTGTTTTAGTAAAATAATCATTTTATGTATAGGAGTTAATTTAATCTATTGTTTTAGTAAAAAAAAAATCATTTTATGTGTAGGAGTTAATTTTTAATATATTTTTTTAGTAAATTAATCATTTTATGTGTAGGAGTTAATTTTAATATATTGTTTTAGTAAAAAAAATCATTTTTATGTGTAGGAGTTAATTTTAATATATTTTTTTAGTAAATTAATCATTTTATGTGTAGGAGTTAATTTTAATATATGTTTTAGTAAAATAATCATTTTATGTGTAGGAGTTAATTTTAATATATTATTTTAGTAAAAAAAATCATTTTTATGTGTAGGAGTTAATTTTAATATATTTGTTTAGTAAATTAATCATTTTATGTGTAGGAGTTAATTTTAATATATTGTTTTAGTAAATTAATAATTTTTATGTGTAGGAGTTAATTTTAATATATTGTTTTAGTAAATTAATAATTTTTATGTGTAGGAGTTAATTTTAATATATTGTTTTAGTAAAATAATCATTTTATGTGTAGGAGTTAATTTTAATATATTGTTTTAGTAAAAACAAATCATTTTTATGTGTAGGAGTTAATTTTAATATATTGTTTTAGAAAAAAAAAATCATTTTTATGTGTAGGAGTTAATTTTAATATATTGTTTTAGTAAATTAATCATTTTATGTGTAGGAGTTAATTTTAATATATTTTTTTAGTAAATTAATCATTTTTATGTGTAGGAGTTAATTTTAATATATTGTTTTAGTAAAATAATCATTTTATGTGTAGGAGTTAGTTTTAATATATTGTTTTAGTAAAAAAAATCATTTTTATGTGTAGGAGTTAATTTTAATATATTTTTTTAGTAAAATAATCATTTTATGTGTAGGAGTTAATTTTAATATATTATTTTAGTAAAAAAAATCATTTTTATGTGTAGGAGTTAATTTTAATATATTTGTTTAGTAAATTAATCATTTTATGTGTAGGGGGTTAATTTTAATATATTGTTTTAGTAAAAAAAATCATTTTTATGTGTAGGAGTTGATTTTAATATATTTTTTTAGTAAATTAATCATTTTATGTGTAGGAGTTAATTTTAATATATTGTTTTAGTTAAAATAATCATTTTATGTGTAGGAGGTAATTTTAATATATGTTTAGTAAAAAAATAATTTTTATGTGTAGGAGTTAATTTTAATATATGTTTTAGTAAATTCATCATTTTATGTGTAGGGGGTTAATTTAATATATTGTTTTAGTAAAAAATCATTTTATGTGTAGGAGTTTAATTTTAATATATTATTTTAGTAAATTAATCATTTTATGTGTAGGAGTTAATTTTAATATATTTTTTAGTAAATTAATCATTTTATGTGTAGGAGTTAATTTTAATATATTTTTTTAGTAAATTAATCATTTTATGTGTAGGAGTTAATTTTAATATATTGTTTAGTAAATAATCATTTTATGTGTAGGAGTTAATTTTAATATATTGTTTTAGTAAAAAAAATCATTTTTATGTGTAGGAGTTAATTTTAATATATTGTTTTAGTAAATTAATCATTTTATGTGTAGGAGTTAATTTTAATATATTTTTTTAGTAAATTAATCATTTTATGTGTAGGAGTTAATTTTAATATATTGTTTTAGTAAATAATCATTTTATGTGTAGGAGTTAATTTTAATATATTGTTTTAGTAAAACAAATCATTTTTATGTGTAGGAGTTAATTTTAATATATGTTTTAGTAACATTCATCATTTTATGTGTAGGAGTTAATTTTAATATATGTTTTAGTAAATGAATCATTTTATGTGTAGGAGTTAATTTTAATATATTGTTTTAGTAAAATAATCATTTTATGTGTAGGAGTTAATTTTAATATAATTGTTTTAGTAAAAAATAAATCATTTTATGTGTAGGAGTTAATTTTAATATATTATTTTAGTAAATTAATCATTTTATGTGTAGGAGTTAATTTTAATATATTTTTTTAGTAAATAATCATTTTATGTGTAGGAGTTAATTTTAATATATTGTTTTAGTAAAAATAATCATTTTATGTGTAGGAGTTAATTTTAATATATTGTTTTAGTAAAAGAATCATTTTATGTGTAGGAGTTAATTTTAATATATTTTTTTAGTAAATTAATCATTTTATGTGTAGGAGTTATTTTAATATATTGTTTTAGTAAAATAATCATTTATGTGTAGGAGTTAATTTAATATATTGTTTTAGTAAAAAACAAATCATTTTTATGGTAGGAGTTAATTTTAATATATTGTTTTAGTAAATTAATCATTTTATGTGTAGTTAATTTTAATATATTTTTTAGTAAAATAATCATTTTATGTGTAGGAGTTAATTTTAATATATTGTTTTAGTAAAATAATCATTTTATGTGTAGGAGTTAATTTTAATATATTGTTTTAGTAAAAAAATCATTTTATGTGTAGGAGTTAATTTTAATATTGTTTTAGTAATAATCATTTTATGTGTAGGAGTTATTTTAATATATTGTTTTAGTAAATAATCATTTTATGTGTAGGAGTTAATTTTAATATATTGTTTAGTAAAAAAATCATTTTTGTGTAGGAGTTATTTTTAATATATTGTTTTAGTAAATAATCATTTTATGTGTAGGAGTTAATTTAATATATTGTTTTAGTAAATAATCATTTTATGTATAGGGTTAATTTTAATATATTGTTTTAGTAAAAATCATTTTATGTGTAGGAGTTAATTTTAATATATTTTTTAGTAAATTAATCATTTTATGTGTAGGAGTTAATTTTAATATATTGTTTTAGTAAATTAATAATTTTTATGTGTAGGAGTTAATTTTAATATATTGTTTTAGTAAAATAATCATTTTATGTGTAGGAGTTAATTTTAATATATTGTTTTAATAAAAAAATCATTTTTATGTGTAGGAGTAATTTTAATATATTTTTTAGTAAATTAATCATTTTATGTGTAGGAGTTAATTTTAATATATTGTTTTAGTAAATTAATAATTTTTATGTGTAGGAGTTAATTTTAAATATTGTTTTAGTAAAATAATCATTTTATGTGTAGGAGTTAATTTTAATATATTGTTTTAGTAAAAAAAAATCATTTTTATGTGTAGGAGTTAATTTTAATATATTGTTTTAGTAAATTAATCATTTTATGTGTAGGAGTTAATTTTAATATATTGTTTTAGTAAAATAATCATTTTATGTATAGGAGTTAATTTTAATATATTGTTTTAGTAAAAAAAATCATTTTTATGTGTAGGAGTAATTTTAATATATTTTTTTAGTAAATTAATCATTTTATGTGTAGGAGTAATTTTAATATATTGTTTTAGTAAAAAAAATCATTTTTATGTGTAGGAGTTAATTTTAATATATTTTTTTAGTAAATTAATCATTTTATGTGTAGGAGTTAATTTTAATATATTGTTTTAGTAAAATAATCATTTTATGTGTAGGAGTTAATTTTAATATATTGTTTTAGTAAAAAAAAATCATTTTTATGTGTAGGAGTTAATTTTAATATATTGTTTTAGTAAATTAATCATTTTATGTGTAGGAGTTAATTTTAATATATTTTTTTAGTAAAATAATCATTTTATGTGTAGGAGTTAATTTTAATATATTGTTTTAGTAAAATAATCATTTTATGTGTAGGAGTTAATTTTAATATATTGTTTTAGTAAAAAAAAATCATTTTTATGTGTAGGAGTTAATTTTAATATATTGTTTTAGTAAATTAATCATTTTATGTGTAGGAGTTCATTTTAATATATTGTTTTAGTAAAATAATCATTTTATGTGTAGGAGTTAATTTTAATATATTGTTTTAGTAAAAAAAATCATTTTTATGTGTAGGAGTTAATTTTAATATATTTTTTTAGTAAATTAATCATTTTATGTGTAGGAGTTAATTTTAATATATATTTTTAGTAAAATAATCATTGTATGTGTAGGAGTTAATTTTAATGACCGAAACTTTTTTTTTTTTAGGAAATGGATCCCACCCATCCTTATTTTCCAGACGGTCTAAACATGCTGAACGATGATTTTGATCTCTCCGGACCGGCAGAAACCGGAGCGGGACCTTCTGGTTCCGGCGCCACACCGACATCACGTACCAAATCTAAGAGGATAACATCAGACGTATGGCAGTGTTTTGACGTAGTAGAAATGACACTTCCAGACGGTACGGTCTGCCCAGAGCCAAATGTAAGTTTTGTCCTAAGAACTATACCACTACTAAGGGTGGAACCGGTCATTTGAGAAGACATATGCAAAAATGCATGCCCAAACACGTACATGTACCCAATACAACCCAGACACAACTGCAACGACACCCAGACGGGTCGGTTACGACGTGGCATTACGACGCCGCACATGCTAGAAAATGTTTGGCACGGTACATTGCACAAACTGATCAACCTATTAATTTCGGTGACTGTGTTTTTTTTCAAGAATTTATCACATCTGCATTTTGCCCCAAAATGCAAATTGTTTCTAGAACCACCACTAGGAACGATTTGATAAAAATGTTTAAAACCCAACGAGATGACTTGACGGCTGAATTACAGCATTTAACTGTCTCAATTGCATTAACTTCCGATATTTGGAACGCATGTTCCAAACAGGACTATTTATGTGTCACAGTACACTATTTAGACTCTGAATGTAGGATACAAAAAAAAATTCTTGGTTTTCGTCCTATGGATTTTGCACATACCGCAGACAATATTTTTGCTGTCATTCTTTCTGTTTTAGAAACTTATGACATAACTCATCGCATCCTCTCTATCACATTAGATAATGCATCGGCAAATACTAAGTCTATTGCATTGTTTACTGAAAGAAACATCCCGCAAGCTGGGAGTTATTTCTTCCACCAGCGTTATGCATGTCATATCATAAATTTAGTTGTACAGTCTGGTTTGAAGAAAGTAAGCAATCGTATAGAACGCATCAGAGATGCCATTTCTTGGATCGGTAGCTCTAATCCAAGATTTCAAGAATTTGGCAGACACTGTACATTAAACGGTCTACGACCCCGACGATTCCAAACTGATATGCCGGTAAGGTGGAACTCTACTTACTTAATGCTGAAAAATTGTTTGGAATATGATACAACTATTTCAGGTTTTTATAACATGAAATTGGCCGAAAGTGGCTGTCCATCTGCTCAATCACTGACACCAGACGATTGGTATGTGGAAAAGATTTTTGTTGAATTTTTACAGGTTTTTTACAATGCCCCTGTAACCCTTTCTGGGGTTTACTACCCCACATCTTCCCAGGCAATCCATCAGATTGTGGAAATGTCTGACATGTTAAACACTTATAGGGAAGATGACTTGCTTGGCGATGCAGTTGTTGCCATGGAGACCAAGTTTAAAAAATACTGGTCTGAAATGCCTTTCCTTTATGCCTTAGGTGTTATAGTAGATCCTAGAATTAAATTAGCTGGTTTAGAATATTTGCTTGAGTTTACTGGTAATAAATTGTCAATAGATTATTCCGAACAGATTACTGACATTCGAAACAAGTTGTTCGAAGTTTTTAGTATTTATGAGCGCAGGTTTGGCGGCATTCACACGGAACCATCACCAGAACCGGACAGACAACCGTTGCCGACAAGTTGGAGCATTCTCAAACGCCGAAAAAAAAGACAAATCAGCAAGTTCTTCTTCTTCAACTACACGATCTGCTGCATCTTCTGGTGCCGAACTGAATAGGTTCCTTGAAGCACAGTTTGATGCCGACGAAAACACGGAGAATTTTGATCTGTTGTTATGGTGGAAGACCTATAGCTACAGGTATCCGGTCTTGTCACACTTAGCACGTGACATACTGGTTATCCCCGTGTCCACTGTGTCTTCAGAACAGGCATTCAGCACGAGTGGACGAATTATTGAACCAAGAAGAAATTGTTTGACTCCAGAGATAGTGGAGGTATTAATATGCATTCGGGATTGGGAGCATGCTCGAAAGAGGATGCAAAATGAAACGGTAGATGAACAATTTATTCAAAATTTCTCCAATTTATATGTCGATGAGGGTTCCGCCAGTAACCAGGTCCAGAACTAGGTTGTACATGTACATTTACTTGTAATACGATTGCACTCTTTTTCCCTTACCAAGTTTTTATCCCACTGGGTTTTCTTGGTAAGGTTTTTAATGAGGCAATCATGTAAATATGTAATACTGAAAGTCCGAAATAAATAAAGAATTCTTCATTTCATATTTTTATCTACTTTTTTTTTCTTTCATGTTTTATCTTTATTTATTTTTTGAATTAATTCATTAAATAAAATAAAAAATGTATCTATAATCTATTATTAATTTATTATAAACATTTTTTTTATGATACAAAAATAATAATATATAAAAAAATTTAAAATATATATATATATATATATGGGCCGGCCCATTTGGCCCGTCAAATTGGCCCACGGGCCGGCACGGCACGGCACGCGGCACGGCACGGAAGGGCCGTGCCGGCGTGCCGGGCCGGGCCCCCATTTAAGAAAACGGGCCGGGGGGCCGTGCCGATGTGGGCCGGACCGGCCCCCTTTTACACCATTAATTAGGAGATGATGCTAAAGTGGATTAGATTAAAACTTTGAAAGATAGAAATGTTAATATGATAATCTTTATCAAATTCACTTTTGGTTAGGTCGATCAAGGTAGGACCCATCTACATCACGGGTAATATCAAATCAGAACCTCCTCCATTAGATTCATTTCACAAATCCCTTTTTTGGTCACTAGCTATCCAACTGCCTTTTTTTCCTTTTACAAGTTCAAAAATAAGCAACATTAATGAGTTTATTTTTGTTCACCCTTTCAAAGGGGGGAGTATTTACCTCATTCCCACGTATTGATATGTATCCATTTATTAATTATTAATTTATATATCTTACGTGTTGATATATGCCGTTTATTAATTATTAATTTATATGTCTATTCTTATGATAGTTAATTTTCTCAAAGGGTGAGCAAAAATGAACTCAAAACTTTAATAACAATAATAATGATAATAATTAAAAGTTTATTTAAAATAAGAATAATGTTAAGCTGCCTAACAAACTTATCTAAATTCATATTCAAATGACATGACATATGAGTTATCAATATTACATCACTTTTCACACAATCTCATGATTTACAATATGTTAGATAACTTATATGCTGCATCGTTTGGACAACCTAACATTATACTTAAAATAACATTTGAAAAACATAAAATATTATTGAATAGTTAATATCCAATAAATTAAATTTTCAATAGTTTTAAAATTAAAATTTGAATAGTTTTAAAATTAAAATAGATTAGTGAACTCTCTATCACATAAATTTAAACCTTGTATATTAATTAAAAATAAATAAATAAAGTATTTTCTATAATTTCAAAATATATGTTCTTGTTAAATTTATTATAAAAACAATGATTTCAACATGGTATATTGAAATCATCGTCTAAACTTGAATATAAAATAAACAAAATAATTCTGCCAAAAAAACTTAAACAAAATAATTTTTCATCTTTATTTTGTGAAATATATATATTTTAAAATAATTTACTGAAGAGACCCTTTTAACTTGTTGTCTTTTCTTTTATTTTCTTTTCTTTTACAAAAGGGATTCAGAAATCTTGATGCACGTGTTTCTCGCGTGCTGTCTAGAGGTATCCACGGTTTGGTTAAACCCGCGGTTAAAAATCGAAACCGAAATTGAAAAACCGAAATTGAAAAACCGAAATCGAAACCGGCGGTTACAAAACCGGTTGAAACCGGTTCGGTTTCTGTTTAGCCTTTGAAAAAACCGCCTAAAACCGCCCAAAACCGGTGGTTTAACCACCGGTTTACATATTAAAAAAAAAAAACCAAAACCGCCAAACTGCCGGTTAAAAACCGAACCAAAACCGAAATTTTTTGATTCGGTTTCGGTTCGCCCTCTCCAAGGAACCGCAACCGCAACCGCAGGTTTTGAACCGGAACCGACCCGAACCGGAACCGTGGACGGGTCTAGTGCTGTCACATGAAAGATGCACGTGATGGTGGAAGTACAATCACGTGATAGATGAGTAAAGGGATCATTAGCTGTGGCGACTGGAGAGAGAGTGAGTGGGTGATCCTGTGATAATATATTTTGGCAAATTACAGAAACATCTCGATCTTTAGTATAATTGCATACATGTGCGATTTTTACCCGAAATTGCATGAACCACCTCTGCCTTGCTTTAGTTGACTTCCATTCGGCTTAACATTCGATCATCTTTTGACGGTGAAAATTCTAAAATACAGCTGCTGAGTTATTTTATTGTTATTTTACAAAATTAAAAATCGAACAAAAATAAACAAAAACAATGAAAACTCCACCACTAGTTGAGTTGTCTATCTTTTTTTTAAAAGACAATAATGCCTTTATGTTGATAACTTCTATAATTGTTTAATTATGAACATCTCCGATATAAAAATAGTTTACATAACAATAATTATAGATATAACAACAATATCAAGAGACTTGCTTCGTGTGTGGTACAAATATAGACTTGATAGACAATCAACTCAAAATATGGTCATCAATATTTCTGTTTAAAACACATATTTTTTAATAATGTGTCCAATTTTTTTTCCTGTTTTATTTTTTATTTTATTTCCTTACCAAAAATAGATGAAAAATTAATATCAATTTTAAATACTTGTTGAGTCAACCGAAAAAATAATTGTGCAACAACTGTCTAAAAGTAGATGGTCATATTGACAATGTCTATTTTTTTTTGCCACATCAGCTTGACATTGAATGGTGATGGTCACATTGGAGAAGTATATTTGAACTCAATGTCTATCGATTCTAATTGGCATCCAATTTTTTCACAATCTACGTTTGCATCGGAGATGCTCTAATGGGCAACAGAACTCACGGCAAGGATGATTTGAGCAATTTTAGGCGGAAAAAAAGTGTGCCGATATTGACACCTATAAAATTTATTGGTACACCTATATTTTATTAAAAAAAATTTAATTACAAAAATATCCCAATAGAAATTTATCAATAGGGACAAATTACTTTAATTAAAAATAAACCAAATACTATATACACTCATTAATTACACATATATCTTCAATTATATTTCTTTATTAAAAAAAACTTACTTTCCAAAAAAAACTTATAATAAACCCTAATTAAATTCTAATTTTATTTCAAGTTTCAAATTTTCTCATCATCACATGATTATCATATTGTTTTTGTCTTTCTTTTATGTATAGTTATTAACTATATCAATAAACAAAATATATTTTTTGTAAAGATAGCTATAGATATCAACAATTATTTTTTTTTAAGATAGCTGTATAAATAAGAGAATTTCAGATTGAAAATCTCATAGTTCCACATTTTCCTTTTTATAAGGCTCTCAGCTTCCCATATTCGAGATATTCCCAAAAGTAAATTTGATCATCATTAAAAGAGGATTTGATTCAAAAAATAATATGATTTTTTTTTATAAGTTGAGTGTGATAATAATTGAAGAGTGTTTATAAATAATATTAATTAAAATGAATATATTTATTTCAATGAGGGTACTATTGGCATTAAGATGAGTTCTTATAGTAATATTTATTTTTTAAATTTTAGATATAGGTGTACTTATAAAAATAAGTGTACTAATAAGTTTTATAAATGTCAATATCCACACCCAGAAAAAAAAAATCCATATACATACAATTATTTAAAATATCTG
Source organism: Dipteronia sinensis (assembly GCA_033220585.1). NCBI lineage: Eukaryota > Viridiplantae > Streptophyta > Magnoliopsida > Sapindales > Sapindaceae > Dipteronia > Dipteronia sinensis. The sequence goes on from CM065636.1 coordinate 79,785,738, forward strand.
GGTGCTTATAAAATTTACCTTTTTGTATTGATTTTGAGATTTGAAAAATAATGCGGTATCACCAGAAGCAGAGCAAAGGCATGTGCAGTGAGGCCATTGAAGTTTAAGCAGACCCCACGGTATCGTTTTCCCGTCACTATATTCATGCAATCTTCAACCTAACTTATAACTAATCAACCAACAATATCTTCTTGTCTAAATCTTATCTGTCCATTTTTCTGCGACCATCATTTTTGCCAAAAAAAAAATTAAGTATTATATAAATTTGGGGTTTTTTTTGGTAAGGTGGAGGACTCGAATTTACAACCTCGTAATGTATGTGTGATCAGGAACGTACCCAGGAAATATTTACCGTCCAAGCTAAATTATATATATATATATATAATACTTTTTTTTCTTGGTACACACTAACATTATAAAATCAACTCCTTAATTATCAATAGTTATTTATCTATTTTTATTTAGTCAATATATTATAATCCTTAATTAACGACTCACAAACTCTCTCATACTAAATTTATTAAATTTAGTGTGTATTATGGAGAAAAATCTTATGATTTCCTTCCTAAATACACACGGATTTAATAACGTCAGTACAAAACATGCGAGTCATTGATTAAGAATAAACAAAAATTATATAATTCTTGATAAAAGTATTTATTTATTTTTTTAATAATAAGATGACACCAATTCAATAATGGACTACCCAATAATATGAAATATATTGTAAAATTTATGCATAACTTGTAGTTAAAATATATATATATATATATATTTAAACTTGCAAATGGCTTAATTCTATAATGTTAGAACCATAATATCATGTGTATTTTTACAATGAACAATAAAATATTTACATTTCATTAAATTTAGATAAAATATAATAGTTTTATAATATTATCAAACCTTAGGGGAGGTTTATGTAATTAGACATTCATGTATTTAATTAAAAAAAATTTAAAGGGCTGCCCGGCTATAGCCCGGGCAAACCGTCTCTTAAATCCGCCTCTCTGCGTGATGGGTATACATGACCAACCTCATCTCGTCATTTTTATAACTATATTGCTGTATTTCTCATATTAAACATTATTTATATGTTTTAACAAAAATAAAAGCATATACCGTATCAAGTTTTTATTTTGTAAGTATTAGAAATACTGTTTTTTTTTAATATTATTTCAACAAATTTTTTTGATTTAATATTTATTGACTCTTTAACATGTATATGATATAATGAAATTATGATCTTATGGTTTTCTTGTGTAATATTTTTATCATTTTGGATCGTTCTTCTATTAAACATAGGGTTCACAAACCGGAAATGAATTCTTGCTCATTTAATTTTCTTCGTTTATAATGAAATCCATCAGAATTCAATCTAGCATGTTTTTCTTGTTTATTTATTTTGTATTTGATAACAACAAGCTTTGTTATTATTATTTTTTATTAAAAAAACTATGAGAAATAGTTTTATGATGATTTTATTGTTTTTAACCAAATTTGAAAGTTTTATTTCATCCCATACGTAAACAATTACAAAAGTACCTCTTATCTTCTCTCTATCTTTTCTCTCTGAAAATAAAGAATCTACACTATTTATCTCTCAAATAAATCAATATTTCTCTATGATCTGTGTCAAGTGTCCAACACGAACACAGTAAGATTTGGTCACAAAAAATCGTTGAAAAGCTTGAGGAAAAAATGAGTTTGAAAAAGGTTTTCGAAGTTGAGGAAAAAAGGGGCAAATTTCGTCATTGCTCTTCAAGGGGTGTTAAACTTTTATTTTAATTGTATTATTTACATCGTTTACTTGATGAGTCTTGGTTATTTGTAGCAATGGTTGAAGATTTTGAGAAAATAATTGAAAAACACGATTTGGGGAAGAAGTTGCACTTTCACACTATAAACATTGTACCTACAATGTGAAATAGTGAAATACACACCTATTTTCCAATGTAATGCAAAATAAAGTTGCAACGTGAAATAGGTGGGTATTTCACATTGTACCATCCTGTTTTGGCAAATTTTTATATAAGGGTAGTTTAGTCATTGCATCTTTCACATGGTTAAAAACGTAAAAATCATGATATGTGATTAAAAAGTAATTTTATAAGATTATTTTTGCAAAATTTTCTAATTAATAAGTCGACCGAAGAATTTAAATAATTTACACTATGTTTTATTTGATAGAATATGAGAGCATGAAAGAAAGGAAATTGAGGAATTTCTTATCTCTTGATTTGATTATTAAATGAGAATGAAAGAAAATGATAAGGATACGGATGTAATAGTTTCTTTTTGTTTCCCACCAAAATTGGACGGAAAATGAGTGAAATAGATAAAGAGTTAATGAATTTTTTCAATATCTATTAATATTACATTTGTTTTCTTTTATATTATTTCTATTAATAATTATCAAAACAACTATGATTAAAAACATTATATTTTATCCTTTCTTCTGATTTCCTTTATTTTCCTATCATTTCCTTTTCTTTCTTTTCCAACATTCCAAACATAGTGTTAGCGACCACATGAACCCAAAACCTAAATATAGGTCAAAAATGGATAATTTCAAATAACCTAAAAGCAAAATGTTTTTAGCCCAACATCCTTTGTTATAGGCTTCTAGCAATTAATTTTACGGTGGATTATGTTAAGTTTAACTAGTGTTTTAAGGATAAATGTTGAGAATCGTAAAAGTAAATTGATGCATTGAAATAATAGGGTTTGGCTACCGTACTTACATGAGTAGGGTAGCACTAAAATATGGGAACCATTCACGGTTAACTTTAGAAACCACTCTCACGTTAAAATCAATAAAAAAAAAGGTTTCCAATTTTTGGTACTATACCATATTCATGTAAGTATATAGTAGCCGGACTTTGAAATAATAAATCTGAAATTATTATTTTTAATTTTTTTTTTAAAAAAATCTTTGTCCGACACACCCCAAATTATTTGCAGAATTTAGGGAGCTGGTTAAGACCAAACAAACAATAGAATGAAGGAAATACATCCCATATGGAAACCAGTTGTTTTTGTTAAGACTTAAGACAAATACTCCCTCTACTCTACGGCTCCACTTAACTTAAAAAAAAAGTGGACTTTTCAGTAAAATCCCAAAGGACCCCACATCATCATCTACACACTTTCTTGATGTTGATTAATTTAATTTAATATAATAATTAATTTATTAAACAATGACATGATTTGGCGGGATGTTCTTATCTAATATCTCTCTGAAACCTGATATTTCACCTTCTTAATCAATCTCAATCACTCACTATGTATTAAATATTATTAATTAAGCACACTATTAAGGCTATAATCTAACAATCTCCTCTAATTTTACTGATTAATTACGCTACCCAACAAAAAACACTAACATAAATGATAAATCACAAAGCACTCCTTAATAACAACTCCTCCTCTACAGTCTACACTACTCTCTCTCTCTCTCTCTCTCTCACAAGTCTCAACTCTCAACTCTCAACACAGCCTTCACAGTAAAGATTCTCTACTCTTTCTTCCACTTTAAGCACCTGTAGATCCGCAACTAGCTACCTACCTACCTCATTATTGTAATATCATTTTCACTCGTCATAATTTCTTTTTCTATTTTTTTTCCTGGATTTTTAAATTTGTTCAAGATCTCGTAGTACCAGTAGCTGTAGTTAATAGTAATTCTCAAGAGTCGACTTTTACTGACATTTTTGTTCTTCTTTTCTGGTTTCGACATTTTGAGTCTCCTGTGCAGTCACGTTTGTTTGTAATTTTTCTTCTTCTTTCCTTTCGTGTCAAATCTGGTAGATGTTTCTTATTGGGTTTTTTTTTGGCGTTTTGTTGAAGAAATACAACTGTATTATTATTATTATTATTATTTTACTTTTTTGAAAAATTGAAGAAAAAAGTAACTTTTGATAGGGGTTTGCATTAATTTCCACATTTGGCTAGGCATTTGGTTTTGGATTCTCTTTTTCTCATTCTCTATTGTGTGTCAGAGAGTGTTTTGCCTCTTCCTTCTTCGTCTAAGATTATTTTAGTGTTGAATATAGTGGTGCACTGTTTTTGGTTCTTCTTCTTTGTCGTTTTCTGTGGGTGAAACTTTTGAATTTCACAGTTTCGTTTCTCTTTCTTTTGAGCTGTTTAAGATTTGGATCCAACCAGAGTTTTCAATTTCAGGTGGGCATTTCGGATTCTTTCTGGGTTCTGCGTTTCGCCAAAATCTTTGCTTCCTTCAAGGTACTGCTTTGATTTTGTCTCTAAATTGTTTCCTTTTTTTATTTTCAATTAAGGTTTCTTCTTGCATTGCTCTCTGTTTGATTACTCGTAAAATGGAGGAGAAAAGTTTATTGGATCTTGAGTTCTTTTTATTGTGAAGTAATTGGATGAGTTAATAAGCTTAGCATGATTTCAGGTATTTTGTTGTGTAACTTGAGGATCTGAGTTTCAGTACATCTGCATTTTGAGTTTTACATGTTGGGTCAATTTGCGTTTTGTTTTTAGTTTTGATATTTACTGCTAATTTTACTTGATTATGTGACTTCTATTGACGAATTCACCCATTAATTCAATCACCATTTTCTATTTTGTTAGTCATAGAATGAATGATGTGATCATTTTCTGGTTAATTTGATATAAATGGGGATGTGTAATGAAAGTGGAACCTTGATGATGCAGCTGATGAGACTTTGAGCTTTCAATAATGTCGAGGATTGCTAAGTGGAAGCTTGACAAGACCAAAGTAAAAGTAGTGTTCCGGTTACAATTTCATGCCACACATGTAAGTTTATACTATTAACAATCTCATATTTGTGTTGCTACTAAATTTTCCATTTCCCCCTGATTTTTAGAAATTTCATTCTCTTTACATTTTGTTTATTACACTAGTCATTTCCTTGAGGATATTATTAATTTTGTTGGTTAATAAATTTAAGCTACAAGAAGTTTCACTATATCTTCTAATTATCACACAACATCTACAAGACTGTGGCATACATGGGGATAGAAAATCCTGTTAAAGTACATTGATCATGAGTTCAGTTCCATCCTGTAAATGTTCTAAGATGCTAATTTAGCTTATCATCATTTTTTAGGGAGTACATTTTTTTTTTTTTTTTCATTTCTATATTGCTTTTGCCAGCGCATAATTAAATTCACAATATTGTCCATGTATCTTGTTAGTGCAATGTCTTCATGCAATATTTCTTTCTGCTTGAATCAGATTCCACAAAGTGGATGGGATAAACTCTTTATATCCTTCATTCCTGCTGATTCTGGAAAAGCTACAGCAAAAACCACCAAAGCAAATGTTAGAAATGGGACATGCAAATGGGGAGATCCAATCTATGAGACTACAAGACTTCTCCAAGACGTTAAAACTAAACAATACGATGAAAAGCTCTATAAGCTTGTTGTGGCAATGGTAGTGTTGTAATTCTTGCATTGTAATTCTTTTATGTAAATGCTTCTACATGGTGCAAAGTAAATGTGAATTTTGACTTACACTGATTTGTTAACAACCTGTTCCATCAACCTTTTCACCCTTAGTATAAATATTTCCTACTATCATCTTGTGATAACTAAGATTAAATATGTCTGTGACTTGAATTGGATTGATAACAGGGTTCTTCTCGGTCTAGCCTTCTTGGTGAGGCTACCATCGACCTTGCTGACTATGCTGATGCATCAAAGCCTACTGCTGTTGCTCTGTCTCTTCATGGTTCTGATTCTGGAGCTATTCTACATGTGAGGATTTTTGAATTTCTTATTCTCTGACATACTACAATCTTTTGCAAGTTAATTTATCCGTGAATAAAAAGCTAACTGTCCTGATACCTTTAATTCTTCCCAGTTCGTTTTCAATTTTTTATTTTTTATTTTTTATTATTACATGTTTATGTGGTAGTATTGTATATAATATTTATGCGGTTGTTTTGTTCAATAACAGGTCACCTTACAGCTGCTAACGTCTAAAACTGGTTTCAGGTATCTCAATTAAATTATATAAAGTCCATGTGTTGGTTATTTTAACCATTTTACATATAATTAGACTTCTTTCAGGGAGTTTGAGCAGCAGAGGGAACTAAGAGAGAGGGGATTGCAGACAGCCAATGATCAAACTAGTCCTGATGAATCTAGTGGGGGAATCAATAATCAGATGGAAAAGGTGTGGTCATTTGTATTATTGAGGTCTACGAGAAATCGTTATAATTTTCATTGAAAGATTATATTTTTCTCCTTTGATTTCTTTAAGTATAGGTCAATGCCAGAGTTAGACTCAAAGAAAAATTCAAAGAGCTCCCTGCGCTTGTAGAAGAGGTGGGAATAATTGAAGACTATGCAGACTCAGCTGCTGGGTTTGATGGCTCTTCTAATACTTCAGAAAGCTTACATGCCGAGAAGCACGATACGTCCAGCACACATGAAATTGACAGTCTTAAGAGTACAACCTCTGGCGATTTAGCAGGACTCAGTCAAAGTCCTCAGCAAGAGAAAGGAGACCCACCTGATCATCGGTTCTTAGTGCAGGGAACTAATGATTGGGTTCCTGGATGGGGTTCAGACTACTCTGCAGATAATGAATTGGCAATTGTTTATGAAGAAAACAGTAGACTCAGAGGCTGCTTGGAAGTTGCTGAGTTGTCTATTCATGAGCTGAAGCTGGAAGTAAGCTCCTTGCAAAGTCATGCTGATGAAATAGGCAATGAAGCACAAAACTTTGCGCAGAAACTTGATGGTGAGATTGCATCCGGAGAACAGCTGGCGAAAGAGGTTTCCGTGCTAAAATCAGAGTGTTCAAAGTTGAAAGATGATCTTGAGACACTATCAAAATTTAAATCATACTCTCCATTTAACACTAGAGAAGCTATTGAGAAAGACCAGGATCATCAATTTCAAAACTCACAGTTCAGATGGCTAAAGGGGATTGTGGTTTTGGAGGATAAGATACAGGAATTTCACAAAAAGGCTTGCCTCGGATTCCATGAAAGGGACTTTAGGACCCTTCAGACAGACTTAGAGGCATTGCTTAGTCTTCTGCAGGATCTCAAGCAAGGAGCAGGAGGGGCAAATTCTAATTACTACTTAGTAGCAGGTGAACAGGAAAACATATCGGAGATCACAGAAAGGAGTTTAAGTAAATGCGAGCAATTTGTATCGGGAACTGGGTTTGATCCAGAATTTTATCAACCGGAGATAGACATGCTTCATTGTGTTAGCATACCTGGTCTGGTGTCTCATGATCCTAATTCTGCAAATGCTTCAAATGCAATGGGAGGAAAAATATTTGAACTTCTGAGGGAGTTGGATGAAACAAAAGCTGAACGGGAAAGCCTTGCAAAGAAAATGGACCAGATGGAGTGCTACTACGAAGCGCTCATTCAGGAGCTTGAGGAAAACCAGAGGCAGATGCTGGGAGAGTTGCAGAATCTCAGAAATGAGCATTCTACTTGCCTGTATACAATTTCATCCTCCAAGGCTGAGATGGAGACCATGCGTCAAGGCCTGAGTGAGCAAATAATCAGATTTTCTGAAGAAAAAGGTGAGTTAGATTCCCTCAACAAGGAGTTGGAAAGAAGAGCTCTTAGTGCAGAAGCAGCACTTAAGAGGGCACGCTTGAATTACTCTATTGCTGTCAGCCAGTTACAGAAGGACCTTGAACATTTATCTTTCCAAGTTTTGTCTATGTATGAGAGTAATGAGAACCTCATCAGGCAAGCTTTAGTTGATTCGTCACAACCAAGCTATCACGAATATGCAGATATTGTACAAAATCAGTTACTGAATTCAGGGGAATCTCGTGCTTCCAAACTCTCGGAGTGCCAGAGTCAGTATGTTGGGGTAAAGAGACAAAACATGGGTGGGGATATACTTTTAGAGGACTTGAAGAGATCGCTTCACTTGCAGGAAGGGCTCTACAGAAAGCTAGAAGAAGAAGCTTGTGAAATGCATTTTCAGAATATATACTTGGATGTGTTTTCAAAGTCTCTTCAGGAAACATTGCTTGAAGCAAGTGCTGACATCAGACTGATGAAAGAGAAAGTGGATGAACTTACACAGCAGCTAGAGCTTTCAAATGAGTCCAATGAACTATTGATGCAAAGGCTGCAGACTGCTATGGATGATATTCACTTCCTAAATGAGTCCAAAGCCACTTGCTTTGCCAAGTGTAGTGACATGGCTCTGCAAAACCAAATTTTAGAAGCTACTTTACAAAATGTCACCTTTGAAAAAGATCATCTTAGGCAGAAGATAACTGAATGGGAATCTGTGATGGTAGAATTCAAAAGTTTCCAAAGCAAATATGAGGCCACTGCTGCAGAGAAAATAGAATTGGTAAATTTATTGGAGAAGGAATCCCTGGAAAATGGCAATCTTCGACATGATATATCCTCTTTACAGGAAGAGTTGAAAACCATCAAAACCGAGTTTGGTGAGCTGACTTCTGTGAACGAAAACATTCAAAAAACTATCAACTTTCAGCAAAACAAGATGCAGAACCTTCTGTCATCTTATGTAGATAGTTTCAATGATTTGTCTCTCTACAGTGAGTCAGTGGGTCAGGAATTGGGGTCCAAGGACTTAACAGCGGCTGTATTGCAATTAGAAGAGCTTCAGCGCAATGCCTTTGAGAAGATTCACCAACTCAAGGAAGAGAAGAAATCTCTAATAGATGAAAAAGATAGTGCTGAAGCATCCTTAAGCAAAGTGGAATCAGAGATTGTGCAGATGAGGCAGAAGTTTGAACATGATAAAAGAGAGATTGTTGATAAACTGGATGAGTTGGGTACCATCAAAACTGATTTTGATGAGCTGGCCTCTGTGAATGAAAACATGCAGAATACTATCAACTTTCTGCAAAACAAGATGCAGAACCTGTTGTCATCTTATGGAAATAGTTCTAATGAATTGATTCTCTGCAGTGAGTCCGTGGGTCAGGACTTGGAGTCCAAGGACTTAACAGATATTGTATTGCAATTAGAAAAGCTCCAGCACAATACCTTTGAGAAGATGTGTCAACTCATGGAAGAGAAGAAATCTCTAATATATGAAAAAGATATGGCTCAAGCATCCTTGAGCAAAACGGAATCTGATATTGTGCTGATGAAGCAGAAGTTTGAACATGATAAAAGAGAGATTTTTGATGAACTGGATAAGTTCGGAAGTATTAAAACTGAGTTTGATGAGCTGGCTTCTGTGAATGAAAACTTGCAGAATACTATCAACGTTTTACAAAACATGATGCCGAACCTGTTGTCATCCTATGCAGATAGTTCAGATGAATTGACTTTTTGCAATGAGTCTTTGGGTCGGGACTTTGGGCCCAAAGACTTAAAAGGTGCTGTATTGCAATTAGAAAAGCTCCAGCACAATGCCACTGAGAAGATTCGCCAACTCACGGAAGAGAAGAAAGCTCTAATAGGTGAAAAAGATGTGGTTCAAGTATCCTTAAGCAAAGCAGAATCAGATATTTTGCTGATGAAGCAGAATTTTGAACATGATATAAGTGATATGGTCGATAAACTAGATGTGTCTAATGCCCTGGTGCAGAAGCTTCAGTTAAAAATTGAGGCTATTGCAGACAAACTCAAGGTTAGTTCTGAAGTCGAAGAGAACCATGCACAGCACCACAGAGATCTTTTTTCTGATCTTGATCATCTGGAACTTGAGCTGCATCAAGTTAGTTCTAAGACCTGGGACCTTACTCAAGAAATTTTGGCATTGGAGACTGTAACTGAAGAAGCAGAAAGGAGTAAGCAGGCAATAGCAGAACTTACTGAGGAAAACCAGTCTTTGATGGTGTTTTTGCAGAATAAAACTGAGGAGTCTGCTATGCTTGCATCGGAGGTCAACATGTACAAAGAAAGTTTGCAATCTCAGAATGATGAACTGCATGTTGAGAGAAGCTCAAGAGAAAAATTGGAGAGTACAGTTGCAGACCTTACTTCTCAACTAAATGAGAAGCACCGCCAATTGATAGATTATGATCAGCATAAATCTGATCTGGCCCATCTCAAGCAACTTGTCTCAGGTCTAGAGTTGGAGAAATCAAGGGTCTGCCATCTTTTGTTGCAATATGAGAAAAGCCATAAAATTGCTAGTGAAGAATCTTCTTCAGTTACTAGTCTGGAATCTCAGTTGTCAGAAATGCATGAACTTCTAATAGCTGCAGATGTTGAAGTCAGTTTCACAAGATTTCAGTATGAAGCTTGGTTTGAGGAGCTTGTTCAGCAAGTTCACTCCTCACGTAGGCTCCTTAATGAGCTTCACACGAAGAATCTGGATGTAGAGACACTACTTAATAGTTGTCTTGCTCGTGAAGCACAGTGCAATGAAGAAAATACCAGATTGTTGGCAGGTCTTGATACCGTTAGATCTGAGTTACATGCCTCAGTAGCTGAAAAGAGGGTACTACTTGATAAAAATAGCATTTTAACAGCTGAGCTTGAGGAATACAAAAATCAAGCTGAAAGTATGGCGGTCAGCTATTGCAAGGATAATAGTCAGCTTGCTGTTGAAGTTGAAAGGCTGAAGCACTTGTTGGTGAGTTCTGAAGAAGCGATTGATGATCTGATGCTGTCCAAGGAGGATCTGGAAGTGAAAGCTTTAGTACTCAAAGCCAAATTAGAAGAACAGTGTGCTCAAGTAACCTTGTTAGAAGGATATAATGATGAAATCATGATGCTCCAGAATCAGTGCAATGAGCTTTCTCGGAAGCTCTCTGAGCAGATCTTGAAGACAGAGGAGTTCAAAAACTTGACAATCCATTTGAAGGAGCTTAAAGATAAGTCTGAGTCAGAATGCATTCAGCTTCGTGAAAAAAGAGAGTCAGAAGGACCCCCAACTGCTGTGCAGGAGTCCTTGAGGATTGCTTTTATTAAAGAACAATACGAGACAAAGTTGCAGGAACTTAAACACCAACTGTCTATATCCAAAAAGCATGGTGAGGAATTGCTCTGGAAATTACAAGATGCTATTGATGAAATTGAGAATAGGAAGAAGTCTGAAGCTTCTCACTTAAAGAAAAACGAGGAGCTGGGAGTGAAGCTTTTGGAATTGGAGGCTGAGTTACAAGCACTGATATTTGACAAGCGTGAAAAAGCAAATGCTTATGACCTGTTAAAGGCTGAACTGGAATGTTCATTAATGAGCCTTGATTGCTGTAAGGAGGAAAAACAAGAACTTGAATCTTCATTGCAAGAATGCAATGAGGAAAAACTTAAAATTTCTGCTGATCTTACCATGATGAGAGAATTGCTCGACAGTTCTATAATGCCAATTCAGAACGAAGGAACTGGGGAATTATGTAAACAGCTGATTGGCAGAAATGTTCATCAGAAAAATCCAACAGCAGGCACCTCAAGCCGTGGAAGGATCAGTGATGACGTGGTTTCTAGTAACGGTCCAATGGGCAATGTGAATTCTAATTATTTGGAACATGATAGTACAATGACTTGTGAAGATGCTATGAACAAATGCTTGGTTCCTATTGACGAAGGTAGCTGTTCAAGATCGCTAATGAAAATACAACCAGAACAGGTAATCAATGACCTTTTTGTTTTGAAACTCTCTCCCAATTGGTCTTTTGTCTCATCATCATCTCTATGGTTGTGCACATAGATAGTAAATTTCTATAAACCCCATATTTATTTTACTTCCACAGCAATTGACTTCATATAATCTTACAATAGTTGTTTTGTTGGACTGTATATTGGTCAATTGACCGGCAATTTACCATAAGTTAAGATTGAGTGCACTTGTCCTCTTTTTTATTTTTATTATATTGAAGCTTTCAATTATAAAGAGTATAAAATTTTTCTCACTAATGTTATTCAGTTTGTGTAAAGGACTAAATTGATATAATTGTTTGTTAATCTAGTCAGTGTTTTCTTCTGCCACCCCATTATGTCCCTCTCTTATATTATATGATAAATCATTCTTCAGTCCTTAAATAGTTATTTAAGAGTTCTTGAGTCAAAAGGAGGAATAAGGTCTCCTTGGCAAGCTGCTGCTTTCTCATTTCACTGGACTAGCTATGGTTGATAATTGGGTTGCTCCCCCGTAAGGTAACTGAAGTTGAGTTCTAATAGTATGTTTATATAGCTGGGTTGAATGATTACTTTTTCTTTTGGCTAGAAATAGAAACTTTGTAGGGTTGAATGTTAATTTTGCTCTTCTGCAGAGATCATGATTGTGATCTTGAGCTTATTTTTTTAGTTAGCATGTAAACTGAGTGATTAGTTTATGTTCATTACTTAGAAATCATCTTAAAATTTATGTGATTTCCTTTGACAAGAGCACAGTGAATGTAAACTATAATTCTATTTTGATTTGTCATTGAATGTTTTGTCTACCCGCTCAATTTACATGGAGACATTTATTTTTAACAATTATTTGTATAATTATTTACAGGGTGTTCTTGTATCTGGTGAAGTAAATGGAATTCCAAGTGTTGCCATTGTAAACTCAGAGAGCTTGCATCACGGTGACACAAAGCATCTATCTTTTGTCAATGACCATTTCAGAGCCCAAAGTTTGAAGTCTAGTATGGAACACTTGAATGAGGAGGTGTGTATACTGCAGTGAGGACAAGTAACAATATGTCTATATTTTAGGCTTTTTATCAATTGTTGGACATGGGTGATACATAACAAAAGTTTTATTTTCATTGCTCAGCCATTGGGTCTATTCATAAAATTTTCTTGAATGATGATGCATGGTAGCAATTTAATTTACTGTCTCCTGCCTGCAGTTGGAAAGGATGAAAAATGAGAATTCACTTGTTTCACAAGATGATCATCATTTCGATCCCAAATTTCCAGGTTTACAGAGAGAGCTGATGCAGTTACATAAGGTAAATTGCATCTTTTATAACCTCAAAAGTATATTTCCGCTTCTAGGCTCATATTCTGCTAGTTGTTCAGGTAAATGAAGAATTGGGAAGCATATGCCCCGTGTTTAATCGATGTTCAAGCACTGGAAACGCCATAGAAAGGGTACTTGCATTGGAAATTGAGCTTGCTGAATCATTGCAAGCAAAGAAGAAATCAAGCATTCAGTTTCAGAGGTATGGCATCTCTTGCAGTTATTAATGTTAGGACACTTGACTTATTAGTTACTAAATCTTTGGTTAATCTTGTTTTCTGGCTGTATAGCCACCTGACAGATCAATCAAATTTATCCAATTAACAAGTCTTACATAAAATACTGTGAATTGTGTGTTCCAGTTCTTTCTTGAAACAACACAGTGATGAGGAAGCCATTTTCCAAAGCTTTAGAGACATCAATGAGCTAATCAAAGACACATTGGAAATAAAGGGAAGGTTTGCAGCTGTGGAGACTGAACTAAAAGATATGCATGACCGTTACTCTCAGCTGAGTCTTCAATTCGCAGAAGTTGAGGGAGAGAGACAGAAACTCATGATGACACTCAAGAACATTCGCGCATACAAGAATGCACAACAGTTATCTCGCTCCTCGACACTCACTTAACGAACCCACATTAATCTCTTGTTTTCCCAGTCCTTGCATGCCCGTGTTAGTAATTCATTAGCCGACAGTGACTGAATATCCTGGACTACTGAGATACTGCAAGGGTCAAAATTTTTTAGCTTGGTTGGGATGCCTATAACTAAGAAGCTGCAATTTGTGTAAATAAAAAATATGTTTTGTCTGTTTTACTTCTCTGTTTATTAGTATCATAAGGTATAGAATTATAAATCCCTGTAACATTTTGACCTTTCTTTTTGCAGTCTTGGTATACTTTGTTGTGTTGTATAGTTAATCAAATTCTTTAATTAACAAAATTATTTCTATTTAATTCACTGATAGAAGCAACAAAACATTATTGCTGCTGTTATTGCTGTCTTCCTTCCTTTTATTTATATATATATATATATATATATTTAACTTTTTGTTCAATTTTGTTGAGTACTCCTTTCTTGAATTAGCTATCTTCAATCTATGAAACAAAAACAAATGAAATCTGAAATGAAATGGTGTCAATAATAATTTTTCTATCTTATCAGAAAGCAATCTAATTACAGCAAACCCCACCCAATGATACAAAACAAATCATTCTTCTATAATTCCTTTTTCTTTTTCATTCTCTCCTTCCCATCCCCCCCTTTTTTTTTTCACAAACAAAGTAGGAAATACAAGCAAGATACTTCCAATCTCCTCCTTTCTGCAACCCCTTTAAATTGGGATACCACAAATACTGGTTCTCTGAAATGCATCTTCGCGATAGTCCAAGTCGAATGTCTAACAGCAATAAGAAAGCTTTGACAATCACATTAGTTGCAGCTACAAGATTGAGCACAAACACCTGGACTTGTTCGGAGAGTGATTCTGCAGTTTGCCTGAGAAAAAAAAAAGGCAATTGGATGTTAGTTTGAAGTTACAGAATTGCAATTTACAAATCTTTAATTGTTTACCAAATATAACTTTTGCACGACTGTTGTTGATAATATGAATGAGAAAGGTCCTCACATTGTCAAGTCACTCAAGTTTCTTCTAGCAAGAGATTAAGCTCTATTTCATGCTTTTCGTTGTAACTTTCGGAAAAAAAAATGGGTTATCAGAGGTATACATCCTCACATGTATGTCTAATATGCAACACAGTTTCTTAGGTAAATGCCATGGTATGCAGATTAAAATAAAAATATAAAGAATAAAGTTGCATTGTCAAATGTGAAAACAGACCAGATATCAAGATAACAAACAAGAATTTTATGAAATTAAGAAACCAGTTTTGACCCAAACAAATTATAGTCTCTGAGCACCAATGCGTTGTGATATAAACATAAGCTAGGATGTTAGACTTTCATCTTGGAAGATGTCCAATATTTACAACAATCTGGTAGTCGAGGGTCAAGATATTATCGGTCAACCAATTAATGTGACTTGCAAGGCACAACAATTATTAGAGAATAATTGATTTAGAGTTGCAGGCATGAGTGCTCCAGATGGTTTATTGAGAGGAATGGAAGTGATCGACACGAGAGCTCCTCTAAGTGTTTCAGGCTTTCAGCTGCGGGAACATTCTTAAAATGGTTGTAATTTTATCATGAATTCATAGAGAAAATGTGGAGCATGCAACATTGGTGAGTTGACAGTGATATACTAGCTACGAAAGATGGTTCAAAGATGCAAGTAAATGCAAAACTTCTAGCATACTGAGAATTTTTTCTCACAGGATCAGAAACGAAACAAGCAATCACAGACACAACTCACAAGCACACATTGTTATCGATATATGTTCAGCGAGTATTAAAATATAAATGCAACATATATTACCACTGTTTTTGTCAGGTAAAGCTGGACGAAGAACAACATGCATTGTGATGACACCTCCTGGAAGTTCACCAACTGGGACTCTGGACTCAGCAATTGTCCTATGGTTTTCCAGTATCTTTCCGGCATTAATGAGTTGCACGCTGTTTACTGTCTTTGGACCATTCTCTTTGTCTACAATACAGAAACAACAATTCGCCAGTAATTCAAGTTAATTCTCATTACCAACAAAGAAATACATTTTAAATCCATGAGCACAAGATTCAGAACAAGGAATCAACACACTAGAAGTGAAAGAAGTGGAAATCAATTAAACACACAAACAACAAAACTTCTAAGCTTAAGTTTTCAAGCTTGAAATTGTACCACAGTTTCCATGAATCATTTAAAATGTGTCACAGTATTTAAACATATATGCAGGTGCTACAAATGACAATAAATTGACTGTTGTTTCTTCTTCATTCAGAGACTTAAAGCGATCAAAGCAATCCTATCATTATCTTTTGTGCAACAAATTAAACAAGAATCTGAGAAATCACTCTAAGGCAAGAAGACAAAAAATCAAACAAACAAATGAAAAACCACCTAGTGTTTGTGAAACAACTAATACAGAAATAAAATGAAATCATATCAAATTGCAAAGAACAAAAAGTTGAAGAAAACAAAACCATCATATGTCTAAAGAAGACAAGAAAGATTAACATAAAAGTTTCCCAACAATCAAATCAATATTATTCATCTAAATTTAGGGTCAATAATGAATCAAAAACAAATGTAACAACAAAACAATCTGGATTAAAGAGGTATATGACCTTTTGGCCATTGTGCAATTATTTTCTCTTTGAGAGAAGCCACAGTGGTTGCTGAATTATACTTGCTTGGACCTATGTCGGTGCCATCTGCAAGCCTGAATTTGAGCTCTATCAAATCTTCACCCTCCATTGATGAATCAATCTCTTATCAGAAACCCTCCTCAACTTCTCATAATACTCTCCACCAACCAGCTTAAATTCTTTAACAGAATCAACAATCCTCCACTACAAAACATTTTTTTTTTCAGAAGAAGAAAAAGAAAGTCAGCAATCGTCAATGAATTCAATACAAAAGAAGAAGATATCAAGAACCCAGATCAGGTTACACTAAGATTTACCTATGATATGTGAAAGATACTATTTTGAATCAAGAATCAACGGATATTGATGCTGAGTCTGCTTAGAAATCCAAGGATTCAAATACTGAGAATAAAGAGGGTGGACAACAGACAGCTTCTTCTTGGATTGCTTGCTTGTTTGCTTGATGTCGAAAGAAAGAATCAGTAAACTTAACAGATGTCAACTATCTAAAAGAGATTTTTACATGAATTTAACAGCAAATCTTGACATTTTCACTTGATTGTTCCGTGTATTTTATTGATTTATTCACTTCACACAGACATTTACCGTTACCTTACACTTATATACATATCTTAATCTTAAGACATATTTACTATCATTAGCTAGATTTTTCTAGACCAAATATATTGTAAAATAATCCAAAAAAAAAAAAACTAAATTGTAAAATATACCATACATATTATTTATGATTTATCATACGGTATAATATTAAGTTGTGGTCGAGGGCAATAGTCTTGTGGTAACCGCACCTTTCAATTAAGTTGAGGTCTCAAGTTCGAATCTCTCGTTTTTAACAAAAATGAAAAAACAACAACTATGGGCAACCGACAATAATGTTAGGTATCTTAACTCATTCATATTTGTATTCTAATTTATGATATGATTTTGTGACGATTTAATTCATATAATACATAGCCAATAAGATAAGTCGCCTGATTTGTATCCATTTGATAGATTTATTTAATAAATATTAATTTAATTCAACTCTTTTTACAATGTAAAAATGATTTTATATACATTAAATTAATTAATTTAGTTAATTTATAGTTTGTTTCGGTCTCATGTTATTCAATTCAAATCTTGTTCAAATAAGAGAGTGAAAATGATTTTTTTTTTCTTTTAACAAATAGAACATAACTCGAATACATAACTTCTTAGAGCATCTCCAATGTAAAAATGACTTGCATATGAATAATTGTTGACATTACAACAATGTTAAGAGACTTGTTTCCTATGTGGCATAAATATGGACTTGATAGACAATCAATTTAAAATTTGGTCTCCAATGCTTCCGTTTAAAACACATTTTGTTTTAATGACGTGTCCAATTTTATTTCTTATTTTCTTTTTTATTTTATTTTCTTACCAAAAATAGATGAAAAATTAATGTCAATTTTAAATGTTTGCTGAGTCAACCTAAAAAATGGATGTCCAACAGGTCGTCCGAAAGTGGACGGTCATATTGACAATGTCTATAATTTTTTTTACCCTATCAGTTTGAGGTTGGATATGTACAATTGTATTGGAGACACAATTATTTATAAAATATCTATTTATTCTACGTGACGTTTTTTTTTATCACAAAACACTTACATCGAAGATGCTCTTAAATGTACTATGTCAATTCCATATTGCCGTGAGAATGAATTAAGTTAATATTTATTGAAAGGATTATATATTATTATTTGTTTAATTAACGATAGTCATCGAAAACATAGAGGGAGAGAGAGAGAAATGTAAAGTGGACTTTCAAAGCTCACGTAAATGGCAAGATTCGAAACTCAAGACTGAAGAGGTGGCGGTGAGGAGTGGAAATCACGTTTAATTAAGAATATTAATTATTTATTCATCACAAATTCACAATCACCAAGTGAGTGATTACTGATTACATTAATGGTTTCTTGGTTTGGTTAGTTTCAATTTCCAAATTACAAGTTGAAGTTAGTGACATAACCACACCACTTTCCATATAAATGTTTCAAGGGTCCAACTCCAACCTCTTTAGTTTTATAAAGTTGCATTTTAAAATCCAGTTGCATGTTATTATCATCAATCATCATCTTAGGATTGCATTACAACTTCTCATGGTTGTAAACAGTCCACATTTCAACAAAATAAATGCATGCTAATCGAATAATATCTGTTCATTTGATATTATTACTATTGTTCTCTATATGAAAAATATACAAAATTCAAATATAAATCAAAATCTTTTGTCATTGTACAAAAAGATCTTGAGTTATATATTATATTATATGGAGGTTTGGGAAGGAAACAAAAACCCATTTGGAAAATTTGAACCCACTAGATATGAATAATGACATATTGCTTTTATATCTCATCTTAATCCCAATCGTGACAATTATCATTATTATTTTTATAAATTTGGGAGGGAAAATGACATTGTTTATCATGATTAAATATGAAATAGGAGACCAAGTAAACATGAATATTTGTTTTGGGAATGTGAAAGATTCAAAGAGGAAGGACCACTACAACTACAAGTCACTCAAAAATGAGTTTTCAATTACTTGTCTGATTATATATAAATTTTACATGACATTGATATACCCACCTCAATATATTTATATATTTTACACTAATATACACGAAAGTTCTCAATGTATTATATTAACGAAATTTTAGAGAGTTTAGTTGTAAAATAATAAAAATACTTTCTTTGATTGACGCTTTCTATACTAGTGGGTAGTGTGGCAGCCTCTCACCGACATGAATTATACAGCCTCTCACCTACATAGAATGAATATATATATATATATATATATATATATATATATATTTATATATTGGTATTTCTATTATCGGTTCGAACTGATATAAGATATATCAGTTTCTTACATAAAAGATGCTTTGACAAATGCATGTAGTCAAGTCAAAACATTTAAAATCCAATGACTCAGAACTGATATATATCTAACAATAAAAAACTATATATAACTATATATATATAGATATAACGATTCAAATTTGAAATATTATCCGACTTGAACGCTCTTATCACTAAATCTAGTGGTTAGTTTGGCAATATCACCTAGATGATTCATGAAGACATAATATTCTTAATTTTAATAGAAAAAGTCATCCACCTACTTGAATATATATATATATATATATATATATATATATATATATAACGATACAGATTTGAAATATTGTCCGACTAAATGAACGCTCTTATCACAAACCTAGTTGGTAGTTTGGCAGCCTCACCTAGATGATTCATGAAGACATCATATTCTTAATTTGAATAGAAAAAGTCATGGTCATGGAAGGCCATCTATTGATTCTGGTATTTAATGAATAATCAAAAGGCCAAATACAAAGCATTTTCATTGGCAGCTAACAAAACCCG
Organism: Dipteronia sinensis; assembly: GCA_033220585.1. Taxonomy (NCBI): domain Eukaryota; kingdom Viridiplantae; phylum Streptophyta; class Magnoliopsida; order Sapindales; family Sapindaceae; genus Dipteronia; species Dipteronia sinensis. Next base: position 79,805,301 of record CM065636.1, read on the forward strand.
TCTGACATCACAAATCACCTAACATTTTCAAACATTCAACATGAAAAACATGTGACAATGAATTTGTAAAATGTAGGCAGCCTGAGCAGCTTATTATGATCATCTGTTGTTGACACAATGTGTTGACAATGTTTCTGGACGAAACTTGAGATGGTTTTTTTTGACCCATTTAAGTGATATCAAGCATTTTCTGTTATATATATCAATCTGAAGTATACTGAGAATTCGAGATATGGTTTTGTAACAAAAACCAAAAGTATGCTTCTATGAAGTTTTATTGAGATGTCATTTTACAAATTCTAACTTCATTTGAAAACACAAAAAAGAAAAAAGTTCACAAACTATTAGAACTTGTAACTATATCATGTATTGTTATCATTCTCATTAAAAAAAACTCACTCACACTATTACAGTTATCATATCAGCATCATCTACAGTACTGATAAATGTACAATCAGCATCACCATTATATGGTCTCCACCACCACCACCATCATCAACAATCATCATCATTGTCACTGATTCTCCTATCATTATCAATTCACCATCATCATCACTACTTATATCTACTACATACTCCTTTTTTTTGAAATAATATCTACTACATACTTGCTTTCCATACTACTAAATTCAACACAAATTTCAAGTTTTTTTCAATTTCATAGCAATAATTTCATTCTTCAAAACAACAATAAAAAAATTCTGAAATTCATACTCCAACATTTTGGGTGGTTGAAAATCAAAGATTTACAATCTCATCTAAAACTTAATATGACACAGTGCAAATCGAATCCATTCAAATGTACTAACTAAGTCATTACAACAGGTTAATCCCTACAAACTCTCAACATAATCATAATTAAATGCACAGACTTTATTTCCCCACCCCAGATTTCCCATTCCAATTAAAAACTACACAGTAAACTTGACAACTACATGCTTATATTTGTTAAAAGAGTCACATAAACCGGAGAATCCCAAATGGCTGTTTTCTACAGCAATTCTCCATTATCACCAGCCACACCACTATTGTTTTTCCTTCATCACTTATCAATATAATGGAACCCACCAACAATTCAAGCTCAAACCAAATAAAATGTCCACCTAAAGTGACAAATTAATGATAACCCCATAAAAGAGCCAGCAGAGCATTACAACTCTACAAACAATGTATATCATGCAACTAAAAAAATTACTCCCAAAAATCAGCTCAACACACTAATAGTACAGTTAACATTTGATGTGGATGAGTGAAATGAAGTTACTCATACCATGTGGCCCTGGGCAAAAGTCCTCCCCACCCCGGAAAGAGAATAAGAACATTGGTACTAGTACTACAAACAATGATAATGTTTCACAACCACAACTGAGAATCTGATCTACATCAGCTTAAACGTTTTTTTCTCAAAAAGAGGAAGAAAATGAATATTCAGAAGAAATTAGGAAGTGCTCAGTGGGTTATTGTGTCCAGTCCTACTAGACATGCATGTAAAAGATAGTGAGCATATGAACTATGATTCATGCTGCCCTGAGAAAAGCAAACTGTAAGCTTTCCCTTAGGCATGAAAATGTTAGAATTTAATCGTGCCATTATAATAAAAGTGTATCAGATATCTATTCTGTTTTTGACTACTTGAGTTTTATTATTATGCAGTTAAATAAATACCATATTGTACCTTGTTCTACAAGAGGAAAAAAAATGATCCTATAAAGTTAAGATTGTCGGCAAGAGATTTACCACTGAAAGGTTAAGATTGGTCAAGTTGCAAACTGTCTCGTAGCCACTGTCAAGTTTGGTTGGGCACTGTGCATCAATATAATTATCCTGCCGAAACATCGTGCTCCACCTACATGCTAACAAAAACCTTTTGGTGAAAGTAAAGACATACATGAATGAGAATTCACCTCTGGATAGCTCTAAGAAGCAGAATATCCCAAGGTGGAAATTGACCTGAGTTGCTGCAGCTGTCTATTGTGGTGAGTGAGAAATCTTTTCTGTCTAGATATCCCAATCCACTAACAATTAAAGGCCTACTTGGAATCAATTTGTTTATAATATAAATAATGAATAAAATAACAAAAATTGGTGGTCCGCAATCACTCATAATCTTTGACTCCAACATATCTGAAATGGAGGACCATTTTCATTTGGAATCTAGAGATGTAACACTACAAAAATACAATGTCAACTAGACAATTGTTACATTATCTATCACAGTACTCCATGTTGTGAAATGATCTTCGGGTATAGTTCTTCATAATTACATGCTTGAATTACACAACCACTAAGATCAACTCAAGCAATAATAATTTATTTATTTCCTGATAAGAAGAGTACGTGAGAAAATGTAAAGCAGAAACTTCAGCCAGCAGAGAAAAAGTCACTTGCAACCAACATTGGAACGTCAATATATTACTAGTAATGTTTCCATTATTTTAAGCTTTCGTATGATTACATAACTTAATCCGGTTTCACGCAAGCTACCACATCATGGTTTCTTAGTCAATTTTCCATGATTCTATTCAATCTAAGGGATGACAGTTTTATGAAGCTCAAGTACACAGATTTCAGTTTCATGAAGCATCACAGCACATTCTATATCAGTAAGCATTTGCTCTGCTACCATACAGAGATAGAGGAAACAGATGCTTTTTTTCAGGCTGTTCCAATATTCCTGCATGTAAACAATTGATTTTACAGGTTTGTAACTGGGCCAGAGCCTAATGTCAAAAGCTGAAAAGAAGAGTGTCACTGGCTTACTCCGTGAAAAGGCTCCTACTGGAAGTTCCAAAGTTAATCCAAAATCTCCTACTCAGGTTTGCATAAAGGAGTACCACCAACAACCCATTAATTAAATACTATGTGACATGATTTTAGTGTACTAATAGATATATTATGATAATAAAAAGAATCATAATTTCAAATAAATAAATAAAGGGGACTACCCCTGTCACGTAACTTGTGCCTTAGCCTTTAACCCATTAAGGAGAAGTTAGTTCAACTGCAGGCTGCAGCTTCTTCCCTCTCTCTTTAGTCATCTTATATTGCTTCGTAATCAAGGAACAAGGTAGAGTATTACAGACAGTTTACAAACTACAAATGTAAATATATTGGAAAGACAAGCTTTTGTTTCCCTAATTACCTAATTCACTTCAAGTGAGAAGCTAAATTGTAATTCTCTATGAATAGATTATATAACAATGAAGATGTGGGATAAGTTGGTATAGAAGGCACAAAAGTAACAAATAGAGAAAATCTCCAAACAACAACAAAATTAAGCAGGTACAACATGCTATCTCTTTCATTTATTTATCTTCAGCTAGCTTTCATTACAGTTATAAATTACACCGATTTTCAATAGAATACAAATAATTAACAGGATAAATTCTAATTAAGAAAGCAATGCCATACCCGTCTTCGTTAGACAACATTGCCATGTTATTTCATCTTTAAACTGCTTGTATCCTACATAACAGATCTGACAATCAACAGCATCTTCAATTTGAATGCCAAAAACACCATATCCAAAGATGCTAGTTAAGAACGCCAGAGGATAGCTAAGAATGTAGAGAAGATTTATGACAGTCTTCTGGACAAGATATATGCAGCTTTCTAATCATGAATGATTATGAGTATATAAAGAACATAGTATTACGTAATGGTTGATGTGCTAAGACCCAACTGAGATATTTTCAGCAGTTTCCACCAAAAAACTGACTTGTCTATATCCAAGACAGTCATGGTATCATGGACACTCTGCCATAATGCTTAACATATTGCTATATATCAATAACTTGACAACTGACAAGTTCAGCAGACCCAAAATCCTCAGAGGCAATGACCTTCCAAACAACGGTATCTAATTCTGCCAGTGTATCAGAGTGTTCATCTACAGAGTCAGCTGGAAGAGAAGTTGAGCTCGATGACATAGAACTCAAATTATCACGAAGATCAGCCCGTAAAACAGCAATCTTATGACTGGCATCTTTGGTGATGACATGAAGCTTTCCATGAAACCCAGCAAGTAAATATGGAGACTCCGAATCAGTGAAATCACAAATAGGGACTTTTCCTATAACAACTTTCCAAGCATCTTCTTTTTGATCATACACCTTAATCTTACCACTATCCAGAGAACTAGAAGGATCAAATGCATATAATTCGCCATCTACGACAACACTCAGCTTTGTACCTGCCTGTCGTGCAGGCCAACCCTCTCCCATGCCGATTGGCATTTCAACCCACGAATTTGTATCAGGATCGTAGATCTCTCCCCCAACATCAACAAAAAAGGGCCAAGAATATAAACTTTGAGGCACACATAATCTCCCCATGTACGATGTTGTGCCAGTGGCAATAGGCTTAAGCATGTCGGCCAAGAAAGGATTTGGAAGCACTTGAGCTCTTGAGAATGGCATGCTTGGAACTTCGGACCATGTTCCGGTACAGGGATCAAAAACTTCAGCAGACTGGAGAGGATTCAATCCTCCTTGGCCCCGACTAACCCCTCCAACAACATACAGCTTATTGTTTAAAATGCCTGTCTTAGAATAGGCCCGGCCTATAGACATGGAAGCCACTTCACTCCACGAATTTAAAATTGGATCAAATTGCCACACACATCTCACGGTTGATGTTCTTGAGAAGCCACCTAGCACATAGAGGCACCCATCAACAGCACCAATGGAACAACCGCAGAATGGCATTGGATCTGATGTGTCCTTCCACCCAAGCCATCCCCTTAAAATTTCGGCGATTTTGAAGCTTGGAGCCACCATGTTCCACATCCAAAGCCCGGATGAGCTGCTCCTTGATTCTTCTTCGTCATTAATAACGCTCGGAAGTGGAGGCAACCTCTGCCATTTTCTTGACAAAGGATCCAAAGCATGCCATAAAAGTCTATCGTCTTCAACCTTAGTCAAGACATAAAGCCATTCTTCTCTCATTCCAAGTTCTTTTCTCACAATAAACAATTCAGGGTTCATAATCGTTGCCTTCCACTTTCGTGACACCAACCTTAGGTTGAAGTAGCAAATTCTAGGAAGTCTAGCAAGAATCTGGATAGATAATTCATCAGGAAGACTGGGGATCAATCGAGGGCCTTCCTCATCAACGCTCAGTGAGATTTTTTGCTTCTTGCAGCTTTCATTCGCTGAGGTCTCGACGTAATCCCTTATCTTACACCTGGAACCAGCCAAGCTCAGAAGACCTCCCATCAAAAAATTCACAGAATCTGCAATATCAGGAAGCTCTGGATCATCCAACTTTTTGTTGGGCACAGATCAGAATTTTCCCAAAACTTGCCTATCATACTAAAACTCATCAATGCACATGATTCACATAAAAAGAAAAAAAAAGCTTGAAAATTTAATCAGATAATCAAACAATCAAAACAAATACATAGACTATGTAAGCTAATAACATTTCTCTCTCAGCAAACAAACTCATAACTTCCAACATCACACAAACAAAAAAGCAGAAAAATTAAAGTACAAATCACCGAAATTTAACAAGAAAATGAAAGAGCATGCATACATTGTTCAGATCATTGAATTTAAAGAAGAAATTAGGTAAAATAATTACCTGGGTACGAGCTTAAATCGATTAAAAACACAATTGGAAGAGTCGGAAATGTTAGGTATAATGGGTACTCGGTATGTATCAGTGATTTTAACTGTTATGTTTCTATTTCAAAGCTTTGACTGCTTGACGTATCAGGAATGAAATGAAACAGCAGCAATTAATAAATCTCTGATTTTTAAATGGAAACTTTTTTGGATAATAACACGTGGACGGATGGATTTTTTTGAGTCAATAAGAAACTGTCAGGAAATCAGACAAAATAAAAAAAAAGTTATGGTTATCAAGTGTGATTCTCGTTTAAAGAATCTAAGGTGCGGTGCGTGACAAAAAATTGTACGAGAAGGTCTTATTAACACTCGGTAAGGCTGTCGTATGATATAAATTCGGGTTTCGTTTTGAAATGGGAAGGACTTGAACCCGTAGTTTTATGATACAGCTATGATAGATTCATCACCGAATCAATCATCATTGATTGTCCAATAGAACTGTATCAAATTATAGGTTAAAATATATTTTTATGTTTATAACGTAAACAATACAATCTCAAGACCTATCCCATACAAGTTTTTCTAATGTCTTTGGTTGCTTCAGAATTCAGACAAGGACATTTATCTGATTCCACCCAGTCACTCAGTCACTTTAAAGTGTTCACATGGGCTCATCTCATCTGGATCAACACTTCATTCTTTCTCTCTTGTTTTTCTAAGGACACCCGACATTTTGTCTAAAGTCTAAACATACCCCACCTATCATGAGCCACAATTAATTTTTTTTTTTTAAATAATTAAATAATTTTATTAATGTTCAATTAAAGTAAAGTAAGTTACACTTTTCCATCTCCATTATCACTTAAAAAGTTATGATTAATTATCATAATGTAATTTATATCCACTTTTTGTTTTTGTTAATTATGATAGTGAGACTATATTAATGCACCCTCATTTTAGTGTTTAACTTGTAAAAGAAAGACTTTGCAGAAATGAAAAAAATCTCTTCTTTCTTGGGTCAGTATTATTATTATTATTATTTTCTCGATTCTCTTACTTTAATTAGTTGATATACTATATTATTACTACGTTCTTATTTGCTATCATTTTTCATGACAATTAACAGTATTTATATTCTTGGACATTTCCTTTCTTAAATAAAAAATGTTATATCCAAGTCTAAGGGGTGACCTCTTATGTCTAAATTCTGAGCCTAATTGAGATGGGCAAGCCCATTTTGTGAGAAGATTGCTTTAAGAAAATTCAAATAAAAGACGATAATGAGAACAGATTAATTAACCATTTATGTCATATGTAAAATATGAAATCCTAGTTTATAGTCTTTAAAATTCCTTCTTCAATTACTTGTTGACTTAGAAAGTCTTCTAAAGAGACAGAACATAGTCTTAGACTGTATTAAATTGTCATGGAACTTTTGATGAAATGTAATGATCTATTGGCAAAATTAAAGCTTTGAAAAGGTTGTAGTTGACTTAGACTCTTCTCCACTATCACAAGGCCTCACAATGTGACCTATAGTATTCAATTGTGTTTGATGAAAAGTTACTATCAACGAAATTTCATGCAATTTTCTCAAATTTGAATCCAAATGGATGTTCAAAGTGGTCATGTTAACACACTGTAAGTCTATAAATGTCATGCTCGCTCTTGATAACCTTCTCATGCACTTGCATTTCCTTCTTCAAAAGCTAGCTCTTTTCTATTTTCCTACTTCTCTCGGTCTGTATTTTTCTTTATTTTCCCACCCGGGTATTTTAGTTTTGTTATGGTATGTGACATTATTTAGTGTTTTTAGAGTAATAGGGGTTGTTTATTTTCTCCACTTAAAATTTAATGGGTCTGAATCATAATTATTGAGCTGTTTTGTTTTTTTAAGTGGTCAAACAACTTAAAAATTCCAAAAAAAAAAACAACTTAAAATAAAAAGTAAAAAAATCTTGACTTTTCATAATTACAAATCACTGAATTGCATTAAATGAAATTAAAAATCTTTTCTTCCGATATTATCCTCATATATAACATATTTCCAATTTCATCATAATTATATAGTAAAGAAATCTTTATTTTAATATATTGCTTATTTTAAATAGCTTTAAAAATAAAATAAAAACTTAATCACTTCTCATAATGGTGTTTAATATCAATACTTTATTATGATTTTAGAGTGATGTATTTATATATATATTTTTAGAGTGTTTTGTATGAGTTTTCTTGTTGTCCCTTTTATTTTTTGAATTTTTTTTTAATAGTAAAAATGAAGTTTATTTGTAATCGAAGAAAAAGATCATGATCATATGTGTTCATATATAATTATTATTCTTGGATTGTTTTTATTCCATATTATATGTATAATTGTTTAACATAGGTATAAATGTAAAATTACTTAGTTTCAGACAATTTTACTTTTAAAAAACAAACGTGTTGACAATACATTCAGATGTGAGGAAAAAAAACATTTCATTCAGGTTTAGATTTCAATTTCTATTCAGTCTTCAGAAAAATTTATGATTGTTCAGTCTTCGGACAAAAAAAAAATGACACCTTATATGAGAAAATGGTGTGTCGGTGATAAACACCTTGGAAGTTTTAAAGGGAATTGGATGAGAGAAAGTTAAAGTTAGAGTAAATTATTGAGAATTTGAGGAAAGAAAGAAACTTAGAAATTAGAGAAATAAACCGATGAAGTTAATGTTTATAAATATATATATATATATATATATATATATATATATCACCATTAACTCGAGTGTCGGAGTCTTTATTTTAACCGCCGACTTGAGTGTCGAACTGGAAATGCCTATGTTTTACCATTGAATTGGTGTTGAAGTGAAAATGCCGGTATCTCATCACTTACTTGAGTATCGAGGTGGAAACACCGGTGAGATACTGAGATTGAGACCACCTTTGCTATCATAGAGAGTAAAAATACATATTAATTCCGAGTTTCCAACATCATCAACCTCGAAGTTAGTGCATGCATTTGATGCCCACAAGTACCCTTCAAATGTTGTGGCCTCCATCAAATTCAATCTTTTAGTACTATTGATAAAATATTTAATCGTCAACATGGTAAAATCTTTTAAAATTAAGTTGTTGTATATAAAATTCCTTGTAAAGGGATTAAATAATTGCAACCGATTCAATCTTTTAGTACTATTGATAAAATATTTAATCGTCAACATGGTAAAATCTTTTAAAATTAAGTTGTTGTATATAAAATTCCTTGTAAAGGGATTAAATAATTGCAACCAACACGTCATCTCATACTGAGGTTTGCCCGATGAAGACTGTGTAGGAATAATCTGTTATTTGAGCAGACGAAGTTGGCTTGAAGACATATACCGTGTATCAACGCGCATGAGAAATTATAGTCGGTTTACTTTAGTGGTATTTGAATAGGACTCAAATTAATGAGTTAGAGATCTATACGACTAAGATTGGGATGATAAAAGATATAAATATAACCAAATAGTCATGGTAAAGGAGAGAGTTGTAATCGTTATTCTTTCACAGTGGAAACGTTCTCATATTATTGCTTTTAATTCACAAATTTTTATACAAAAACACGTTGGTTGATGATTTACCAAAAATCACCATTAATATAAGTAAAAACTAAATAAGTAACAGTATCCAAATATTAATTACAATGATCTCACAAAAAATTTAAAATTTGAATCCGAAAATCAAGTGATAATTCACTTGCAGGCTGTAGCTGTCATATATCATAGTTGAACCTACAAATCAATCCATTTTAAGAAAGCAGCAGCTCAAATATAATTATACAAATTTGTTTATGGTAAGTGGTAAATGAATGGAATGGCAATTGAATTAATTGGAAAGAGAGTGATCGAGAGTGATCACAGAGTGAGGTGAGATCACATTGGTAGAAGCAATAGGCAGAGACAGAAGCAGCTGCCAAATTAATTCAGACCCTGAGACAGAAATTATCAAAGTACGTGGCAGAGACCAATCATGAGAACTCACATTACTTACCTGACCAGACTGGATATTGGGAGGTAGCTGTACTACAATATTTCTTTTAAATTCTTCATCATCATATATAAGCCCTAATCAAATGAATGGTATCTATTGTTTCCCTCGGAAATTGATCCTTTGCATGCATTGTTACACTACTTGGTTTCTTCATAGTTTATATTATTTTAATCATTGTACCACTGTACTATCTCATCATCTTGATATTATCAATTTAAAAACACGAAATCTTATCTAAAGAAATGATCAGTAAGTCACTAATTAATTTGAATCATAAGTTAATATATATATATATAGCTTTGAAATCCTATTTATACTATATATATATATATATATATATATATATATGAACTTGTTGACAATATTCCAATCATTTTCTGCATGTTGCATGCACCGAATTCATCCTAGTCTGGCTGGTGACAGAAATTGATATCATCTCCCTTGTTAGTTGTTACCACTCACCACAAAAGAAAATGAACAACAAATTAAGCGCAAAAAAGCCTATCAATATTACTAGAAAAAACACACCATAAACAGGTAATATATGGAAGTCTGTAAAGAGCCATTTTCAAGGTTAAACATAAATAAAAGCCGAAACCCCAGTTAACGGGCAATAATTCTCAGTTCTCAGTTTCTTATCATCACCATCATGAGAGATTTTAATGAAAGATAAAAGGTTTGGAATATTCAAAAATAAAATTAACAAAAATGTATTTAACAAAAAAAACCCTAAAAGAAAAGCAGATAGACAATAAGACAACTCATTAATCTTCCCTATACAAAACAACTAACCATGAATAGGTTTAATAGCTGGTACTGGCACGCCAAGAAAACACGAAGAGTTCATTCTAACACTGCTGTAATCTATGCACTTGTTGTTACCATTATTACCACCAATTCCCACACTCTCATTCTCATCACCATTGTCGTTTTTCTCACCACAATCATCATCATCATCATCTCCACTCTCCAACACTTCTTCTTCTTCTTCTTCTTCTCCAGAATCATCAACATCCTCAGGAGGGTCATCATGATCAAGAGGAACAAGCTGCAAAGTAAGATGACCGTTGGATCTATGAGCCTTGAAATACTCATGATGCTTAACTTTCTCTTCTCTAAGAATCAAACGACCATCACCAGGATAATATCTCTTCAAAACAAAAGGCATATGAGAAGACAGATTCTCCGTACGAGCAAGCAAAGAAATGGGTGGTGGAATATCTCTCTCCTTCTTCTTCTTCTTCTTCTCCTTCATTGCCCACCTTTGTTGTCTCCGCTTTGACGCTTCATCATCATCACTATCCATTGTTGTAGTCGTCAAATTCATAAACTCATCATTCTTGATCAAGTCAACGCAGCTTTCCATGCCCATGTAGTCACCAATATGAGAAAACGATGGAGAAGATGGTGGTGACATGAGGTTTGAAGTCATGATACAAGAATTGCAGTGTTTGTGGTCGTTATCAGAACAGATAGTGAGAGCTTTGAGACCACGTTCGAGGCTGCTGGTGTTGGTGGTGGTGCAGTTTCCTTTTTCTTCAGGTTTTTTTGGGGTCTCCATCTAATGATCAGAGAGAGACCTGTTTTGGCTTTGTTATAAATAGAGAGAGAAAGAGAGAGTATTGACTACCGGGAAAAAAAATTGTAGCAGAGACAGCTAATATCTGTGACGTCACGATTGGATTTGTATGCGGCTTGGAGATATTCTCAAATCTTATTCGTTATTAACTTACCTGTAAAAACCAAATGTTGACAAATTACGATTCAAATTTACGAAATCAAAAAAATATCTTCTTTTTACAGCAACTAATTAATTAATTTTTTTAAAAAAGATTATCTCTACTTTTGTTATTTTTACAATCCTTTTATGGCTCTTTAGTGTTGATTGGATAAGATTGAACTCAATTAGTAGTTTGATGTAATATGGATTTGATTGGATTAGATAAGATTGAACTAAATTAGTATTTCGATAGCAGTACAGATTGAACTAAGGAATAATTAGGTCTCTTGTTTGGTATAAAATGAGATTTGATAAAAAAATAATTGAAAATAATTGTCTTTTATAAAAGATAAGTATAAAATTTTATTAAATTAAATTTGGTTAAAAAAATTATTAATATGATTTTTTGAATAAATAAAATTAATTTGAAAAAAAAATAACATTTATTTTTAATCAATATTAAAAAATAAATTTTAAAATGTTAAAATAAGATATATTGATATTAAAAAAGAATAAAATGTATTAAATTAATTTTAAAATGAATTAAATAAATTTAACAATTTAAATATAAATAATTTATTAAAATAACAAGAAAAAAAAAGGTAATAACAAAATATTGTCCCAGTGGACTAAATAGTCTCACCAGAGTGGGACTATACCATATTAGGACTATTTATTTATCTATGCGGGATTGGGAGTAATTGTATGGTATTGTACAAGGACTGTCTACGTATACAGCTGGTTTTTATAAGTTTAAAATCTTTCTATTTTGGCTTTTGTGGACCCATAACTCCATAAGATACAAATCTCATGCATAATTATACGGTGGTCGTAGTCAGATAATAAGCTATAGACTATAGTAAGTGGAGTCTTTGGTACTATTTCAACGGCCATATATAATATATTGTAGCAACCAAATTGAGTATTGACGAATGACGATAATGATTATTGAAAATATAATAATAAGTGAATTCCATGATATATATGAAAATAAAATAATTAAAAATGATTGGAGAGATTCGAAAGAATGAAGATTAGAATTGGAGAGATTCGAAAAATGAGGATTAGAATATAATAATTATATATAACCCAAGTACAAAAATGAAGCGTTACGCCTCCTAAAAGGTTGGCTGTGATTAATGGTGAACAGAACACTTCCCTCTGGCATACAACAAACATTTATGCACACCCAATTCAATCAAATTATTATTATAATTTTAATTTCTTAAAAAAAAAAACAAGAAATCATCATCAATACAATCAAACAATCTATATATATATATATATATATATATATTTATTATTATTATTATTTTGCATTTTTCGTGCGTTATTCGATTTCTGCAAAATAAAGGAATCAAAACAATGAAAATGCCGAAATCATTGATGATTGAAGGGAGTAGAAAATTCTTGATAAAAAAAAAAAAATTAATTTGTTGCGTGAGCAAGAAAAGAAAATAAAGTGTAATTAAAAAGGGAGGCAGAGACAATTCCTCTTAAAAACATTTTCTTTAATCTTTATCAATCAAGTATAATTGAATCAGTACTTCACATGAATGCAAAAGAAAGAGAGAAGTATAAATATAAAAAGACGATGAACAAACAAATCAAACATATATAAACAAACAATGAAAGAGAAGAAGAATGCGAAGAAAAATAAAAGAAGAAGAAGAAGAAGAAGAAGAAGAAGAAGAGAACTTACAAGTTAGAAAAGGAGGATGAGGAAGATGGAACAACAAGAGAAGACATGGTGATGGTGGTCAGGTCATGTGATAACTGATAACAATTAAACAATTAAACAATTAAACAATAACAAGTTGATGAAGATACGAGGATGACAACGCAAAACACAACGCACTCACAAAGACAGGCGGCCATTTCATTTCACTTACTATATATTTTTCACTTTGTTTAATATCAAAATTAATTAAAAAAATATCTGTAATTAAGTCTCTTCTTGGCGTAATATTGCCGATGATTGTGCGGGGTTTCAGGGATTACTCATCTCTCGGTGGACTGCCAGCTTTACCTATTTCATGGTTATTTTTCCTATTTTCGCTGTTGCTTCATACAGTCCTTTTTTTTTTTACTATTCTATATTAATTTATAAAAGTTTATAATATGGACTCAATTTGTTTAAATTATTGGGATTTTTAATTAAAAAATTAACTTAAAAAATATGGTTAATTAAGATATTTTAAAGATATTTTGAAAAAATAAAATAAAATCTTTAAGATACTGTTCTACAGTTTTTATGCGATAGTTGTTACTACTAAGAAATTTTAATTACCATTTAATACACATCATTCACACACGTAAATAATAATAATAATAATAATACTGTAATTGCTAAACAAACAAAAATTCATTGAAATCGTGTAAAAAAAACTATTTTTATACTTCTTTTTTCAAACTCTTTTTGTATGAATGAATTAATCTCTCTTGTTATACTTCTAGTTAGAGTTGTCCATCCCCATTCGTGAGTAAAAAGGATACGGTGAATTCACCCCAAATCTAAATGGGGATGTGATAAGGATTGGTTTCCCATCCCCATATCCTAAAAATATTGTTTTCATTAAATTTATATACATCTTGATTGGATTAATATTTAATTTTTGCTTATATAATTATTTTAAAATGTTAAGTTAAATGGGATCGAATATATTCTTTCTCTAAGGTTTCCTTGATATTGTCTCTTAGGCTTTGTTTGGTAAGATGGAAAGATGGAGGGAGGGAGAGGGTAGGAGGGAGAGGGATGGGAGGAGAGCTCCAATCCCTTGTTTGGTTGGAGAGAAAAGAGAGGGGAGAGGAGAAGAGGAGGGAGCTCTCCTCCCTTTGGGCCCACCAAAACCAATCCCTCCAATTATGGAGGATGAGAGAGGGGAGGAAAAAATGGAGGGAAATTACAATAATGCCCTCCAATTTTTTATTAACCTCCAATTTATTAAAGGGCAATATAGTAATTTTATAAATTATATACTAATCCATTCATTCAACCATCTTTCAATACCAAACAACACGAAGGATTTATATTATCCTCTCCATCCCTCCTACTCTCTCTCCCCCTTAATCCATCCATCCCTCATACTCTCTCTCCCTCTTACCAAACATAGCCTTAATATCAAAACACTAGGTGGAAGCAGCCTTTTGATCTATGGAGATCGCTTTTTTCAATCATTCAGAGTTTATCGGTTTTATTGGTTTTGGTTGTTTTGTCGCTATCGGTGCGGATGAGGTTGCTAGACTTTGTAAGGCCTTGACTTTGAAAGATAAGGAGGGGTCGGTGTTACCTTTGCAGATAGATCTGAAAAGGGATGGAGAGAAGAAGATGGGTTTTCGACTGGCTGGAAAACTTCTCTCAAATAAGTCTGTCAACCGGAAGGCCTTTATTAACCTATTTCCCTGTATCTGGAGGACTGTGGAAGGATTTGACATCGAGGTTATTACAGAGAACACGTTTTCTTTCACATTCAAAAGTGCGAGTGACCGGTGGCATGTCTTACAGGGGGGACCGTGGAGTTTTGACAGGGCTTTGCTGGTCCTTGAAGAACCGGTGGGAAAATGGTGATATTCTCGAAATGAAGTTTAATAAAGTGGCTTTCTGGGTCCAAATCCACAATGTTCCGATGATGTGTATGATGTCGAAGATCGGAAGATTCTTAAGGAATATGATTGGTGAAGTGAAGGAAATTGATACTGGAAAATCTAGAGATTGTGTTGGAAAATACATCTGGGTTCTAGTGATAGTTGAAGTGGACAAAACCATTGCGATGCATATTGCGGGTGGATGTGATGTTGGATGGTACATAATCGGTTATGTTACTGACATATGAAAGATTACTGGAGCATTGTTTTTGATGTGGTCTGTTGGGACATATAGTGCTAGATTGTTTGGAGGCGAAGATATGGGATGGTCCTGAAGATAACGATCAGTTATTTGGTCCTTGGCTTAAAGTCGAGAGTCAAATAAAATTTGTTCAATCTTAGCAACGGAAAGAAGAGGCTCGAGTTGGAGAAACTAGGAGTACATTTGATGATCCAGAGGTTGGTCCATCGGCTAATACTGGTAGACCTGACTCTACTCATGTGGTGAGCAGTAGTGGCCGGACAGAATGGACAGAAGGTCGTGACGATATGGTGGCTGTAGAAACTGGAACAAAAGTTTCCATTGAAGTCCGGGGATTAGGGGATAGGGCAAGATCTACGGATGGGCGGACTGATAGGAGAATGGATCCCTGTGTCATACGCAAGAATCTTGGAATAATTTTGGTATGAAAGGATTTTTCTCCACCTGTTCTTAAAAACGTGGCAGGAAATCAGATTTTGGAACAACAACAAACTAGGGGTACTAGGGGTGCTTTCGTGGGGGATATGGGAGGATCTACGGACGAGCAGACTGATAGGAAAATTGATCCCTGTGTAGTACGCAAGAATCTTGGAACAATTTTGGCAAGAGAGGATCTTTCTCCATCTGTTCCTAAAAGGTGGCAGGAAATCAAAGTTTGAAACAACAACAAATTAGGGGTGCTTACATGCATGACAGGGAACCTAGTATGATGACTTCAAAACAGACTCAAAGCATGTTGATGGGCTTTGTCATGATAATAGCCCACAACAGAACTCTGATGGGCTTGTAAACAAGGCTGGATTGGGCCTAGGGGGGGAGATGGAGGTGGACGCTGGCTTTCATACTAGGATCGAGCACACCCGGAGTGATACAGTTGGCTTGGGTACTAATCAGTGTGGGACGAAAACGGGCAAATGGAAAAGGTGGGCCAGCGATGGGGTGAGAAACAATTATGGTTTAGAAACTGGTTCGACAACCAAGTTGGGGAAGAGGCTGGCTGTCACGGAGGATATGAGTTCAAAAAAGAAACAAAAGAAGGAAATATGTGATGTAGTTATGGTTACAATTTCTGAGGATCTATCGGCAGGTCTGTCTCTAACGGCCTGCCTACCGTAATGAAAATCTTAGTTTGGAACGCTCGGGGGTTGGGAAGTACCAGAGCGTTCCAAATTCTGCTTCATTTCAAGCAAAAATATAATCCAGATATGATCTTTCTCATGGAAACGAAGATAGATTATGTTCATATGGAGTATGTTCGTATTAAGTTATGTTGTTGTGGTAAACTTGTAGTGAATAATGATGGTAGAAAAAGGAGACTTTGTTTACTCTGGGTAGATGACACAGATATCACTTTGCTGTCCTACTCAAAGTTTCACATTGATGCTAAAGACTTGGTTCCAAGAATGAACCCGTGGAGGATGACAGGTTTTTATGGTGACCCTGAACCAGCCCATCGGCTTTATGCATGGACATACTGCGGTAGTTGCATGGTATATACGATTTACCTTGGCTTTGTGCAGGTGATTTTAGCAAGATTCTTGAGGATTCAGAGAAGAAATGTGGCCTCCAAAGACCCCGGTCCTTGATTGATAACTTTCGGTCAGCTTTTGATGATTGTGGGTTACATGACCTAGGTTTTTCGGGACCGGAGTTTAAATGGTCAAATAAACGGAATGGTTCAGATATGGTCCAAGAAAGACTTGATCGCTATGTATGTAATTCATATTGGCAGAATATGTTCCATTTGGCCAAAGTGAGCCATCTAGAGTTTTGGAAATTCGATCATCGTCCCATTTTGCTGGATATCTCTCCTACGTCAGTTCCGGGTAATCAACAGCCGAGGAGAACGAAGAGACGTTTCCATATCAAAAAGTGCTCAGCGGATGAGGCGGAATGTGCTGGTCTTATTAAAAAGGTGTGGGAAGCGACTAATGTAGGCCATAATATGCATGAACTGGTGTCCAAAATTAGCAAATGCACTGACACGCTAAAGGTTTAGTATGCTAAAAATCAGCGTGGTTTACAGAGGGAGATTTTACGGAAACAAATAGAACTCTATGAGGCTTCTAATACGATCCAGATGGGGTCTTAGAAGGACAGACATGTGGTTGAAAGAGATTTAGATAATTTACTAATCAAATATGAGGTTTACTGGCATCAAAGATCTTGGGAGAGTTGGCTTTGATGTGGGGACAGAAATACTAAATATTTCCACTCACAAGCGTCGTTAAGGCGAACCCGAAATGCAATTAAAGGACTTTATGATGATGGTGGTACGTGGAGGGATTCGAGGGAGGATATCTTGCATGTGGTGGAGAGTTATTTCTCGGATATTTTTCGGTCCTCTCAACCAACTACTTTTAATATGGAAAAGGTTTTGAATTGTGTCCAACCTTGTCTTCCGCAAGGTAAAAGTGCTTTTTTAGATGCCAAATTCACTACAGATGAGGTGAGGAGAGCGGTGTTTGACATGTCTCCTACTAAGGCGCTAGGTTTAGATGGTCTTCCAGCAATTTTCTACCAGAAGTATTGGTCTTTTGTTGGGGAGAAGGTGACTGCGGCTTGTCTGGGAGTGTTGAATAACAGGCTAGGATTGGAAGAAGTGAATGAGACGCTTATTGTCATGATCCCTAAGATTAAGAGGGCGGAGTGTATGTCAGATTTTCGTCCCATAAGTTTGTGTAATGCAGTTTACAAGGTGGTGGCAAAGTCCCTTGCTAATCGTTTTCGTGCTGTCCTAGATGATTTTATATTAGAGACCCAGATCACCTTTATTCCAGATCGGTTAATTTCTGATAATGCTATCATCAGTTTTGAATGTATGCATGCCCTCAAACGTCGTAAGAAAGGCAAGAAATGGGCAATGGTGATTAAGCTCGACATTTCTAAGGTTTATGATCGAGTTGAATGAGACTTCCTTTCAGGTATGATGAAGAGGCTTGGTTTTTTGGATGTCTGGATTGATAAAATTATGTGTTATGTTAAATCCATTTCTTTCTCTTTTTTGATTAATGGGGAGGTTTGTGGTTCCGTTAAGCCTTCCAGGGGTTTACGTGAGGGGGACCTGCTATCTCTATATTTGTTTCTTATTTGTGCAGAGGGGTTAACCCAATTATTTTTTATGGCTGAAAAAAGGAAGGAGCTGACGAGTTTTAGGTACAGTAGAGGTGGCCATAAAATAACCTATCTTTACTTCACAAATGATAGCATGTTGTTCACAAAGGCCTCTGAAAGGGATTGTCGATCTATTAAAACAATCCTGGATTGTTATGCTAGGGCTTCTGGTCAGGTTGTTAATTACCAGAAGTCAGCTCTTTGTGTTAGTAGAAGGGTTCATTTTGTTGCTTGCCATGAAAGATACCTTGGTTTGCCGAACTTCGCTGGTCAGAATAAGAATGAGTTGTTTGCTAGCATTCAGAATCGGGTGTGGAATAGATTGAAATGGTGGTAGAGTAAGTTCTTTTCTACCGGAGGGAAAGAAGTTTTATTAAAAGCAGTGGTGCAATCCCACTTACTCCATGTCTTTGTGACTGCTTATAGCTCTTATAAAAGACCTTCACAGGCTTAGCGCTAGATTTTGGTAGGGTTCAGATGAAGAAAGACAAAAAATTCATTGTGCCTGCTGACGGGTTTTGTGCAAAAGTAAGGATAATTGTGGTTTGGGCTTCCTTGACTTCTCGATTTTAATCAGGCTCTTTTAGCAAAACAATGTTAGAGGCTCCTCCATAATCCTAACATCTTGGCAACCAAGGTACTCAAACACTGCTACTTTGTTGATTTTTCACTCTTGAATGCTGGTTGCAATTCTTCTAGCTCTTTTCTCTGGAGGAGTTTGACTTGGGGGAATGAGTTGCTAGAAAAGGGCCTAAGATGGTGTGTTGGCTCAGGTAGTTCAATTAGTATCTATCACGATCGTTGGATCCATCGCCCTTAGACTTTTAAGGTCATCTCGCCTCCGGTTCTTGGGGAGAATGCCTTGGGCTGTGATTTGAAGCTCCCGTTTGGTTTTTGGAATGACGACTTGATTTGGGAATCTTTCATGTCTGATGATATAGAAATAATCCTTGGTATTCCCTGTTCTTCTTCTAGTCGCCAAGACTCCCTCATTTGGCATTTTGAGAAGTTTGGATTCTTTTCGGTGAAAAGTGCTTACCATCTAGATTGCTCTTTACTAGAAGGTTCTTCTACTTCTGGTACTGGGTTGGGATCGTCTGATCACGGTGGAAGTATCTTTGTAGACTGAAAATCCCGCCTAAAGTCAGAATGCATGTCATGAAAGCTTGTAAGAATCAGCTTCCAGTAATGTTCAACTTGGCCAAGCGTGAGATTTCAGGTGATAATTGGTGCTCCTCTTGTTTTAACAAAGTGTAGTCGATCATCCATGCATCGTGGAGTTGTCCTGCTTTGAAAATGGTGAGGAACAGATTCTTGAAGCTAAAAGGTCTGGTTGCTAGCGAGAATATGGACTTTCTAGATTTCATGCTCTTATGTAGATCTCATTTACAGATTAATGAGATGGAGCTTTTGTGCGTGGTTTTATGGCAAAACTAGTTTCGTCGCAATGCTCAGGTCCATGGTGCTAAAGTTGTTTTTGCTAAGGATGTGGTTCATTGGGCAGAGGTTTATGTGGAGGTTTTTAGGCAAGTTGATAATAGGGCTGAGGTGGGTTCGTGTTTGAGTAAGGAAGATTCTGGCTGGTGTCCCTTCTTGGAGACCTCATGATAATGGCCTCTTCAAAGTTCATACCGGTGCTGCTATAGATGCAACCAAAGGCAGAGTTGGGACTGGTGCAATTATCTGTGATCACTGTGGGATGGTTATGGCTTATTGTGCCCAAGTTCCCCGGATGAAGTATTCTCCACCGCTTTCAGAAGCTCTTGCGATTCTGTAGGGTTTGTGCTTTGCTTATGATTTTGGCCTATGGCCTTGTGTTGTTGAGTCCGACTCGCAGGTGGTGGTGTCTTTGGTTAATTCAGTTTCTTCCCCTCTTGACGAGATTGGTCTGTTTATTAATGATATTGTTGACTTGATGAATTCTTCGCCTCAGTGTAAGATGTGTTTTATTCCTAGGAAAGCTAATATGGTGGCTCATGGCCTTGCCAAGCTTGGTTTATCCAGTGAGAGTGATAGGTTTTGGATTGAGGAGGTTCCACCGAGTGTGGCTCCGATTGTCCTGGGGGAGACCTCAAGGTTGCTGTAATCTTTTTTTAATAATGAAATCTTTTTTTCAAAAAAAAAAAGTTCAATGGGGTCAAACAAAATCAAATGAGAATCAAGAGAAATGGGAAAAATAAAAGAAATTTGTGAGGTGAGATGGAGAAGGGAATGGATAGAGATGGGGGACCTCCCCCGCCCTCATTCCTCTATTGACATATCTACTTCTGGTTTCTACAATAAGGTAGAACTTAATCACGTATGAAGGGCATTGACTCTAGATAAATTTATGTATTACATGGGTGTTGGTATTAACAATAAAATAAGGATTGATAGTGTTAACAGGGTTTTTTGGCAGGGGTCCAAAGAAGAATTTTCTACCAAGTAACCACCCGGTAAAGACCATTCCCAGCTCCCAGGTACCCAGTAGGATCGATACCGCGACCTTGGAAGAATCGATACCTGGTGGGGCCAGAACCTCGACTGCCTGTCTACCTAGATGAGGCACCAGAAATACGAACCAGGAAGAGCAGGTACATCTACCCCAACACCTGGTGAAGCTGGTACCACGATACCATGCACCCAGTACCTCGAATATACCCGGTATCCACCATAGACAGGTATCCTACTCGCCGAGTAGGAAGAATGTCGCCACGGAGCCACTAGCATGCTAGAACAAGCGCCACGCCAGCGAGAAGGAACTGGTACACCAGAGTACCTCGCCTGAAGGGAAGAAGCATGCAACACCATCTGACCTCATTAATGACCATTCACAACTCCATTAATGAGGGAATCAGTCAACTCCATTAATGGCCATTCACAACGTCATTAATGAAGGAATTAGTCAAATTCATTAATGTCCATTCACAACGCTATTAATGAGGGAACCAGTCAACTCCATTAATGGCCATTCACAATGCCATTAATGAGAGTCAACTCCATAAATGCCAAGTCAATGCTCATTTGATTAAGAATTAATTAATAAAGTGGGCAACAAGAATCAGAACATATAAATACAACAAAGCATTCTCTAAGAGAGGGGTTCTAACATTTTCTCTGGCCCGACATTCTCTCCAACATTCTCCGACAGCTCTCCAACATCTCCATGTCTCCAAGATGTCTCCGATCCCAGATTTTGTCCATTTCTCCACCAGAAATACAGTTTGATATCTCCTACCATTGTATCGACTATTATGCACATTAATTTTCTCCAGAAATGTATCGGTACCAAGTGGTACCCCTCCAACTATGACCTATTAGGTCTCAGTTTGTACTGATGTAAGCTCTCCAGAGCACCTCTCGAGATATATAAATATAAAGAAGGGTCTTTCTCCATTCCTATGGATACTGCCTGGGGATTTTTCAGCATGTGATTAATCGTGATGCTTTTTCCCCCTAGGTCAGTCCACCACTACTAAAAGAGTTGTCATTCTCCCATCTATCTCCTTGTTATGAATGCATGTATGCGTGCTAGGCACCGACCATGCTAGTCCTAGTTCTCATGTACCTATCCTGGCTCATTATCTAGGTTGGGGGAATATTGAAGGCACCTAGAGAGGTGACTAGGTACCAGGATCAGATACCAGGACCGGGTACCTACCTACTGCACCAGATGGGCGGGATGATTGTTCTCCTACCTATCTTACCTCTCTCGCGGGATCTACCCCGTCTAAAGATGTTGATTGATCTGATTCTCTCCTTCACTCTTACCAGAAGCACGGTACGAAGTACCTATCTATCCCCCGCTGCAACCTCCGGGGTAGCGGGTAGAGGGTGTTGGTGTTGATTGAGATTTTCACCTCGATTGAATTTTTTCGTTAACAGATAGAAATGAGAGAAATGAAAGAAATGAGTGACGGTGGGATGGGAAAAGGGAATACGGATGGGGATAGGGGAACCTCCCTGCCCCCATTGACATCTCTACTTCTAGTTTCTACAATAATGTATAACTTAATCACTATGGAGGACATTGACACTGGATAAATCTTATGTATTACATGGGTGTCACTATTGACATCGAAAAAACTAATTTCCACACTCATTTTTATATTACAAAAAACAAAATTGATTGATTGAAATACTTTTTTAACTCACCAATTTATCTTATGTTATGAGGTCGTGGGTTCGAACTATCCCCTTCCCAAAACTCCAAATTTATGTAATATTTATAAATTAAAAAAAAACTCACCAATTTTATTCATTGTATATCAAATCTTATTATATTTATCTCCAAATCCAATCCCCACTTATTAAGAGATCATATGATAACAATTTAATAGACAATTTACAAGATAAATGCAATATTTTCAATTATTGATGAAAAAAAAGGCAGCAATTGAAAAGTGTAATGGTAAATTACTCGCACCATACCTATATTAATGAGATTAGAGTTTCCAAAGGAATCGAAACATTTATTTAACAAAGAAAAACACAACGACAGTTTTATAAAATATTCATGTTGCTTCTATATAACAAAGAAAAGAATTATGAACGTACCTTGAATCAAACTTTATCAATTCTAAATTTCCCGATCGGTTTGATTTTCTTTGCTTGTGATGCTTGCTTTAAACACCTAGAGTCTACCTTTCAATGATTCGTCATTTCTGGTAAATAGTCGCTGATAATGTAGAGTAATAAAACCGTAAGAGATTCCCCGATTTTATTTTCTTCTATGGCAGCTATCAAAAGAAAATATTTATGGATTAGAAATTAGGATAACCCTAGCCTTCTCCATAAAGACCATTTATATACTAGGTTATCCAAATTAGGGTTTTGTAATCAAATCTAATTATAACACAATTCAATTGTTAGAGTCGCTACACCGTAGGTGGTATATGAAACAAAATTCCTATTTTACCCTTTGATTATTATTGGCCATAATTAGTTTTGAATAATCAAAATGAGTTTGGGAGGGACCTTAGGACATATATTGAGGGGACTTAGGACATCTATTAGTTTTGGATTCCTTGAATATAATTATGTGCATAACGCTCTATCATGAATATATCATAATTTATTTTTCCTTAATCACATTTTATATCACTATAAAAATATAACTGAACTCTATTAATCATAACAAAACATAATGGAGACCACTTTTGAAGGTGGCCTTCATGGAAGAAGTCAACTTCATCTAGATCATATAAAGAATACACATATTCGCACTTTTGTTAGAATAGTGGTTCAATTGACAAAAATAACTCTAAAATCGTTAACATTTGTCTATTAAAAAGACCAATTTAATGTATTTTTGATAATTTAAGGACCACACAAGTAAAAAAAAAAGAAGAAGTAAAAGTAGGTAAAATTGATATTTCAACAAAATGTAGAGACCGAAATGATAATTGGTTTCGGTCGGGTTGGACGCCAATGAAGATCTAGCAAGTCGTGACTGGTAACGAAGCCACCTTTCGGTGATGTGTTAAGATATTTTATATTGTTTTTAATTAATTTAAAATTGTTAGGATGGTGATGTGTTAAGATATGATTGGTTAACTTGTTTTTCTTTCATTATTTATTATATTATTTATTAATTGTCATATACAAAATGGTTGGATTGACGTCCCTTGATTATACAAAATGATTGAATTGGTTAGTCAACCGTTTGTCAATAGTTTTGAGGGGTTTTCTATTTAAGTAACAATAAATTGCACATGCAATGAAATTATAAATAAATTTAGAAATTTTAGCAAAAATGCCTTTTTTACTGGGATGTAATGTGCTCATTAATTTTGTATGCCATTTATTAATTATGATATATCAAATATCTGCATAGCTTGTGAAAGTTATTTGTCAATTTTTCTTTGTTATGTTACGTATATGAAAAGTAGTGTTTTTGAGGTAGCGAATACTCTTAAAGAAGTCCTGTATGATGTTGATTTTTTTGTTTATTTGGCTACAATTTTCCCTTTGTATCATCACTTTAAGTTGGGAAAATAGTTATGATTGCTTTATCCAAAGAGATTTTTTGGGGCAGCTACCAAATATAACGTATGTATCATTGGAATTTTTTAGCCTCAAAAAATTTAACATGTCTTCATATCTTTTCATGAAAACTGAAGGTTGTAACAGCTCGGCTAGATAACTATATATGCATCTGCATTTAAATGTTGAATTATTCAGAAAATGGATATATCTTGACTAATTATACCAAAATTTCGTATCTTTATCTTTTCATGTTACTGATATTTAACCTTTTTACGTGTTTGTTGATTTGGGTATTTTACGTTATTAAAACATGGATTGAGAGTGGCATGTATGTAAGTCCATGGATTGCTTATTTAACATTGCATTTCTTGTTAAAGGAACTCAATTGTTTTTGTTGATGGCTGCAGTTTGTTGCTAAAAAGCTTGACTATAGACTTTCAGATCTTAGGGCAACTGCTGTCCTTGAAAGAGGTTTAGGGGATGATCAACATCTTTCCGGGTATGATTAACAAAAAATTACTTGATTTAAAACAGAGTTCAATTATTTTTATTTTCTTTCCATAGGTGTGAAGGTGCTTTAGATCCATGGTTGCAATCTTTGTGGAGTAGATTGTATAAAATCAATCCCTCATTCTTTCCATAAGGTCCAGGTTTTGTGATATCAAATATGAAACTGATTGAACAACCAAAAGTTCACATCACATATCATAAAGTTGAGACAACACTTTCTCAAATGTCAAATGTTTCAGTTAACTAAACCTTTCTGGAATTATTTACGTAGTGAATTTACATGGGAATTTGACTTCTGGATAATTGATCATATTATCTATTTGTGTTTACTAATACTCCCTTGAAATATGAATAAGTTGAGGTATATTCTTATGAGATTGTGTATTTCATTTATTGCTTCTAGAAAAAAGAGGTGGGGTTGAAAACAAAGGCAAAAGTTATTGCATTTGTAGTGCTGTCTTTTTCCGTGTAGTGAGTGTTGGGTTCATCAAGTTGATTTTGATGGTATCATGATGAGAATTTTGTGTACTTGTTTGTTGTAGACGATTTTCTTTGTGATTGCAATATTAAGATTAGTATCAAACAGCTTTTGTGTCTTTTTCTAGTTCTTATTTATTACCTGAATATTAGATCAGTCATTTGTTTTTAAATTTAAAAATAACATAAAAAAATAAAAATATTTGGACTCTAAGATGTCCTTTTTATCTTCTAACTCCTTATTGGGTTAGTTAAGAGGAATGAACATCATCTTGTATTGCAAATGTTCAGTTGGGGCAGTGACGTACAAGTCAAGGCATTGTTCTATTAGTTCTTTATATCTGAAGCTTCTCTCAAATTTGCCAATGTAATTTGGTTTGGACAGATATATACTTTTAAAAATTCTGATTGCATTAGAGTAATTTGCAAAGAACGTGTTTTTTTTTCTTCTCTCCACTGAAAACAAAATGTTTCCTGTGGTTTTCCCAGATTTGAAAGGTATCCAGATGCAATTTGAGAAAGCTCGTTCAATGTCTCCTGTAAAATTTTCCAATTACAAGAATAAGACTGATTGCTTTCTTAAGATGGTATTGGTAGCATGATATTGCAACATGTGTGGAAGTATTGCTTTATTTACCAATGTGCTTTTTCAGTCTGTCATTGATTGCATAAGCAAATATATTGTACGGTGCTTCTTGATTTTGAGTCTGCATGATATTTAAAGTAACAAAATAAATAGGACTTTCAATACTCAAACATCTGGTTAAAGGCTCACTTTTTGTATGGGATGAGTTCTCTCTGGAAATTTTGTACCTAATCATGGTTATAGAATATATGGAGCAACAAAAAGATTAAAAGCATGTGTTTTGGGTTTATTTTTGGAACTTCTATGTTTTCCACCTTCCTTCACTCTCTTCGTCTGTTCCTTGCCTTCTCTTTTCCTTTCTTAACACTAGAGCACCCATTTATAAATCTTGTATTCTTTAATTCATTGAGGCTTCCTCTTGTAGATAAAAAATCAACCATTGACTACAGCAGCCGGTGGAAAAGATGTGAGTGACTTCGAATTTGAATTTGTTTCATCTGTAAGTTGTTTATATGAAGCCTATAATTTATTGCTTAATGTTGAATAATATGATATTCAATGTTGGTTTTTTCATTGTGATTGAAGCTACATTCTGTGCTTTTCAGGCCATCCAATATGAAGTTGATGATGCCATTGAAGTTCTCCCTAGTCAAGAGCCTGCTGCATTAGATGCTTTCATACAGCGTTGTAACTTGAATCCAGAAGCATTTATCATTGTAAATAGTACTTCCTCTTATTGATTGATTTCAGTTTTTCTTGTATATTTCTGTTTTTCGTGTGTTATCAGATATTCCTTTTTTTTTTTTTTTGCATTCTATGCTCAACCAAGTTTTACAGTGATCTGTTTTTCATTTGTATAAGAAACGCGATTAAAATTATAGCTATGTGTAAGATTATCCTATTCATAATGAAATATGCTCATTTCAGGTTCATCGTAAAGATATAAGGAATAATTTTCCCGACACTTTTATGAATACTACAGAAGGCCCAATAAAGTTAAGGACTTTTGTGGAATTGACAATGGATGTTGCATCAGCTTCCCCACGACGCTATTTCTTTAAGGCAAGAATCTCTCTTGATTTAACTAATTTGTTCTATTGTAAGTTCTCAAACAAACTAGTTCTTCTATCACTCGTCCAGTATTTAGTCAAATCTTGGAAAATTTTTGGAATAGAAGCAAAGTTCTGCATTTGTAAATTGGTACCCATTACATTAATGGAAAACATATAAATTTAATAACTTATGCATAATTTTGATGATAACACAATTGTTTGCCCTTCCTTTCACAGGAAAAATGGAGAAGATTTACATTTTTAAAAAACATAACGTATGGCTTCCAGTATAGTCTGGTTATGCTATTATGATAGAAAAATTAAGTACACATCAATTTTGTGAAGTTTGCTTGGTGATTAGTAAAGTTTTTATACCTTTGATTTTTTGGAACTGATACAAGTTTTTATGCTTTTGACCCATAGAGTCTGGTTATGTATTAATGTGTTATAATTGAAAATTTCAGTATGCATCACTTTGCAAAGTTTGCTTTGTGATTCGTTGAGTTATATACTTTTGACCCATATATTATAAGAAAACCATTTTTATCGAAAAGATGCAACTATTTCTTGGTTGCATGTTTGTAGCGACCTGACCTAATTTTTTTAAATGGGATACTCAAATATGGCTTATCGGTCTATACTAGCATTTTATGAGCAGGAACACCATTCACAATCTGGTACCATAGTGAACTAACCAATATACTACATACCACCAAAGAGTTTAAGTGAATGCATACATTGCTGTATATTTTGTTTTCTGTCAACCTTTTCCCATAGGACTGTGAAATGAACATGATCTTGAGGAACTAAATTTTTACCCTAGTAGATTACTATTTTATTGGTGAATTAGTTATATTCGTATTTATATGTAAATTCATGCACACACACAGTGCTACTAACTGAATCTGAGTATTGATTTGGATGAATTCCATGATGATGTAATGCATATAATAATTTATAGATTTGGACAGAAAAAAGCAATTATGGACTTCATCCAAGTTTGTTCTCCGTCCATTTCTTTTAAATTAATTCATTGATGTGCTTTCATTGCTTTATGACATGAGACATTTCTTATACGTCATCAGTTATTTTGCAAAAGCACAACATGAAAGGGAAAGACTTTAATATTTTGCCTCACCAGAAGGAAGAGAAGGTCTTTACCAATACAACCAGAAGGAGCAAAGAACTGTTCTGGAGGTAAAATCAAGAGAATGCAATGGATTATTTATGTTGATTCCTACCTTTTTGCATCATTTATAAGCATCTTTCTGACTTTCTCTGTGTTCTGATTCTTCACAGATGAAGATTTTCTTCTGAATTTATTTTAAGACCATAAATTTTGAATTTTATCATAGAGAACTGTCTGAATTGTTTAGGAAATATAGAATTTACATTTACGATTTATCAAATTATCCGCTTCTAATTGGTGATCTGTAATTCATATCAGACACTGACATACACAATTATTTTCCTTTTCAGAATGTTTATTTAAGTGTGCTAAAAAAGAATTTTCCTATGTTTCTTTGTTTGTACATTAATGATGAGTATAATGTACAAACAAAGAAACTTGGCCTTTTAAATATGGTATTTTTTTATTCCTATGTTAGAGGCTAAAAAGGATACCCCTCATGCTGCAACTTTCTTATTTTGCAGAATTCTCCAGATTGTCATTTCTCTCTTTTGCGTGCCCCAGTTTGTCCTTTCAAATATTTGATTTCCTTTCTCTTTTAACATAGATGTTACTTATTTTGTTGCATTCTCATATAGGTATTACAAGATTTCCCTTCCGTGCAAATGTCATTTGAACACTGAAAACAAGAGCTTTCTCCATATCTTCTTCGCTTTTAGCCCACCCCAATCAAGTGCACTTAACTGTCAGTGTAGTATCATGGATGACACCTTATAAGAAGAAGCAAGATGGTCTTTGTTCAACGTGGTTTGCCGGACTTGATCCTTAGCTAAGTAAGAATGCAGTAAATAATAATGATCTTATGATCTTATCGAAACTTATTGCAGTGAAATAACTATTTCTAATCCGTTGATGTGCAAAACTATTTGTTTAAGCATGCATATATATTCCAGCATGGTTTCATAAAGGCTCTCTTCCTCGCCCACCACCATCACTTCGTCCTCATTCTTGTTGGACCTGGAACTGGGTGTGCACCTTTCCTTGGATTTGTGGAGAAAAAGCCATACAGAGTTTTGTCTGGTCCAACTGCCCCGATTATCTTCTTCTTTGGTTGTTGTAATGAAGAGAGTGACTATTTATACAAAGAGTTGTGGTTACATCATTCACAAAACGATGGGGTACTTTTATAAGCGAAGGGTGGAGGGTTTTACTTTGCCTTCTCAAGAGACCAACCACAAAAGGTGTATGTATAGCATAAGATGCTAGAACAAAGCCAGAGGATTTGGAATTTACTGGTTGCAAAGGCATCTATATATGTTGCGGGCTCCTCAACCAAAATGCCCTCGAATGTTTGGTCGACATTTGAGGAAATTGTATCAAGAGAAGATGGGGTTTTGCTGCAATCTGGCTTAAGGCTTTGAACAGAGATGGTAAATACCATGTTGAAGCATGGTCATGACTCTTGAGTGTGCTCAAGTCTTTTTTCTACAGGCAATCCTCATGGCTTACCTCAAATTCATTTTATTCAACTGTGAATTTGATTTTAACCACTTCTGATACAGAAGAAGGAGATTAATTAGGCATTGAAAAAAAATCAAAAAGCTTCCTTAATACAAATACCAATTTACATCTTACTTAATAGCAATATGAAGTGTAAATGCTTGATATATAGTTGAAATATATTCACTCATTTTCAGCCTTAAAAATCTTTTGCTTAATTTGAAATTTATGTTGAAATTGGGTGAAATTTATTCGTTGGCCACGAGACTTGGACTACTTTTTTTTAATACCATTTACAGAGTCAGAGATTTGAATTCTATTACACCGAATAACATTGGGTGGTCGGACTTTCACCTACCTAGTTTAAAAAATAAAGATTTCCTCAAGGTAGTCCCTTTTTTTGTTTTTGATTATAACATATTTAATTATCTGTTTTAATTTTATGTTATGTATTAGTTATTTTTTAATTTGCTATGTGCTACCAAAATCTCATTAACCGCAAAGAAGATTAAAAGCTTGTTTGGTTGAGCTTTTGAAAAACCTCTGTTGGTAAAAGATCTACTTGTAATAGATCTATTAGAAATAAATAAATAATTATAGTTGTTTGGTTGGTAGACATTTTTTTTAAAATGTCTATTTGAATAAGCTGATCTCCCCGTGACCTTTTGCTTAGTAGAGGTTTAAACTCTACTAGTCTCTACTCGATTTAAAATAGACATTCTTAAAAGTCCAACCAAACAACTTTAAAAAACTCAAATAGACATTTGTAGATCTTTTGAAACTGTAGAAAGTTCAATCAAATGAGCACTAATATCAGTTATTAGAAAAATTATTTCAGTTTGTAAAAATCAAACCTCACTAAAATTAATTCCTCCTTATTATCAGAATTATTTTATTGAAGGTCTTCTCTTCAAATTTATTATTAATTATTTTTTATTAAAAAAAAAACATTTTTTTATCGGATTTGTCCACTTACTTCGGCATTCCCTCCCTAAAAAAAGAGCGTGATTCCGCGATTCAAAAAAGCGGACACAACGTGTCGATCCATAAGAAAAAAACGGCACTGGTTTAAGAGACACGTGGCAACATCTGGTTTGAGTATTCGTCAATCAGCACCGTGACTCTCTTTTTCTTAATTTTGAAATTTAAATAAGGATTTGGTCGTCCAGTTATGATTACTATTTGACTAGTACTAGGTTTTCACGTGACATATATATAACACATTATTGCCCGTAGCTGGTGCGCACTATACACCCCAACTCAGCGCATTTTAGCACTCTAACTCCGCTTTGTGTTTTTAAACCTCCAGGCTCCAGTAGAGTTCACACTTCCATTTCTATCTCTCTGTGAATCTTAAAAAAACAAAAACAAAAAACTCGAAGTTTCTATCTTCAGTGTCTCGTTCTAATTTGTATACATGAAATGGCGAATCGTTTGGTTATAGTGTTATTGTTAGGTTTGTTTACGTTGGAGGAAGGATCGGTTGCTCTCACATTTTCATCGAAGCTGGTGCACAGGTTTTCCGATGAAGCTAAGGAGAGATGGATGTCGAGAGGTGGAGACGTGTCACTTGTCGATTCGTGGCCGGAGAAGAACAGCGTTGAGTACTTGGAGTTGCTTTTGAGTAACGATTTGAAACGGAATAGAATCCACGTCGAATCGCAGACTCAGTTGTTGTTTCCATCAGAAGGAAGCCAGACTCTCTTCTTCGGAAATCAGTTTTACTGGTATTTTTTTTAATTAACAGTGATTATAATTCTTTATTTATTTATTTTTTGTTTGATTTTCAATTGCGTAATTTGTGCAAATGATTATTCAGGTTACATTACACGTGGATTGATATAGGGACACCGAATGTTTCATTTCTAGTTGCATTGGATGCTGGAAGCAATTTGTTATGGGTCCCATGTCAATGCATACAATGCGCTCCTATGTCTTCCACTTATTACCCTTTATTGGTAGGCAGGCCACTGTTAATACCCTTTGTTTTCTTCTTGTAACTTTAATTTAAGATGCTTAGTTCCATGCTAATCAAAACTTGAAGCTATAATTCTGAATTTGAATTGCAATTTAATGAACTACTTATTACTCTTGCCAAATTTGGTGGGTGTGTAAGGATATGTGTTGTTTTACAATAATTGCTTAAACATTCTACTTGTCATTTGGATCAATCGCTGAATTTATATGGTAACTGAATTTATATGGTAAAAGCTTAGGATATTTGGTTTTCCCTAAGCATTGAAGCTTTAGCTCTGAAAAACTTGTTAACAGAACTCGGAATGTAATTGCTGTAGCTGTGTTGTGGAGTGTGCCATGGATAGGAATTGGTAATAGTTTTAGCATTTTAATTTGAATGATTGATTGGCAGGTGCTCCCTCTCTATTTGGGGCATCCCTTGTGCAGGATAGAGAACTGAGTGAGTATGACCCGTCTTTATCGAGGAGCAGCAAGAACCTATCTTGCAGCCATCAATTATGCAAGTCTCGGGCTAATTGCAAAACTTTGAATGATCCCTGTCCTTACATTGCTGAATATTCCACTGAAGACACCTCAAGTTCTGGATATCTGGTGGAAGACATCTTGCATTTGGCTTCAGTTAGCAAACATGCATCCAAAAGTTCAGTGCAAGCATCAGTCGTTTTTGGGTATGTTTAGATGGTTTTGTTTCTCTAATGATGAATAACCTGATACGAAGTGACAATTCTGCTGACCATGCTTTGGTTATCCATTTAATGCAATGCAGCTGTGGTAGGAAGCAAAGTGGTACTTATCTGGATGGAGCTGCCCCTGATGGTCTGATGGGATTAGGACCTGGAGACAATTCAGTACCAAGTCTGCTTGCAAAAGCAGGATTAATTAAGAATTCTTTCTCAATTTGTTTTGATGATAATACTTCGGGGAGGATTCTCTTTGGAGACCAAGGGCTTGCCTCCCAACAGTCTACTCCATTCTTACCTATAGGAGAAAAATAGTAAGCCATCTATACTTCTTTGCTAAGGCGTTTCTCTTATCTTATCTAAAAGAAACTAAGAAATCTTTTGAATGCCCTATCATTTTTGGCGAGTGTTCTGTAATCAGCTTGTCATTTGTTTCAGTGATGCCTATTTTGTCGGGGTGGAGTCTTACTGTGTTGGAAGTTCTTGTCTTCAGCAATCTGGGTTCCAAGCACTGGTTGATAGTGGTGCATCTTTCACATATCTTCCCACTGACATCTATAATAATGTTGTTATGGAGGTGCTTCTTCTGTCATGTATTTACATTTTATAATTGTTTTTCATGTTTATAGCCTTAAGGTTAATGTTCCCTTATTGCAGTTTGACAAACATGTTAGTGCTAAAAGGGTTACTCTCCAAGGAAATTCCTGGAAGTACTGCTATAATGCCAGGTGGGATACTAATTAAATGAATCTTTGGTGGTCCTTTTCTTATATCTTCAGAACTCATTGTCAGATGTTTTGTATGAACAGTTCTAAGGAGTTGCTAAATGTTCCTAGCATGAGGCTCATATTTAGCACGAACCAAAGCTTTATTACCCATAATCACATATATACCTTTCCTGACGATCAGGTAATCCTAGTTTTTAACTTTTCTACATTTGAGACTAAATTTGTGGTTCTATTCATTTCAAAGAATAATAGGTCTACAAGAAAGGTATAGTATACCAATACAGTGTTGTGAACTTCTTTTCTAGTTCACAACATGTGTCTTGGTATTGTTAGGAAAGTCAATTTCTAATACATTGTTGAGAATTTCACTTTCACCTATATATGGTCAGCATCAACTGATTTTTGTATAGATATTTTCATGTTTTCTCTTAACCTTTGTAGTTGATGTAAAAACTTCTCATGTTTGGTATATTAATGGTCAAGACTTCATTGTGCAGGGATTTACTACATTCTGTTTAACTGTAATGTCTATGGATGGAGATTATGGTGTCATTGGACGTGAGTACACCTCTCCGCCTATTAATCTGTTATTGAATGCCTAAATTTTCATTTGATTTTCTTCTCTTCCTCTGTGTCCTCATTTGCTCCCACTCTCATCTCTCAAGTTTTTATACAAGTGGAATAATTTGTGCATTGCAGAAAACTTCATGATTGGCCATCACATGGTCTTTGATAGGGCGAATTTGAAGTTGGGTTGGTCAAATTCCAATTGTAAGTAGTTGAGAATACTTTTGTCTTTCTTTCTTGCTTTCTGATAATTGTTTTCCCAACAATTGGTATATTTTGCAAAATATTTGCTTTTTAGCAAATTGCTGGTAGATCTATGTTTTAGATTGCCTCTCTCTAAAGTCGAACCTATTAAATGTCAACATTATAAGTGCAAAGCTAATGGCTTATAATTAAAGATCCTTGCAATCAAGGACCTGCTTAAAAAATTATATTATTGGTTCAAACTTCTCATGAATAATTGACAGGGGCTTTAAAGATTATTTGCTAGGGTTGTCAAAAAGCTTTGGCTAACTTTTCCTCCCTCAGTTTGCTGTTCTAATTATGCATGAATTTAACCATCTAGAGGATATTATCAGGCTTTTCTGTTGTCTGGCATGAACATCTAAATTTCATATGAAATCTGTTTGGCGTCATCATTATCTTAATAAATGACATGAATCTACTATGCACAGTAGACAGTATTTAGCTCCTTTATGGTTGAATAAAGAACAATGCCATGTAAATTAGATAGAGAGCCAAGCCAACAAAGAGAAGTATATATGTGGTCATTATTCTCCTATCCCTATCTGATACTCTCTATTAATTTGGTATGGAAGTCGATGAAATTGTAATTAATTGCATAATCATGCCTCAAAATGCTTAAAGTGAGAAGCCACTTTGAAGCCTTTGTATTACTTTCTCCTGTTCTTTTAAGGAACCTAAAAAACATTTTAAACCTGGTGGATGTTTTCTCGTATTTGATAATTAGTTAGGGAATTATCTTTTTAATCCCCACCATTCTATGTATGTTATCTACTTCTAGTGTGCTCTGTGATTGGATCTTTAACTGGGCCTCACAATCTGTGTCGCATCTCTTTTCACAATATGATGGAAACTATACCAAATAAATGGTGTCCAGTGCATACATATCAAAGTTCGAGAATTCATTAATTATTATGCAATCACCCTGATGCATGTATTACTTTGTACTGTTTCTCTATAACTTATTTATTTCCACAACTGGTTTATATTGTTCTCTTCTTTGGTGGTTTTTTTTTTGAGAGAAGCATTTTTAATTTATCCACTCTGGCACTTTCTTTCAAGCTGTTGGAGTCTGGAATAAATTTGTAATGCCATTCTATATTACTTGGTCTATGTCTGTTGCATGCTCTAATGATCTTAGTTCATTTTGCATCCGCAGGTGAAGATTTGAGTAACAAAACAAATGTGCATATCAGACCACCTCCTGATGGTGGATCTACAGCCCCGTTGCCAACCACCCAGCAACAGAGCACCTCTAATACGCGTGCAGTTGCACCCGCTGTTGCCAAAACAGCTCCCTCCAAGTCCTCTGCAGCCTCATTGCTGCAATTTCGCTCCCTGCTGATCAGTTTGATAAGTTCATTGCTACTTTGCAATTTAATGGGTTTGCTTCAGTCCTCTGATTGACATTCCTCTCTCTCCCCTCCCTTTTTGTAAAGCTTGTTTATTCTTGTCAGCCTCTTTTCCGGACTTAACTAGGTTCATTTTTTTAATAGGTCATTGTATTGATCGGGGTTTGTAGGACGAGTTCCCTTTTTTTATCTCAACTTTCATTTTATGTGGTTTTGTTTATGAATTTCAATCGTCTTTGTTAGGCCTCGTTTAGATTAATCTGAGAAGATTCCACGACTTTCACTTAGATTGCCATTTCGTTTGAAAATATAGATTAATCTTTCGGTCACATTTCGAAGTAATGTTAGTGAAATGCGAACATATCAAAACACATCAAGACATGTTGTCAGAATCTAAATTCCACACTAAGTTTTAATTTTAGTAGTTTAATTCACATTTCTAACAAAAATGTAGACTTGTTCAGCCGACAAATTTCAATTATTTATCAGAATTCTACGCTAAGCAGGTGTTAGCAAACTATGGGTGCTTGGAAAAGTGATGCATGCATTATTATGAGGCCCACTTGATCCTTTGATTGTTTATTAACTAGTATATAATTATCAAATTAAACAAAAAAAAAGGCAGTTTAAATTAATGTTTATGAGATCCAGCTAGTTTGGGTTATAGACTTTCCAGGTAAAGTAAAATTGACTCTAACAAAAAGACAATGGTTTAGTTAGGAATATAGGTAGGAATTGTGGTTGTGATTGGAAGCGTCGTCGTTTTCAGTATCTGCTTTGGGCAAAAGTAAAAGGATATGCTAAGGCCTAAGGATACCCAGTTAGTTCACAATTATTGAGTTGTTTTACCGTTTATGATCAGTGTCTTGGTGCAGAGTGGCTGTTGTAGCTATCTTCAAGTGGCTGTAGGTTTCAGAATGCTTGAGCATATACGATCTAGCTAGTAGCATCACGTTACGTGGCATGAGCCTTTTGTACGATTGAAAACTTACACTACATGAAGCCTGAGCCTATATGATTCCTCACCTTTGCCTTCGCCTTTCCTATCCGTTCAATTCAATCCAACTCACGAAAACACGAAACCACTAAAAAGATCCACTTCAACAAAAACCAAACTACCCTTACATATATTCCTAGGAGGTATGGCGTTGTCGATTGAGTATAGCTGTAATTGATTAGCTTTTGGAAGGTCACCACTCTTCCTCCGCTAACAGTCAACGAACGAATGCGTTTCCAGTCAAGAAACGGGTAGCCCGCTCTCTCTGCGGCTTACCTTGGGTCTTGCCTAGTGCAATTTCCAGGTTTCACCGTGGGATCCCTCCTCACCGGTGAAAGAACCCTTTCTTGAATCTTGACTTGTCGCACATTGAACAACAAGTGCCGTCTTGTCTTCTTTTCCTGCTTCTCAGGTTGATTGAGGTATCCAATTAACTTTTGGGAAAATCGAAAATGAAGGTTCACTGATTAATTTACGAAATTTAGTGAAATCCTAGATTTCTATATTTATAAGCTAAGACGGGATATTTGGAGAATAAGACGGGAGCATCTGATTGAAATATCAAGGAATCCAAGGTGAGTTCCTTAAAGCGAATTATATGGCTATGTTTATTAGTGAGTAATATTGTTTTTCAACTACCGTAATGTGATACACCTTATTTGAGAATCCTAATCGTATGGGCATTTATGTTAAGTAGAACTAAAGTAGTCTTTATAAACTATAAGGTATCCTTACAACCCGATTGACACGAGCACAAACAGCGGAGTACACCTCGTATAGCGAGGGCAGCCTCTCTCTCCTCCACCTCCCCCTAGGTATATAAGGAAATTTTGTTTTTTATTGGATTTTCAATGGAATTTGATGAGTTTTGCAGTTACTCGTGAGCAAGTGCAAATAAAAATCAAATACCTGGTTTGCTTTATTGTGAATTGTGCACTTTCAGCTTCATATTCTGCTGAAAGGGGATTGAAGGAACGAAGGGAGAAACTGAAACAGGTGCGCTAAACAAGCCAAGAATCTCAGCCCACAACCCAACGGACAAGGGGCATAACTGAAAGGACGCCCCGCAGCTGAAGGGACAAAGGAGATGAGCTGAAAGCTTTCTCCGTGTCGTGTAAGCGCCCGTAAAGTCATCCTATGACTGTAGGTGCGTCCGCGGGCTGGGAAATCCAATTCCTGGCTTGTGTAGAAACCTTTTCTGTTTCATCCGGAGAGAATGACGCGATTTACGCAAGCCGCATCTCCCGCTCTGGCTTGGCTTTAGAGAAATGGAGCTTTAGGTCTAACTCTCCTCTCCAAGGTTTATTGCTGCCCTAGGCTTGATTATAGCCCCCACCCCCCCAACCTAAACAAGGAGGGGAGAAGAGAGGGGGCAGAGAGAATCAATCCTTCCCCTGGGGGGGATTTTTTGGGGGGGGGGGGGGGGGGGGGGGGGGGGGGGGGGGGGGTAGCGACCTTAAAAAGGGAGAGGGGGAGAGGGGTCCTCCTCTCCAACCGAGACCTCCAAGCCAATTTTTTTTATATTTTTTTTAAGAGGCACGGAAAATCCTACTTTTTCCCGCTTTTTGATTACTATATGCTATTAATTTTCTTATTTTTCTTCGACCCAATGCTTGGTCTCCCTAACAAAACAGCTTATTTTCCGCATGCTTCTTCTAAATACGGGTTATTCCGCAGCAAATATTAGAATTCCGAATATCATCGCTAAGCAGACAGGACTAAGCGTAACGTAGAGGTTAAGCAGGGAGGCCTTAGCGTAACGTAGAGGTTAAGTTAGGCTCAGTTGAGTCTTCCTTTCCGCTTCCGCTTAGCAAACAAGCCTATTCTGGGCACCTCCACCTTAATCACTAACAAGTAACAACCAAGCGGAATGCAAAGGGCAAGTGCTTACTCCAAGTAAAGTTCTTTCCCGTTCCGTTCACCGGAGCGTAGCGTAGGGGCTGTGTACGAGGTTTAGTTCAAGAAACAAAACCCAAGGGGTAGGCCTAGAACGTTCCTACGAAGGGGGAGGCCTAGAATAGAAAGTGACATCATGTTATGTGGCGTGAGCCTTTTATATGATTGAAAACTCACACAACATGTCGTGATATGTATATAGGCCCGGGTAAAAATATTTATCTCAACTGTACATGTGTTTTTAATGGAATAGTTATAATTATATTTAAATCTCAATCATTGGATTAAGATCACATGAATGGTTGAGATGTTAAAGTCAAAATTTTAAATCACAAATTTAAGTTGATTTAACTTGACCCTATTATTATATAGCCAGGAATTAATGTAAAATTTGTCGCTTTAAAAATTTGTATAGTGTTAACCTCTATTCTAGATTAACAACTACTTTATTTGCAAAGGTCAATTAGTACATTTATTATCTTATTACAATAAATTTCAATGCTTTTGTTTCTTTTATAGAAATATAGTTGTTATTGTATTTACTGATGACACATATTAACATTATTCAATTTTTTTACAGCGAATCTAATAATAATTCAATGATGAAGGCCTCCAGGAAACCATGCAGCTGGACCACATGTATTGATATGTATATAGACCTTATCTCAAATCAAAACCAATCTTTTTGTTTAATTATTTTGATTTTTTAAAATTTTGTCCTAAATGATGGACCGGTGAGATGTCAACTTCACACCAGTCACTTTATAATCTCATGATTTATAAGATGTTATTTTATTTTGGAAAGAATTTAAGAAAAAAAATTATACCGTCTAGCATTACTCTTATTATTATATAGCCAGAAATTAATATAAACTTTTATCCCTTTAAAAAATTGGACAGTGATATTCTAGATTAGCAACTACTTTATTTTTATAAATAAAAGCACATATCAATTAGTACATTGATTATCTTATTATAATGAATTTCAATGTTTTTATTTTCTTTTATAGAATTAAAATAGTTGTTATTGTATGTTATAATGACACATATTAACACTACCTAATTTTTTACAGCGAACAAAGCCTGGGTCATATAATAATAATTCAATGACGATGGCCGCCAGGAAACCAAGCAGCTGGTGCTTTTTTTAAAATAAAAAAAAATTATAACCAACAACATATTTTATTGTTATTGAGATTCATGGGGATATATATCTTGACATATTAATTAGGATAGACAGACAATTAATGGGTTTATTTTTCAAAGTTTCCACTACTAAAAATTAATGGGGCCATGAACATTGAACATGGAACTGCAGACCATCAATGTTTTACCAGTACTGTTCTAACTGTGCTGAATGACCATAAACGTGATTCATGATCATTTAGCCATGAAAGTATACAACAATCCAA
This sequence comes from Dipteronia sinensis, assembly GCA_033220585.1. NCBI lineage: Eukaryota > Viridiplantae > Streptophyta > Magnoliopsida > Sapindales > Sapindaceae > Dipteronia > Dipteronia sinensis. The sequence continues at coordinate 79,844,639 of CM065636.1, forward strand.
AATCTTTTCAATTTCAATCCACTTAATACTAATCGAATGACAATTAATTACCCAATAATATTTCTGCACATATTGCATGCAGATTGCAGATCGGCTTCTGATGAGGTTAATTATTTAATTAATGAGCATGAACATACGTGGAATTTGCTGTTACCTTGTTATTATTATATTTTTAATAATGAGTTATATACGTGTTATTATTCTGTTTGAAGGATAATTACTTGGTGGAGAAGGATAGAAATTAAATTAAATAATTACGGAGTTGTAGCTTTCGACAATGTCTCTTCCCCGGGACACAAAATACCAGAGATGGACCTGCCTAACATATTTGCGATCTATAATTATGGCATGCTTTAGAGTATCTTCAATATTAAAATTACCTGTACATCAATAATTATTGATATAATAATAATATTAAGATCTTTACTTCATATGTGGTATAAACATGGACTTGATAAATAATGCAACTTAACATTTGGTCTTCAATATTTCTGTTTAAAACATATTTTTTTTAATGACGTATATAATTATATTTCCTACTTTCTTTTCTATTTTATTTCCTTACTAAAAATAGATAAAAAATTAATATCTATTTTAAATGTTTGCGGAGTCAACCTAAAAAAGGGTTGTGCAACAGACCGTCTGAATATAGACGGTCATATTGATAGTGTCTAATATTTTTGCCATATCAGCTTAAGATTGAAAATGCTCGACTATATTGGAAACAAAATTATTAACAGAACGTCTATTATTAATCGTATGTAGTATTTTTTTTTCACAAGCCGCGCTTTGCATCGGAGATGCTCTTAGTACCCAAACATAAGTTGCGGTTATATAAAAATATCTAAAAAGGAAATTATTAATTACATTTGTTGTTTTAGTCAATATAATAAATATTTAAGCCGATGATCATGAATATTTAACTGGACATAAGCATAAGCTCAAAGAAAATAAAGAAAGGCAGCATTCAAATACTTGTTTGAAAAGGGTTGGTGAATGATGAGTCTCATACAAGAACAAAATGAAATTTATTGGATGCCTGATAGTGCATGATAACTCATGGCAAAATAAAAAAACAATCAAGATTGAATTCACAGCAATATCACATGCCAATGCTAAAGTCATTGACCCAACAACAAACAAACCAATCAACTAATGAAACTCTATCCAGAATTAACATCGTTCTCCGATGATTTCAAGACAATTAGAAGAAACTAAACCCCCATAAGTATAACCATTCCAGATTCAGATAGGAAATTTATTCTCTTTTTCTATGATTTCTAAGCAACCAAACAAGGATTAAGATTAATTGAATTCACTCTAAGAAAACGAAAAAAATAAAAATAAAAACACAAGTAACTTACTCGATCGCAGCTGTTGAATTTATGGAATTGCATGACTTCTTTGAATATCAAAACCACAGTTACTTCAAATGCCGGTTTAATGGCCACCTTTAAGCTGGTGATCATGAATCACGTTTATGGTCATTCAGTACAGTTTCATTTAAACCATATCAGACAGTTAGAACAATACTGGTACTACATTGATGGTCTGCAGTTCCATGTTCAATTTTCATGGCCACATTAATTTTTAGCAGTGGAAACTTTGAAAAATAAACCCATTAATTGTCTTTGTCTATCCTAATTAATCTGTCATTCTGTCAAGATATATATATCCTCATGAATCTCAATAACAATAAAAAATATGTTGTTTGTTATAACTTTTTTTTCTTTTTAAAAACATCAGCTGCATGGTTTCCTGGAGTTCTTCATCATTGAATTATTATTATGACCCAGAAATCGATGTAAACTTTGATCTCTTTAAAAAATTGGACAGTGTTAATTAATTTATTTCCATAAAAAAAAATAACATCACGGTATTATACTAAATATACTAATTGACCGATATTTTTATTTATTTCTATTAAAATAAAGTAGCTGTTAATCTAGGACACATATTAACATTATCTAATTTTTTAAAACGATCAAAGTTTATATTAATTTCTGGGTCATTTAATAATAAGGGTAATGCTAAAGATTCTAAATTTTTTTTCCAAATGATATAGTTCATAAAGTAATCAGTATCTTATAAATCTTGAGATTATGTGGTAACTGATATAATATTGAGACTTTACCTATCACATCAGTCGGGATAGAATTTAAAAAAAAGATTTAAGACATCTAGAATTAATAATTCTAGCTACCATAACAAAAATTTTAAATACTCAATTTCAGGATTGTTGGCATCTGTCACGAATTCATTTGTAGGTACTTTATAAATTTGTTTTTTTTTTTTTTCTCCTTTTACGTCCCACCGCCCAATCATACCCCAATCAACCAAGCAATTCCAAAAGTGGACAAACAATATGTTATTGAATCAATGTGTTTTTCTTTGCCACGTGGCTTTCATATCAACCGTCATGAATCTTCCATCTACACATTGCACCCTGGATCCTTCGACATGTGGCACTCATTAGTAGGTAATAATGTCTATACTTATTTAATTTAGGATCTTTTTAAAAGAAACCAATTAATATTTTCATATCCAAATTTTCCAACTTTTTTTTTTTGGATAATGTCTCTTTCCGCGAGCACTACTGGCTCTAAAGTTCACCTGTTTACTTACTTTTAACCTTTCGTGTACCCTAAGAATTGGACTCTGTCTCTAATTATATATATTACAAAAAATCCTAATTTTTTTTTGGAGGTAATTCATTGTTTTGAAATGGTAATATATATATATATATATATATATATATATTTTAAATCTGACAACCGAAAAAATTAGAAGTCTACCGGCACATACTAATATTAAGTATTATACAGATGAGACTCGAATCTCTCAATATTAATATACGTAAAAGGGTTGACACATCCATTGTTGCAAGAGGGAATTAATGTGTTTTGAAAAGCTAATATTGGGTTTAGTAGAGATTGCTAACATTGGGTTTAGTAGAGAGTTTAGTGACCAAAAGAGAAAAAGAGAGATTATAAAGCGCAGCCTTTAAAAGCTTTTTTCTTTTGTGTTTGTTCTTTTAAGAAGTAAACGAGAGAATCCACAAAGGTCTCAAAGGAAGCTTCCTGCAGTTTCTATGAGAACCGACTTTAATATTTTATTTTAGGTGTAGAATCATGTTAGATTTTTGTCCCATTTTTTTAAAATAAAAATAATTGAAGACCCCATCTGACCAATATCTCACTATAAATTCATACATGACTTAGAGAGTATCATATCCTCTTCTCTTTTCACTCCTCAACCTTTTCTATGCTCTTTACGCTTCTCTCTTTTCTTTTCTTTTTTTTCATTTTCAACTAAAAACAAGTTTGGATCGAGTTCGAGTAGTAGTCATTTTCTACAGTCTTAGCTAGCTAGTGAAAGGAATATCATCATCAACCTTTAATTTGCTTCTCTGGGTTCTCTTCGCTAACTCTTGCATGTGTTTTTTTTTTCTTTCTAAGTGATTATTAAGAAAAAAAAATGGGAGTTGGAGGAACTTTGGAGTACATATCTGATGTAATAAGGAGTGTCAAAAAACGCAAGAAGAAGAAGCAACTACAAACAGTTTCACTTAAGATCAGGATGGATTGTGAAGGCTGTGCTCGTAAAGTCAAGAGTGTCCTCTCCTCAGTCAAAGGTACATGCATACAATTTATATGATTTAGCTTGGCTTTTATATATGTTATTATTCATGATCTTCATTTCATGCATGATATAATATATAAGCTTATAAGGTTAATTATTATAATTTTGTTGGCATGCATGCAGGAGCGAAATCTGTGGATGTGGACTTGAAGCAACAGAAGGCGAGTGTGACTGGTTACGTGGAAGCAAAGAAAGTGTTAGAAGCAGCAAAGTCGACGAAGAAGAAGGTGGAGATGTGGCCTTATGTGCCCTACACTCTTGTCGCAAATCCTTATGTTTCACAAGCTTATGACAAGAAGGCGCCTCCTAATCATGTTAGAGCAGTTCCTGTCACAGCCACCGTCACCGAAACCACCGTGGACCACAGCTACACCACCATGTTTAGTGATGAAAATCCTAATGCTTGTTCAATCATGTAAATATATCATATCAATGACAGAATAAATATAATTAATTATTTGAGTTGTATAAAGGGTCCATGGTGTCGATAAAAGAGACATGTGGGTGGTTGTTATGCGATAGCTACCCATATCTAAATTGCATTATTATGTATTAATTTATGTTTTATTGACCTTTGCTTTGCCTTTTCATGATAATAATGAATTATCAAAACTCTTAATTAGTAGGAAAAAAAAACTCTAATTAAAAATTAGTAGGAAAATAAAACTCTTAAAACAAAACACTATTATTATCTATGAGTAATGCTATGCTATCCAAAATTTTTTCTAAATGGTGTTGGCACATGAAGTATCAACATCACATAACTCACCATATAATCTCATGATTTATAAGATGTTGACACCTTACGTACCAACACCATTTGAGAAATAATTTGGGAAGTCTGGCATTACTCTATTCTCTATATATTCAGTTTAATAACAAAACCTAATTTGTGACCCGAAAAAGATTACAAGACTTGCAACAGAACAAGTAAGATGATACTGAATTAGTTCCAACAAAACAACAAAATAAATTATTATACTTCTTTTGTCTACCAGCAGGACGTATTTTGTTATATTTGTGGTTCATATATTGACCAATTCTGCCCATCTAATTAATTAGCAAAATATATTGGAAATTTTGATTAAATAATACATGTGCTCGGGCGAAGCCACAGACTAGAGGCTATCCACACACGATCGAATTTTTCAATATTGCAGAATTTTTATTAAAACTTTGTCTCAAATTTTTTGTTATTTATATATATATGTCCTCTTTAAATTAAAATAGTTTTAAAATGAGTTCTCAAGTTTATATATATATATATATATATATATACAATTTTTTTATTGTCAGCTCGTCCTGATATAAAATATATCAGGATGAAGATTGTGGACCATTAGATTTACATATTTTGACTTAAAGTGTATGCACTTGTTAAAACTTCACCATAATCTGTGGTCCACATTCTTCGTCCTGATATATTTTATATAAAGACGAACTGACAGTAGAAAGACTTTATAAATATATATATATATATATATATATATATATATATATATATATATATATATATGACTTGGAGCAGCTAGGGAGAATTTGAATTTGGGATTTAAACCAAGGTTAAGAGGTGTGGTTACCACCGGTCTATACATGATATGGTGCATCTTAACATATCAGATCATATCATTAGAGAATGAACACCGAACAATAGTATAAAATAGATTTGAAGTAAAAATAACTTGTATTATTGTTTTATAAAAATAAGGGTTAATTGCAATGACATGCCTTAACATTTTGTAATATAAAACGAATACTGTACTTTTGCTAAAATTACAATAACATGCCATTAACTAGTTTGACTAATATTGGATTTAACTGTAATTTTAATGGTGGAAGGGCAAACCTGTCTTTTTGACAGCAAACATAAAAAACATACATTTTATATATTATTAAAATAATAAATGTTGTTATTTCAAAAAAATAATAATAACAAATAGTTTCAGTAAAAAAATATAATAATAACAATGGTAGTGTTAACCTATACCCTTAGTGCCCTTAGGGCACATGACAATTGACACAAGTTAACAATTAGAAATTTACTAAAATAGGAAACTCAATAAACAAATAATCACTGAATTGATTGTCTTGTCTCTACATGTGTATTTATTGAGTTCCTATTATAAAAAAATTGTAGTTATAAAAACAAAACGCATCGAAGTCTAGAGTGTCACCAGATCTCTGGAGATCTGATTCAATCTCTTCGAACCAGATCTCCTTCCCTGCTCCATCTAGACTATCAACCTCAGTTGCCTCTTCCGTCACATAACCATTCCTCTCTCTCTCCTCCTACATTGGTTGTTGCCAATACCACCCCAACCCTCAAATCTCCTTGATTGGAATATTGGATTCAAACCACTTGAGTGAGAGTGATTTGGCATTCAGAGATGAGTTATTTGGTGATGGATTGTTAATTGGCGTGGATTCGTTGGCCAACGCTGCTGGATCTAACAACGAAAAAAGAGGAGATAAGAAGTGTTAGAGTAGTTCGTATTGTTCATATTGTTCACTGGGTTTTGTATAAAATGGGAATTGTTCATTGTTTTTTTTTTAAAGTTTTTTTTATATAGTTTTTGTTCGATGCAAATGATCGAAATCAGTTTTTTTTTTTTTTTTTTACAAAAAAAAAATACATTTTGCGGGTGTCTCCAATTTTAGTAGAAACACACCACAATCTCAAAGAAATTCATGTTTTTTTTCATATCAACAATTGACATTGTTAGTTATGGTAAATGTAAAGGAAGCAATCAGAGAGGAGTTGGGAACTAAAATTTAGCAAATTTGCAAGGCATTGGAGAGGCACGCTCTTGTTTCATGCATAATTGTATATTTGTTTTAGATTTTTTTAAGCTTTGTTTTTTATACTGTGAGTTGTTTGAATATGGATTTTGTTCTTTAATGAGTGGGTGTGAGTGACTTGGATTCTCTCTCTGCATATTGCTCTTGTTCTTAGTTGTCTGCGTCTCCTACTCTCCTCCATTTGAGATGGACCTGTTTTTTTTTTCTAAAAAAATATCTTTTTAGTTTCCAGATTTGCTCCATTTGGAGATCTGGATAGGTTTTGTTTATTTTTAATTAATTTTTTTAAGAAAATAATTATAAAACATTAACTAGAGGGCAATTTGGATATTTAACATTGTAGTGTTGATCAACTACCGGTCAACTGTTAGTCAAAGATATCTTCTTGTAATTTTAGCAAAAATATAATATCTTTGTGATATTACAATATGTCAAGGTATGTTATTGCAATTAACCCTAAAAAAATAAAAGAACTAATTAATTTATAATTAAATATCGTTTCCCCTTTTGCGCAAAATAACCAATTTCTTCGTAATTTTTTTCTAGAGGTTTTAAAAAAAAAATCAGGGTCTGCCACTGATTAGTATATACAAGCACGATCTAGAATTTAACCATCATTCTAAGAGAGTGGTCTCCCCTCACTTTATGGTTTAATGGGTAAGTGTGAGATTATATTTACAAAACCAAAATTTGAACCCTTATATTGGTGCTTAATTAATTTTTGAAGTCTTCAACTATCAAGACAATGGACTCTTGATTAGAGGATTTGATCCTATAGTTTATCTACCATATTAATGTTATAAACAGTCTAAGCATAATATTATTTTATATACATATCGAAATATTATATTCGTGTGGAAACCTTGTACTGAATTTATGTTGGATAACTTGAAGAGCAAGGTCATGGAAAGTGGTGAGAAAATCCCGATGAATAGGACAATGTTGAAAACAAGTGGGTTTGGTATTTTTAAAGACTATATTTATATGTTATTCTGTCTTTTCAATTACTCCCTCACTGGATGGTAATAATAAATCAATTTCAAAACCGACCATTTTGACAAACGTCAATAGCATACTCTTGCACTCCAACGTTATGACCTTCAGCTTTGTTATATATAAAAGAAAAATATCGGAAATAATTAATTTATTGTTCCAAAAAGAATGAAGATAAACGCGTATTTTATAAAATATTGAAAACGTTAACCTTTTTCATAACATAACATGCATAAGTTAAAATAGATGAGTAATAATACAAATGGATAATTGTCCATATGGCCATTCATTTGATTGTGTATTATCAAAATAATCATTAGATCGGAGATTTTGCTTTAAAATGACCATTTTTAATAAAGAGTGTGACATTTATAATTATTCCGTCACATTCCGTTAACTTTATTATAAACTACTGTTAAATGAGTAGACATTTTGGTAACTTTCTCTGGACCTCTGTTGCATATTGGATAGTTATGCTGGTCATCTTCCAAAAATGGAAGATGGATGTGGAGAAATTCGCGACTCATTAAACTCTTTAAAAGAAAAAATCCTATCAAACAAACATACTTGATTTTTGGTTCGGAGAAACTTTGAAATGTAAAAAATAAAATAAAATAAAAGATAGAAGGGATTCGAATTCAAATCTACCTTTTGAGCAGTGGTGGCTGAAATTTCGAAGTTGTGAGATAAGTGAAATTTGTGGAGGTTTTTTTGTTTGGATTCTTCGTGTAGCAGTGAGCCGTGGAGTGTTACAGACTCAAATGTCTTAAATAAAAACTGACATAAAATATTTATATAAAAAAGATAATAATATGTTAATTTGAAAAAACCTTAAACCTCTCGATTATTAGTGTTTTACTAATTGGTGTTTCAAGTAAACAATAACCTCCCAAATATAACACAAAAGTCGTAAACAATAATTCTTCGATCGATTCATTTTCATTAATGATATATATATATATATATATATATATATATATATATATATATATATTTGTGTTCAATTATCTCTTAAAATTAAGAAACTAAACTCACCCACAACTCCTAAATAACTGAACCAGTAAACCCAATGCTACAAACTAAATATTATTTACAAATTTAAACTAAATGAAACAACAAAAAATACAAATAAAATTAAAATAAATAAACTAAATATCAGAATAAAATTATGAGGTTCGTATCATTCTTCCCCCTTTAAAACATCATTGTTCTCAAGGATGAACCTTTTTGAATGGATTCACCGTCTCATCCACTTCCAACTTATAATTAAATATAATGATGTCTTGAACCTCTCTTGAAGATGCTCCCTTGATTCACTCTTGATTTCATTAATTTGTTGCGAAAAATGTTTAGGAACACATCCACCTTTGGACTTTAGAGAAAACTCCTTTTTTTTCTCATGTTGTATGGTTTTTCAACCATCTTATTTTATTGTTGTTTGCAAGATAATTTTTTAATTTTAGAAGTAATTAACTTTACTTTGCAGCGTTTTTAAACACCTTCATCGTATATATCGTAATTGCTTTCAACCAAAGATGTAGAGTTTTCTTCATTTTTGTTTAAATGTTTGGCAGCATTTTCATTTGATTATGATTCCAATTTTGCGTAAGGCACACTCCATTTTTCTTCAATCTTGCACAGACTTTCTTCTAATTTAATAGACATGTATTTCACCATATTCTTCATATGATCGATCTCTTGTAGGATTAGCTTCATAGCTAGTCGCTTGCTTTGCTGCCATGCAATCAGGCTTTGATACTAAATGTTACATGCCCAAATGTCTGTAATAAAAGTAGACATAATATATATATATATATATATATATATAATAATAACAGGTTAATTCGAAAAACCTTAAACCTCCTAATTATTGGTGTTTCGAGGAACCAATAACTTCTCAAATACAACACAAAAGTTGCAGACAATAATTCTCTTCAGTCTTCTTACTAAAATTGCATATATATATATATATATATATATATATATATATGAGAAAATAGGTATTTTTAGTCAGAAAATAAGGATGTTTATTATTTTTACCCAACATTAGTGTTTTTATTGTTTTTACCCAATAATTGACTGTAAAAACCTAAATGCCCCTCATTATTTTCTTTTATCTCTTCTCTCTCTTTGGTCAGAATCAGTTTTTGATTTTTCATTCTTTCTCTTCAATCTCTTCTTTCTCTCTCTCTTCTCTCACGTCTCTCACCTCTCTCCACCACCATTTTTTTCTACCAGATCTCCTCTCCAATCTCTTCCTTCTTTATCTCTTTTCAATCTTTATCTCTCTTCAATCTCTTCTTTCTTTGGTCTCTCTCTTCGTTCTCTCACTACCGCTGTTCTTCAACCGCACCGACGACCTCGTCTCCGGTGGTAGCTGCCTCGTCTCCAGCGGCCGCTCATCTCTGGTGGTCAACCACCCATCTCCGGTGATCAACCACTCATCTCCGGTAGTCGCTGTCTGGTCTCCAGCCGCCTCCAGTTGTGTTTGGTTTTTAGTTTTTAGGTTTTTTTTATTTTTTTTAGTTTGTTGGAATTGATTATGGGTTTTGTGGTGGTGATGTACTGATGTGATTCAGTTGATGATGTTGGTGGGTTTTTGTTTGAATTAAAATTGATTTTGGTGAATGGTTTTATTTTATTCAAAGGTTTTTAGTTTTTAGTTTTATTTTTTTATTTTTTTTATTTGAAGAGATCTGAAAATCCATCCAGATCTCTTCACAGATTTTTTTAATTTTATTTGGCATGAGAAAATCAGGAAAATTTTCAAATCTATTCAGATCTGGAAAATTTTCCCGATTTTTTTAACACACTAGGTACCGATTAAACACACCAGGAAACCCAATTAAACACACCAGGGCAACCCAATTAAACACACAGAGGGTAAATCAATTAAACACACCAGGTCAGACCAATTAAAAACATAAAGGCAGACCAATTAAACACACCAGGGCAACCCAATTAAACACATAAGGTGTAAATCAATTAAACACACCAGGGCAAACTAATTGAACACACCAGTTGCAAATCAATTAAACACACCAGGGTAGAGCAATTAAACACACAAAGACAACTCAATTAAACACACCAGGGCAGACTAATTAAACATACCAGGGCAACGACCAATTAAACACACCAGGACAACTCAATTAAACACACAATGGAAAATCAATTAAACACACCAGGGCCAACACAAAATTAAACACACCAACTCTAAAACAATTAAACACATCCGAGAAGAAGAAAAAGAATACTAGAGGTCTGGGAAGAAGAAGAAGAAAAAGAAAAAAAAAAGAAAAAAATTGTTTATTTTCTGGGAAGAAAAAGAAAAAGAAGATAGAGAATTTTTTTTATAAAGAAGGGCAATTTTGTCCAAATAGTGGAAATTTTGGTAGAAACAATAAAAAAATACTAATCTTAGGTAAAAACAATAAACCCACTAATTTTATGGTTAGTTTTAAAGTTCTCCCTATATATATATGAAACTTTTCTCCTCAATACCTACTGATAAATATTTAGTCCGTATGCACTTGTCATTACTTATCCATAATCTATGACTCACACGCAATGCACTGATGTATTTTATATCGGTGCGCACGAAGGAGAAAAAGAATTTATATATACACTAATACACACCCACAAACCACAACTCCTAAATAACTGAACCAGTAAGCCCACTACCACTTACTAAATATTATTTACAAATTTAAACTAAATAAAACAATAAAATAAAATATACAAATAAAATTAAAATAATTAAATAAACTAAATATCATAATAAAATTATGAGCTTATATATAGTGTGAATTTTGATCTTTGGGATTTGATTTTATATATAGTTCGCACATGATAAACATTCTGAACTAATCTGCATACTTGTTTTGAGGCCATTGATGTTGTAATCTTATCTGCATACTTGTTTTGAGGCTTCCTGGAAGCTTTTTCATGGTTGCATGATCTGCAGGTTCTTCAAAAGTTCTCAGTACCTTGTTCTGTCAATGCTTGTTATCAAGCTCTAATGTTTTGATTGAAGAGTTTATTTCTAATTTTTCCGTGACTTCTGGGGACAACATCAATTAAGGTTTCTGAATTTGCATTCTTCAACATAGATGAGTCCCTTGCACCTTATTAGCTTGTGTTCTGGGGAAAATTATGACAAATTAAGGTTTAGTCTTGCAGACAAGGTTGCCAGTTAGCAACGTAACTTAGAATTTTTCCCTTACGTTTAGACTTTGCGTACATTATAAATTGGCTGAGATGCAGATCATTAATGTGTTAAGCGGAAAACTTTCTGATATATCCTGTAAATTATAAAATAGTTTGCAGGAAGTGCATATATGGGAAGATAATGGAAGATGACCTGCACATCCGTACAATATGCAATACAGACCTAGAGAAAGTTACCAAAATATCCACCCATTTAACAACAATTCATAAGAAAATTAAAGCAGTGTGATAGAACGACTAATAATGTCATACTCTTTGTAAAAAATGACCATTATATCTATTTTTATATCCTGTGGAAATAAAAATTGTTTTTATCTGGATATGTACGGTACAAATTGTGCACTTACATAATGTAATCTTTCTTAATATATGCATGTAGTGCACATATTAAGAGGACTCGTAATATATTTAATTATTTAGCTCTTATTTCAAAACATGATGTATAATTTAATTTGGGGGATTTCATTACCGGTCCCTAATGTTTTGCAATTTATCAATTGTTTAGCCAATTTGTTGCCTTTCTAGATGATTGAGTCTCTAAATTATGGAAAGATTCTTCAATTTGGTCACTTGGATTAAAATTTTATTAGTCAAATGTGATAAAAAGAAGAGAGCTTCTTTTGATAATCCAATTTTTTCTTTTTACACTTCTTTTCTAAAGACACTTCATTCTCAAAATTTTAATTTAAAAAAATTCTAAAGACAATTTCTTTTATTCCAATATTATCCTTTTTATTTTTTGACAATACTATTATAAAGACACTCCATTTTAAAAAATAAATTTCTAAAAACACTCAATTTTATTTTAATAAAAGTTATGACAACTCATCGTAGCCTTTAGATTCATCTGATGAGTATTCTTTTTTGAATTAAATTATATATAAAAAAATAAATTATCCCTCATAAATCATTAGATTAAATATTACATATTAAACACTCTCTCCTAAATTTTTAATTACCATATTAAACACTTTCTCCTCCAATACATATCTCTAATTTTTTTTATCCATTCTTTTTCAAACAAGACTAACAGTTAAAAAAAAAACCTTACGAATAAACTTGATTTTAAGAACCGTATATATGTATATATTAAAAAAAACCTCAAAAAACAAGTACCTTATTTTTAATTCTTTCATTTATCTTAGAAATTATGAGTTTAACCGAATCTAGTTGCAACAAATCAAGTTTTTATATATCTATTTTTTTTTCAAAATTGACTTTTTAATATTCATTATTATTATATATATATTACTGTTAGTAAAAAACCAAAAATATTCATAAGTTTTTTTTAACTGTTAATGGAGAAAGTATGGATAGGATTTTTTTTTAAATATATATATATAGAGAGAGAGAGAGAGAGTAATTAGGAGAGAGTGTTTAATATAATAATAACAGATTTAGGAGAGAGAATTTCTTTTTCTTTTTTAATAATTTAATTAGTTTGGGGTGTCTTTAGGATTTTTTTGTCTTGATTAGTAATTTTAATTCCGGTTAAAATTGTTATTAATAAAAAAAATTAAATTGGAGTGTAAATAGATAATTTATGGATTGTATGGAGAAACTCTCTAACAAAAAAAACTATAAATTTACTATTTTACCCTTGATATTAATTTTTATTTGATATATTTTCTATCTAAACTTTTAAATTTCGATGACGTTACCTTAATTTAGGGCAAATTACATAAACCACCACATTGCATCTTTTCAAATCATTTGGGTTTATTTATAGGATAGTGTTATTATAAATGGAAAATAGACACTATATTTATTGTGATAAGATAATAAATACATGTAATAATATGTATGTTTATTTCTATATTTAGTAAAAAAGTAGTTAATAATGGTACATATTAACACTACCATTATTTATATTATCTTTAGTTAATTATAATAGTTCAAAATTCAAATATATATTATCTTTCTTTGGCCACTTAATTTTTAAACCCCGATCTCTCTTCTTCCCCAAGTTTCTGTAGTTGTTGGCACTAATCTCAAAGCGTAAGACCGGTAACACCAAATTACTCATCCATTATGCTAATTATTTTGTCACAATCAAAATAAGTAATTAATTCATCAAACTTTCCATTACAATAGCTAGAAATTAATTACAGATACATTAAAGTGAAGAGATGTTTTTTTTCGATGAAATTCAAGTGAGCTCTTTAGTGAACTTCATTTGAACCCATAAAAGAACAAAATAAATACATAAATAAGTAAATAATTAAAACTAAAGGAATTTTGAACCGAGTAAGTAGAGAGATTTCGGTGTAACAGCCAACCAAGTCATTTAAAATTTAACAAGTGGCAAATTTGTATTAAATACTAGTTTGTAGCTCGCATGATATGCGAGTATGGTAAAATATAATACAATCATCATCGAATTTATGTTTTAAGATTTATTAATATTTTTCTATTTTTGTTTTCAATTTCTAATTTCTTCAAGTGCCTCTTATATCAACATTTTCAACCCGTTTTTGTGACAATTTTGATCATTTCATTACTCATTTATGATGTAAACTGTTTAATAAATTATCGATATAATATAATAGATATAATTATACATTTGAAGTTAATTAATTACAAATTTCACCAGATGAACCCATTCTTGAGATGATATATTTGGAAAATCAAATAATAAACCCTATGACTTTTGTTATATATATTTTTTGATCGAATGAACTTGGTGTCTCCGGGAGCCAAAAAGTGTGGCCCTTATATAACAAAACTAACAAAATATGATGGATTAATTAATTAATTAATCATATTTTCTAAAATCATAAAGGAAATTAATTAAATAAATGATAGAGATGTCCTGATTTTTTTTTCAAAAAAAAAACTAATAGGTTTTTTAATTCACCAACCTCTTCGTATTTTCTATTAATTAATTAGTAAATATAATTAATTAATTAATTAATAATCACCTAGAATAAATTCACAATGTAATCTTGACAAAATTATCATTAAGAAGAAAAGTTTGTAAAACAGCATATAGTAAAAAAAAATTCTCTTAACATTTTTGAAAATTTTAATACAAATCAAGCAATCCATAAAAAAAAAAGGCTTGTTGCAAGATTGAATTGCATCTAGATTTAACTATAGTAACTTTTTATTCCATATATTTAAAGTCATCACAACACCAAACAAAGAAAAAATAAGATATGAACAAATAATGTATCAAAGTGACCCATCAATAGCATTGTGATTGTCAATAGGGGCGTAACTCAGCTCGTAGATTGACGAATCCGAGGTTTGGACAAATGACTCCCAAATTTTGATATCTAAAAAAAAATAGCATTGTGGTATACCTCAAATTTTCAATCAGCAACTTTCCAAATTTGAACAAAAATGAAAACGGAAAAACAAAACAATGATTCATCATCAATTTACCTCCAAATCATAGACCTCAATATCACAAAATATCAAAACAACCCAATAGGTTATCACATCAAAATCCTAGATCCCACCAACACACAACCAAGGGTGTATTAGGATTTTTTACTCGGTGGGCTAAAACAAAACTATATATATATATATATATATATATATAATTTTAATAAAATAACATTGTTTTTACTCCAATGAAATGAAGAAGACAAATTTAAACCCCGTCCCCGACATTACATAAAAAACTTGATCCACCCAAATCCGATAATTGATTGTTATTTTTTTTTCTCAAAGTATGAATGTATGATTGTTTCGTACTATATTATAAAATTATCAAAAAAATTTGATTAAAGTGGTAGTTTATAAATTATAATATAACACTATAAATGCAAATTGCCATCGGAAAATAACTTCACAAAAAATAACAAAACACTAAATAAAAATTATGAATAACAAATCCAAAACTCTAACATGTAAATTCAAAAAAAAAAATTAACTAAAAAAATACATGAAATAAAGAATAGAATATGATTATTATTATTTTGGTTTAAAAAGAATATGAATATATTTTTATATTCATTGAGATATGAAACACAGAGGGGGGGGGGGGGGGAGGGGAGGGGTTATTTTGGTTTAAAAAGAATATGAATATATTTTTATATTCATTGAGATATGAAACAGAGAGAGGGGGGGGTGGGTGGGTGGGTGTTGGGACTTGGGACATGAGAGTGACTTTGTGTGTGAGAGAGAGAGTTGGGAGTTGGTTTGACGTGTGACGTGAGACAGTGAGCAAGATAGATTGTGGATTTTGAGATGAGAGAGGTGAGAGGATATTAATAATAATAATTTTATTTCTTTTTATAAATAGCTGACCCGGCTGTACAGTCCGCCATTGCACACAACTCTGACCCATCATAAAACAATTATAATGACCTATCATTTCTGATAATGATGTATTGTTTCTTAATTTATGATTTATAAAATTCTCTTTTAATTGATTTTTGATTTAGGAAGAATACCAAAAGGAAAACAATTATTCCATTAAAAAACATTTCCTAATAATAATAAAGTAAATTGTACTAAACCTCCTGAAGTTTGTATTCTTACACCTATAAACAACTTTATCAATAATTGATATTCACACCCTCTATCATTAGTTAAACTTGGTCAACATAAATGTTGACCAAGTTTGACCGTTAAAAAAACTGAACCACCTTTGATCCTTAGATTAATTATTTTTAAAAAAAAAACATTTTTTAAATAAATGGATCTCCACCATCCATCACCATCCATCAAAGCATGGATGGTGGAGATTAAATAAAATTTGAAAGAATTGAAAACTAATTTAAATTTAAAAAAATCTATTTTTTTAAGAACATAAATTCCAAAACAAACAAAATTTGAAAATTTGAAAAAAAAAATTTAATGGATCACAATGGAGATTAATAGATTTTTAACAACAAAAGGTAAAAAATGAAAAAAATATATATATACAAAACAACGAGAAATATGTTGGATCTCCATAGGGTTCAATTGAATGTGCAAGACAGACACTTACACGCAGGTCTCAATTTTGATTTTTGAATACAAATAATTTATGCAAAACAACATGATTTTATATTGTTAAAGCTTCTCTAATCCCAACAAAAGCCAACTAAATATTAAGGATCAATCGAAACATAAGATAGCTTCAAAGAAAAATCCAGAGTTTAGGTTTTCTTATATTTATTTTCTCAATTACTATGAGAATTGACCAGACAAGCTTCTGATGAAGCAAGAAAATAAAGGGCACTTAGCTTCTCTTTTTAAATTGTAAAAAAAAAAAATAGAGCAGGAATTAACCATACCCACAAAATCAAACAAAAACATATCAAAAGAATGGCAGAAATTACGCTGTAATATGAAAAACAAAGCAAGCAAAATCCAAAACCAGTGATTTCAGAAAAAGGAGAAGAAGAATAGGACGTGGGTGTGTTGAAGCTCACAAAGAGCGACGCTTTTGGATGGAAAAAAAAAAAAACAAAGCAAGCTTTTCTGTTTTTTTTTAAATTAATTTGCTTTTTTTAACATTTTTATATAATTTCTAATACTTTTTTAAAAATGTATGAAAAGTTAAAAATACCCTTATTTTTAATGGTCAAACTTTATTAACAGTTAAGTTTGACTAACGATAGGGACTGTGAGTGTCAATTATCGATAAAGTTGTTTCTAGGTGTAAGAGGACAAACCTCAGGAAGGTTTTGTGCAATTTGCTCATAATATTATATTTAATTTTATATTAAATTAAGGAGTCAATTAGGCTAGAGTGCATATTAATCCGGTTTGTTAATATATATTGAAATTAATGCATTTAAACTAAAGCTCCATGCACGGTGACACATAGCGCTGTAAGAGTTTAATTACGTAATTGCTTCTTACTTTATGATTTATGAGATTGTCTCTTAATTGACTTTTGATTTGTCATTTATGATCAAAACTGTCCTACCTAATATAAATTTTCAACTAATTATGAAAGCCCATTCGGACTTTGGAGATCTTAATATATATATATATATATATATATATATATATTGATTTTGCATTTACAAAATTATTAATTAATTTGATTTATCAATTAATATTAGTGTATTTTTTAATTATTAATGTAAAAATAATTAATACAACCCATATAAAAGAAATTAAAAGTGAGGAACAGTAGAACATGAAAAGTTTTTATTTATGAGATTGATTAAGCGAATTTAACCATTATCTCATTAATTATGAGATTGCTTCTTACTTTGTGATTTATGAGATTGTCTCTTAATTGATTCTTGATTTGGGAAGAATACCAAAAGAAAAACAATTATTCATGTTATTGGTAAAATCTGGAAGGATGATAAGTCAATATGATTAACAAGATTCATTGAGACGCCATGTCACCAAAAGTCAACTAGACTCAACCAACCTGAGTTGACCAAAGATGACTTGGCAATACCCGGTCAAGGTTACCTAAATGGTCGGGTGGAAACAACTCAGTTAAGGTAATTAGATTGACCAAGTAAAGATGATCCGATCGGGATTATTAAGATGGTCGGGTCAAGGTCTCCGGTCGGGATCAAGTAATCCGGTCGGGGAGAATGAAGTTTGGTCGGGTCTGGTAGATGGTCGGTTGATCAACACGCGGATAACGTTAAACTCAATACAATCACGACTCAAATACGCAAAAGAAGAGTTTTACTCAAATAAGGTGTCACGAAGCACACTCTGATAATGAAACAAACTTCCTTAGAGATATTAGAGTTCATATTAGGCAAGAGATATAATACGGAAAACATGCAAAACAGGAAAGAAGGTTACAATGACTCCAACAATTCAGAGTTTCATTAGAACTCATCAACTTTCCTTACTTGTGTGTCAAGGATTGAGGTTCTATACATGTATAAATAGACCCTAACAATGCAATCATGAGAGTTAGTGAAAACTTTACGAAAGGAGAGAACAAGAGTGTGTAATCGTTGAATTTTCTTTCTCGCCGTCACCTGCAACCGTGGACATTTCCCCAACCCGGGGTTTTACCACGTAAAATTGTGTTTGCCTGCACTGCTTCTTTTATTCATCCCATCATATTATTAGCAACTTACGATAATTTGTTAAACGTGTGATCTACTTTATGTAGTCCTGAAAATCACCGTCAACAATTCCATTAAAAAAACATTTATCAATAATAATATATTTAATTTTATATTAAATTAAGGAGTATAAAAATGTCCAGGTCCGTTATATATAATGATAAGAATAATAGGTCGTTTGTTTTTTTTTGTCTGAAGGCTGAGCAGTCCTAAATTTTTCTAAAGACTGAATAGAGACTGAAATCTGAACTTGAATGATATGTTTGTTTTTTTCTTCCTCACATCTGAATATATTGTCAACATGTTTGTTTTTTGAAAGTAAAATTGTCTGAAACTAAGTAATTTTACATTTATACCCACGTTAAACAATTATACATATAATATGGAATAAAAACAATCCAAAAATAATAATTATATATGAACACATATGATCATGATCTTCTTTTAAAATTACAAATAAACTTCATTTTTATTAAGAAAATAAAGGTTTTTTTTTTCAAAAATTAAAAGGGACAGAGGAAAACTCACACAAAATACTTTAAAAAAATAATATATAAATACATCACCTTAATATCATAATAAAGTATTGATATTAAACATCTATATGAGAAGTGATTATGGTTCTTTTTTATTTTTAAAGCTATTTAAAATAAACAATATATTAAAATAAAAAATTTTGTACCATATATAATTATGATGAAATTGGAAATATGTTATATATATGAGATAGTATCGGAAGAAAATATTTTAGATTGCATTTAATGCAATTTAGTGATTTACAATTAAGTTAAAAGTCAGAATTTTTTACTTTTTATTTTAAGTTGTTTTTTGGCATTTTTTAAGTTGTTTGACCACTTATAAAAACAAACCAAACAACTTAATAATTATGATTCAGACTCATTAAATTTTAAGTGGAAAAAACAAACATCCCCTAAGAATACTAATAATAATAAAAGCCAAAAATCCAAAACAATTCATTAATGGTAAAGTTTTTTTAAAACAATTAATGGCACAAGCTATATTTAATCGAAAGAATACTATAAGAAAAACATTTATTAATAAGAATATGTTAAATTTTATATTAAATTAAAGAAACAATTCACCACCCAACGCCATCAAATTCCCCACCGCTTGTTTTGAGTTTGCTCGTAAGGGAGAGTCAATAGGATAACAAGGAAAAAACGTGAGATTAAAAAAAAAATTAAAGGATTAAAATTATTCAACCAAATATTAAAAAAAAATGGGTTATTATCAGTTGGGTCCCTAACTTTTTCTAAATAATCAATTTTTTAAACGAGTTTTTTTTTAGCAATACTTTCCCTGACTTTTGAAAAGTATATCAAATTGATCCATTTGCTAGTCAACTGTCGGTCAAACTTAACATTGTAGGGGTAATTTTTCTCAACCGGTTTATTGATTTTCTGCATTGGAGGTGATGAGCAGGATGCTAGCCTTACCAGATAGTTCCATAGCGAATACCTTAGTGGACAACTAATTGAAAATCCAAGACCACCAAAGTTAAAATTCCATGATCAATCTAAAATTACCTTGTTAACTAATAAAATGTTTCCTAAAAAAAATTTAAAATTATTCAACTAAATATTAAAACAAAATCTATAGAAATTACTCTCACCACCCAACGCCATCAAATTCCCCACCGCTTGTTTTGAGTTTGCTCGTAAGGGAGAGTCAATAGGATAACAAGGAAAAAACGTGAGATTAAAAAAAAATTAAAGGATTAAAATTATTCAACCAAATATTAAAAAAAATGGGTTATTATCAGTTGGGTCCCTAACTTTTTCTAAATAATCAATTTTTTAAACGAGTTTTTTTTTAGCAATACTTTCCCTGACTTTTGAAAAGTATATCAAATTGATCCATGTGCTAGTCAACTGTCGGTCAAACTTAACATTGTAGGGGTATTTTTGTCATTGAGCCAAGAACATACCATGTGTCACAAAATAGAAATAAAAAGAATCAATAATATATATATATATATATATATATTGAAGAAAATAGTTTATGTATCACAAAATAAATAAATATTTTTTTAATATTTATACAACTTATCAAAAAATCCAAAAAATCCAATGATCTCCACTGTCTTCAACCTCCTTCCCTTACCTCGTCGCCGACTGCTTCGTCGCTGGAATCGGCGTCGGCCTAATGATCCCCCATGTATTCACCGTCGAAATCTCCACAACCATGAAACGCGGCCTTCTCACTTCCCTCCATGAATTCTTCATCGTAATGGGTATCTTATTCGGTTACATCACCAACTACACATCCTCCAAACCACCACCTCAACCAGATCGACAACCAAATCCACAACACCACCACCTCCGCCAAATCAACACTACCGCCACCTCCAAACCCACACCACCGCCAATCCACCACCACCTCCAATTCGCCACCGCCTCCACAACCAAATCCACCAAATCGACAACCAAATCCACACCACCACCACCTCTACCAAATCGACACCACACCTGATTCACCAAATCAACACCACACCTGATCCACCGCCGATCCCCTTCTCTTCTCTTTCTCAAGCCATCTTCATCACATCACCATCTGATTGAAAATCAAACAGAAACAAACGATCCTTCATCCCCCTCATCCGGGTTCGATCTCAAATTTCGTCGTCTCTGCTCACGAATTGGAACGGCTACACGACCGCCTCACAAAACTTCAATCCCTCTTCCTCTGGGTTCGTGTTCTCAAGCTCCAGGAAATAGAATTTGTTATGGGATTTTTTTTATTGATTAACAAAGATTGATTTTTGATTTTTTTAAATAATTGTATTTATGTTTTAAATACAATCAAAGAAAACATTTTTTATTTATGATGGGTGGTGGTTGAAGCTTAGGTTTGATTTGGATAGTCATGGGTTTTGTTATGAAGTTTGGTGTGGCTGGAAATATGTGAGGGTGGTGGAGAGAAAGCAAAGGTTGCCCAAGACGGGATTGTGGGAGAGAAATCTGTGTTCTTTTTACAATTTTGATTTTTTTTCTTTTTTTTTTTGTGATGATTCGTGGATAAGAGATACAAATTGATGTTGGGTTGGTTGAATCTGGATTGAATTGTATTTGTGTTTTGAATTGTGTTTGTGTTTGGATTGAAATGTGCTTTCGATAGTATTTATGTTTTGATGATGATGATGGTGGTGATGATGATGGGTTTTGTTAAATTAATTTTAATTAATTATTTATTTAATTCTTAATTTTTTATTTAATTTAATAATATTTATGTGTTTTTTTTGTATTTATAAACTCTTTAATTAAAGATAAGGGTAAAATGGTCAATTTATGTATTCTGTCACGTTTGATTGTTAAAAAAAAGTCAGAATGATCAATTTGATATACTTTTCAAAAGTTAGGGAAAGTATTGCTAAAAAAGCAAACTCGTTTAAAAAATTGATCATTCAAAAAAAGTTAAGAACCCAATTGATAATAACCCTAAAAGAATATATATATATGTAGAAATTCCTCTCCCCACCCAACGGCATCCAATTCTTCACCGCTTGTTTTGAGTTTACCGAGAAAATCAATGGAATGAGATAGAAAAAATATGAGATTTTAGATGGATTTTGTAGAGAAAATTGAGAGAGATGAGAAGGTATAAATGGTTTATATAGAGAGAGAGAGAGAGAGGGGATAAACCAATCGTTTAAATAATTAATTTATTATATTTATTAATTGTAATTATGAGTGCCTATTTAACTTGTGTATTAATAAAGAGTGCTTATTGACATGATGTGTTAATATTGATAGAAATTAATGTATTTAAATTCAAAACTCTCTCACGGCGATACGTGGCATAGTGAGGGTCAACTTTTATATATTAGAGCATCTCCAATACAAATATACATTTTTAGGTTTCTAACTAGTGACACATCAGTACATATATTGAATATGGATCCACTTTGTCAAAAAAATTTAAGGAATGCATATTCTCATCTCCAATACAATTATCTAAAATCAAATATATATCAAATTTTGACCAATCATTTTAAAACATTTATTTCACTCTCTCCTCTTTTATTTTTAAATTAAATATGTATTCATTTTTGACCAATCATCTTATAACATTTATCTTATTATCTCTTATATTTTATTTTTACCATTAAATGATGTGTAATATTATTGGTGGGAAAAAGTTAGAAATCCTAGTCAGCATTTCTATGAGAGTTTTTAGAAATAAAAACTCAACTTCATATTCTCTAACTTTTTTTTTACCGCATCACCTCTATAATCAAGTTAGATAATTGCATTGAAGATGTTTTTTCTATCTCATTACCTAACTATTCTATGTGTCATTCAATTTTCTCCAAATGCATAATAGCATCGGAGATGCTCTTATATAGATATAATTTAAAAGTTTTTCTCATTCTCCTTTCAATTTTTTCTCTTTCTCCTTTCTATATTTTTTTCTCTTTCTTCCTACTATCTGCTACTAATATTTTTTTAACTCAAAAAATTACCACTTGTCAGATTTTAAATAGCCCAATGAACCAATTGACAGTCGTGATTGATGTATGGGTGCACCGAAGTTTTTCTCATAGTAGTAGTAAAGGTAAGGTGGGTTTGATATCAAATTGAGTTGGTGCAGTGACTGATAGCCACATGATCCTTAGTTTCTTACTATTGAGGAAACTTAAAATTTACAAGAATGTTATGTAGTGCAGAAAACCAAAAACCAAAAACCAACCGACAAAATTCATGGTTTCGCATTATTAAAACATAGGTAGATAAATAAAATTGCCCTTATCCTGACAAATAGTATCATCAGACCACAAATTAAGCTAGTCCTTATCTGCAAGTCTGCACTGGTTAGTACGCACCAGATTTGAAGCATATATATTAATATATAATAGAGGTCATGCATGCAGAGTAAGAGCCCGAAGAAGATATCGAAGGTTGATTGGTTTGCTGGTGTGGCTCTTATTCCTTGGGAACACAAAGAGGAGATCCCATAGAAAAAGACATATGTTACTTGGAACTTGCATGGCCTCACCAATTCACCGTCGCAGATTGATTACTAAACTTTTTGAACTAAACAAAATTGTTTTTGTAGCATAGTCAAAACAAACATATATACCGCCAGCTGAATCACGCCATAATTTTAATGGCATGATGTTTCTACCTTTGCTATTGATTGGATTCATATAATCAAACATAACATGGATGACTAATATTGTTACATAATGTAGTTTGATGATAAAATACGTTCATTCAATTCGATAATATCTTAAATTCAAATTGTTATTTTTATAGATAATATAGTAAAAAATAAATAATGAATATGTACAACTAAATGTAACAAAATTCAAAGTTAATTGATTTATTGACACCATGTTTCCTTTATTGTGTAGATGCTTTTAAATAACTTATTTCGTTAAGAAACTTTTGAGTATATTTATTTAAGTTTATATATATAGTCATTTTCTTTTCGGTGCCCATTGATATAAATATTATCAGTGCATGGAATGTGTGTTATAGATTATGGATAAATACCGACAAGTGCATATAGACTGGGTCAAAACAATTATATCTAATGGTCCACATTCAACGCACTGATAAATATTTATCGGTACGCACTGAAATGAAAATTTTCATATATATATATATATATATATATCTATCATTTTTTTTGTGAGGCCTTACGACTTTATAACATCAAAAGTTATAGAGCGACTATCGATCCCCCACATATGTGATAGAAATTGGAGTAATTTCTATCGTTCGATTAGTTTGTATCATAATCATTATTGTTGTTTTCCTTTTTTAGTAATACTATACAATCTAAATAATTAACTCAAATTTCAATCCAAATGATATAGTAAGTGAGTTGTCATCACCACACACAACATGAAATGATGTGGTTATTAAAAAATCATTTGCCATATCATTTTTTTTTTTGACAATATCAATTAATTCGGGAGTAGGTATTTTTTTTAAAAGCTTTCTCCATTGGTAGGATTCGAACGGCTGATATGAGAGTCATTTGTTCAAGCCACAAGCTCGTTCATCTACCAGTTGAACTACGTTCATGTTGGCACTTGCCACATCATTTAGGTTAGCATTAGTGTTTTTTTTTACCTTATATATATACAGTCCTCTTCCTGTCAGTGCGCACTGATAGAATTATATAAGGACATTGAATGTGAGCCACTCATTTATAAAAGAGTTTTGACAAATGCATATATACCAAGTCAAAATATGTAAAATGAGTGACTCACATTCAATGTCCTTAATTCTATCGGTGCGCACTTATGTGAAAATTAGTGTGTATATATATATATATATATATATATTTATATTTATATGGTACTAGCAAATATCCGTATATAATACAAGAAGCAAAAGGCCAAGGTGGCTATCAACAGTAATTAATATGGAAAGGAAGCAAATTAAGGTAAATAAAATTGCACCACCACTGTATATTTGTATATAGTATCGACCATTGAATCCTTCTTATAAAAATCCTTCAATTTCTCACTCTTCAATCTCTCCTCCCACCCATTTATAACCATCTCTATCACTCATTCTCAACAACCCTTCTTTTCAGGCTTTCTCTTGTCCATGCATTCTTCGTATATACAACACCTCCCTAAGATTTTCTTCTTCTAAAAAAAAAAAAAAAAAAAAAATCTTCAAAATTCTAAAAGATTCAACATTCCTTTTATTATTTTTTTTTGTTTCCTTTTGTTTGCCTAGATATATTATCAAGATGGGTCGTGTTAAACTAGAGATAAAGAGAATAGAAAACAACACAAATCGTCAGGTTACGTTCTCAAAGCGTAGAAATGGACTCATCAAGAAGGCCTATGAACTTTCAATCCTTTGTGATATTGATATTGCTCTCATCATGTTCTCTCCCTCTGGTCGCCTTAGTCACTTTTCTGGCAAAAAGAGGTCACTATTTCTTTAACACACATGCATTTATTTTTTCTAAATTTTCATATTGTGTTTTAGTTACTTTATCAATATGTTTCTTGTTTATTTGCTAATGTTTCTTTCCAAAATCTTGCAAGAATACTTGTTTTTATCTTTTTACAACTAAATATTAAAAAATAATAATAACATAAACTGTGATCCAATGGATTAGGATCTATTGAGTACCTTGACTTGACTTTTAACTTATAAATATCGTTTATTTTAATTAAACATGTATAGTGACTGAATGTTTATTTATTGTTAATTTAACATAATTTGCATATAATTTTGTTTGTTTAATTGGTATACTTTGAAATTCAGGATTGAGGACGTGTTTTCTCGTTATGTAAATCTCCCTGATCCAGAAAGAGAACAGTAATATGTTTCTTCTAAATTACTTTTATTATTCAAATTAATTATTAAAGTTGGTTTTGTTTTCTCCATATTTCTTGTTAATAATTACTTCACTAACACTTCTGCAAAATGAAATTATTTCTACAGTGCTATAATTTTTCCTGACCAAGGCAGACACCCGTATGTCCTCAAAACCTTGTTCAATTTATGTTGTTGCAATTCTCATATTTGCTTTATTTAGTGATATTTTGTTTTCTTATTCTGTTTTGTTACAGTGATATTCAAAACAAAGAGGTAACGTTGCAAATCTTCTAAATTTTATCAATAGTCTTTCCTGTTCAATTAAAATCGCCCTGGCAAGTCAAGAATATAATTTGAATATGTTTTAAATTTTGCAGTATCTGATAAGGACCCTACAGCAACTAAGGAGTGAAAATGACATTGCTCTTCAGCTGGCCAAGTTTGTCACTCTCTCTCTCTCTCTCTCTCTCTCTTTCTCAGTTTATTATTTTCAATACGAGGGTAAAATTTTACATGAACCTATGTACACACACATTATATTTCATTCAATTAAAGGTTTGTGAAATTTACCCTTTAATATGTTCAAATAACAACATAGTTGTTCAATTTAACTGAATTTTTTGTTTCTTGATCCTCTTCTCGTGTTCTGATCGAAACAGCCCTACAGCTGTTAACAATGACATTGAGGTAATGAACAAAAGATTTGTATTGTTGGTTTCTTTTTTTCTTTTGTGTAGTCAGTTCAATGAGAATTATTGACTTAGTATGGTGATTAAATATTTTGTTACATTAATTACAGGACCTCCAACAAGAGGTTGGAAGGTTACAGCAACAACTTCAAATGTCAGAGGAACAGATAAGGTTCATTTTCTGCCCTCAATTTCTCTCTTCTTCTTTTTCAGTGTGAGGAAGTTGATTTTAGTACTGTCTTTCTCTCTATGTAAAAAAAAATAGAGCATATGAACCTGACCCATTAAGGATCACATCCATGAAAGAGCTTGAATCCTGCGAGAAAAATCTTGTCGACACTTTGACAAGAGTTGTGCAGAGAAAGGTAATCAATCAATTTTTCTTTTCTTCAATTTTGAACCCTGAGCTTGAGAGTCTGAGACCCTTGTTTTTGAGTTGCAGGAGTATTTGTTGAGTAACCATATGTCTTCTTATGATCCATCAAGTATACAGGTAAAATATTTACATGAAAAAACAATGGTTAATTTAATACAATTTTTGGGTTTCTAATTTGTGTACGGATTGATTGAGTACACAGCAAGCAATGCCAAGCTCTTACGAGAATGAAGTGGTGGCTTGGTTGCCTGATGGACATGGACATGGTGGTCACAACCAAGCTCAGATTTTTGATGCTTCTGCTCCTTTAAATCAACTAAGGTAACATTTACATTTTACACTACAATTCAGATTGACCTTACAAAAACATGGTTCATATATAAAATGTATATTAATCTTTCAGGGATATTTCATCCACCATGTACGATCCAATGTTGCAAGGAACCAGCTCCAGTGTGGGCCAGCACAGCATCGGAGACTGCCATGTCAGCAATCCAACCGGTGAAAACTTTCCAGCTTGGCATCAGGCTTATGTTTCAGCTGGACTCCATTCCACTCCTATATCACCTTCTATGTACCCTCAAATTCAGGTTTTTACCGTGAAATTCACTGGTCCAACCTCGTATCCCTATTTATTTTTACTTTTAATGAATGATTGTAATAGTGTGTGGACAATGTTATATGGCAGCATGGAATAATGGGATCAGAACATACAACAGAGGTGTTGCCACGTGAGCATGTTGAGATTCCAATGGATGGAGGCCCCCACGTACAAGCTGACAATGAAGCGGCCAACTATGACAACAAAATCCCACAACTTAGTGGACATTAATCATAACTCTTTTTTTCCCCCTTTAAATTAACAAAAAAAGAGTTAGATACCACTCACTGTATTGAGAAGGTTTGAAGGTTTTGTTGCTGACATTTATAGAATTTTATGTAATATATGTGATAATATGACTGCCACAAAAAGAAATGTAATAGTAAAAATAATAGGAATGCTAAAGTTTTTTATTTTTTGTACGACACAAAATAGTGTTTTAAGTATACCACGTAATTTCAAGAGCAAGGAAAACTTTATTGTACATTATTATTATTTTATTTTTGAAGTATTACATTATTTATTATTATACTCTTCCAAAAAAAAAATTACACTATTATATAAATTTGAGGTTTTTTTTTTAAAGGGGGAGGACTCGAACCCGCAACCTCGTGATGTAGGTGTGAGGAGTTAGGTTTACATGGGTCATCTTCAGACATTTCGGAGCCGATCTATTTAATGATATTAATAAAAATAGGGACCCTATAAAAAATTTATTATCATTAACATAAAAAAAATTAAATAAATAATTCTTCATTTACTAAATAAAATGTAACCCACATAAAAGAGAGAGGTCGTTGTGAGTTGTTGATTTGGTGTTGTTTTTTTATTTTTCCACCGTTTGTTTTTGTTATAGCAAATAGGATAGTTTCACACTTTAACAAGTTAATTGGGCTCTAACTTTAAATTGAACAAGATTACATCCCACACGAAGTGTGAAAATTATAAAATATAACGTAAAAATAATTTAAATAGTCATGATTTAATTTATTGGTCTAAGATATTGGATGTATTGAAGATGAAAAACAATCATGAGGTATTTCTTTAGATTTATTTCTTTAATTTGACATCGATTTCCAACATAAAATTAATTAATTGTGAGGTCAAGCCTTCTCATGTGGTATGTTAAGGCTCTATGATAATATATTATTCATCAAGCATTAAAGGAAAAACATATGATCTAATAATAGTAATAATTCTCATTAAATTATCAATTGTCAAAACAATTCTCATTAAATCTATAAAATCAACTGTTAATTGAAAAAAAATGAAGAGTTAAAGAATATAAAATTGAATGATTGAATATAATATTTTTTTAAAAAAAACTAATTAATGGTCAAGCATTTTCATGTCGACACGTGGCATATTAATGCTCCAAAGTAAGATAAAATAATTAATAATATAGAAAAAATCATGAGCCAATCTCATAATTAATGGGATAAGAAATAAAATGAAGAGTTAATTGCATAAGTAATAAGATAAGGAATAAATTTTCTTAATGAACCAAAAATAAAAAAATAACTTACCAAATATTATATAGTTAAATAATTAACAATACTTAAAAAAAACTAATTAATACGAATTTATGGCTTGTTGGCAAAAAAACAATTATGGCTTGTCTTTTAATCTTACCAAATAATGGAATGCTTCAAAAAAACATACAGTAGAACCCCTGTAAATTAATCTCATATAAATTAATATCCTTTCTAAATTAATAAAAAATCTCGGTCCCGACTCGGGCCATTGTAAAAAATTAATAAGCCCCTCTATCGTAATAATTAATAATTTCTTTTTGAAACCTAGAGTAAAATTTTGGTCTCAACTGTAGTATAAATTAATAATTTCATAAAAGTTGAAAATATATTACATATTATTCAAGAACTAGAAAAGTACTTCAAGATGCTAATTTGCACTAGACTACCATGTTTGAGTTTTTTAACTTCATCATTTATCTTTTAAATTGTCCTCAAGAAGTTATTGTGATCACCTTCTTGCTGTAGACAAAAGGTTTCAATTAAATTTAGCATTTCAACAACCTTACTTGTAGAGAATTTAGGTACCTCATGACTATTGTATTCATCATCATCTATCTCAACTACACCATTATTATTCTGCCTTGTGATATCATTGATGATATTCTCTTCAATTGAAGTGTAACACACTTCTTCTTTCGTCGGATGGTTAAGTAGATGATTGACATCCATAGGATTGCTACAGTGAAAGCTTTGAATTTGTTGTTCTAATTCACCCATAACACCACAATCCTCAATGTCTCCCTCAGTTTCTCCTTAGACTGTACGAATTTTGCAATGAAGAAAACAATTTGCGATGGTCTTGGACTTAACATCAAATGTCCATGCTGCAACGACCATACGAATTGCTTCTAAAATATCAATCTTTTTAGGATCAGGTGTGTTGGATTCCAAATGTTCGAGCATCATATAATTAAAGCGACGACTATAATATGCCTTGAAGTTTCAAATTATTCCCGTATCACATGGTTGTAGCTTTGATATCAAATTTGGTGGCAGATAGTGCACTATGGTGTTCTTGAGTTGGATGTGATTATGTAGTGTTGTAAGTGATATCTGGGCAATGCATTTGTCAAGGAGAAACAAAACCTTTCGATTTGCCATAGGTAGTGCAATTGTGATTAGAAATCTTGAAAAAAAAAAGAACTTTCACTAAAGAAGAAAACCAAATAAATAAGGAATCCC
The DNA here is from genome assembly GCA_033220585.1 of Dipteronia sinensis. Taxonomy (NCBI): domain Eukaryota; kingdom Viridiplantae; phylum Streptophyta; class Magnoliopsida; order Sapindales; family Sapindaceae; genus Dipteronia; species Dipteronia sinensis. The sequence goes on from CM065636.1 coordinate 79,874,988, forward strand.
GAAAAGGAACCTTCCCTGAACAAGAAAACTAACTTCTACACGTTTTTTTTAAACGAAATATCATTGTACAAGGTAAAACCCTTCAAATTAATAACTTCTCTAAATTAATACTCAAGGATAGGTCCTAAGAATATTAATCTAGAGGGGTTCTACCGTAATACTTAATATTTAAAAATAAATTTATTCATTATCCAATTAATTATAAGATTGTCTTTGATTAACTATAGATATGTGATTTATGACAAAAGATTATATTATTAAAATATATTACACTTAATAACTAAATAATGTAATACTTAAAAAGAAAAAAAGAATTTATGGTTTGTCTTTTAAACTTACCAAATAATGTAATACTTTAAATAATAATGATAATAATAATAATACTTAATAAAAAAATCAATTATGATATTGGTTTAAAGAATTTATTTATTAATCTATTAATTAGCCTCTTGATTATCTATTGATATGTTATTTATGAAAAAACTTATTTTATTAACATTTTTACAATTATTAATAACTACTTAATAGCAAAACCTTTATTGCTCTTTGAGACTCCATTATACTATATTTTCTAAATATAGATATATATAATAATACAGTATTCATCAAACATTAAAAGAAGAATATATGATTTAATAATAGTAACAATTCTCATTAAATCTAAAAAATCAACTGTGAATTGAAAAACTGAAGGGTTGAATATAATATTAAAATTATTAATTAATGGTCAAACCTTCTTATATTGACACGTGGCATGTTGAGACTCAATGATAATATATTATTCATCAAGCATTAAAGGAAATATATAGGATTTATTGATAGTAATAATTTTCATTAAATTTAGAAGATCAACTATCAATTCAAAAAAAAATTAAGAATTGAATATAAAACTAAAGGGTTGAATATAATATTTTTTTTTAAAAAAAACTCATTAATGGTCAAGCCTTCTCATACCAAAACTATTATAATATATTATATAGATATTTTAATTTTTTTTGAAAAATATTTATTTATTACCATTTATAAAAATAATTAAAATTAAAAAACATTTATTTTTAGAAATAATCATATTGTATTTAATGCATATTTAATACATTCTAAACAATTAAAAACAAAACAAAACTAAAAAGGTATATATATATATACATATATATATATATATATATATATATATATATATATATACAATCTTTCTATTATCAGTTCGAACTGAGTATATCAGTTACTTGCATGTTGGCCATTGGATTTAAAAGATGCTTTGACAAGTGCATACAGTCAAGTCAAAACATTTAAATCCAATAATCCACATGCAAGCAACTGATATATCTTATATCAGTTCGAACTGACAATAGAAAAATTATATATATATATATATATATATATATAGATGAGTAATTTTTGTAATTAATAAATAGCTTATAATCTATAATCTGGGGAATACAATAATAAAATAAATATACCAAATATTTGATAAAATTTTAGGGTTTTGACTTTTGAAATTATCGCATCAAAGATGAGCCAAAATGTTTTGTTTTTACAAAAACAACCTTAAGAAATTAAGGTTGTTATAGAAGAATCCATCAAGTTACCAAGTCTGAATTATAAGAATTCCAAAATACCCTTGCATTATATTAAATAAAAACACAAAAATATAAAATAAAAAAGAAGCAGGATACATAAAAATGCAGTAAAAGGAACACAGTGAAATCGATCTAAATTTTTTTCATATAAACCGTCTCTTTATCCTCTCACATTCACAAAATACTCAAAGGAACAAAACACCCATAATCAATCTCTTATTTACAATAAGCTCAACTCTAGAACTGGTAAATGTTGTTAATATGACAATATTTGCATATTCGTATCATAAATTCTTGCTTTTGTGAACTTATTAAATTGATCTCAAAAAACTGACTCTTCGTCGGAAACCATAATCTGCAAATCAACACACAAAGACATAAGTTAATTTACACAATATAATATTGCAATATTAGAAATGCAAATTTTGTAAGGAATGGAGAAGGGTACCTGATAAAGAAATATAAAATAGGAGAAAACATGGATTACAACACTTTTCCTTAAAAATGTTGCAATGAATAGCTAGAGTGAGAAAGAGAAATAAGGAGGACTTTAAGAATGTTGAAATGAATCAAATAATTGGAGTAGTGGGTTATATATAGAAAATATTAGAGAAGAGCATAAGATTGTAATGATTTCTTTTTAAGACTCTTAATATTATACTTTATAATAAGTATATAATTAATTAACAATATATATTATTTGTCAAAAATAGTTAACAATATATATTAAATAGGACGGTTCATATTATATACGGAGATAAACCAATAAGAGAGTATTTAATGTCAAAACTCCACCAATTATTAGATAGATGTTATGAGTTTAAAAAGACTAATTAAAATCAGTGTTCTAGTAAACGCTAGGCGTTAGTCGGGCGGCAGACCAGCGCCTAGCGCCTAGGCGGTCTAGACGGCGCCTAGGCGGATTTCTAGACGGCCGAATTTTTTTTGGTTTGTTTTTTGTTTTTCCTATCTATAAAACCAATAATAAAACTCATGGTATGATCATATTCAATCAAAATCATAACATTTAGTCCAAATCTATAAAATCCAAATGAAATTCATCACAAATTGTAAATTTCACAATTCACATTTCACAACAGTCACAAACTCACAATACAATATTCCAACAACAAAATCATCAAAATCTACTCCAAATCCACAAACCAAAATCATCAACACATATTCGTCTAATGCTCTGTGTTCTCTTACTCTGAATCGATGACCACCGACCACATGACCATTAATAAATATTGTTCACCATCAACATTGCAAGCATCATTTAACATCGATATCCCAATCTCTGTAAATAACACCCCCAAAGTTTCAAGTTGAAGCACTGATGGCTCAATGTGCAACAGATTTTCTATTCCTTTCATTCACTTAATCCCAATAAATATCATCACACAAACAGTGCATGTGTATTCATTTATATATGTTGATATACGGCCGAAGATGAAAACAATACAAGTGAGGGACTGAGAGTTGGTTGATAATAACTCAGAGAAACTACAAGACCCTATATCTCTCTGTTTTCATATACACACACTTTGAGATTAGAGAGAGAGAGAGAGAGGCTTATCACTAATCATCATCAGTGTTTGGTGTTTTGTTAACATTTGTTTAACAGAAATCGATAGGCGGCCTATCAATATCAAAAACCCAATTGATTCATAAACCCAATTGATTCGAGATTTTGAGACAGACAGAGTGAGAGACAGAGATAGAGAGAGAAGTAGAGAATAGGATGTTGTACCAGCAGCGGCAAGTCAGCGACGGCGGCGACGAGATATGGGTGGTCGACGATGAGATTTGGGTTTTTTAAGTTTTCATGATCTGGGAATGAATGGTGAGAAATGACTAATGAGAATGGCGTTTTGGTCTATTTCAAGGCCGTTTTGTTGAACCGTTTTTTTTAAATAAACCGGCTTGACCCGCCTAGCCCGAGTAATCACTAAAAAATCGGTTGACTTTTGACTGTTGACCGTTGACTTTTCCATTGACCGATTTTTATGGCCGAATTTAGTAAATTCGGGACGTTTGGGCACCGTACAACGCCTAGGCGCCGCCTAGAGCGCTTTTTCGAACACTGATTAAAATTACGAAACTGATAAAGAAATAAATGCAATACTTAAAATATTGAAATTAAGGAGTATAATAATAATTATTATTATAATAGTCAAAACAACTAATTAATAATTAAATTTTAAAAAACTAATTAATGGCTCAATTATAAGATATTTATATATAGATATATAAATGGAAATAAATATATAGCATTTAAGTCCAAAACTCCCTCATGGTCAGCTTTTATATATTATATAGACGGGTAGTTTGTTTAGGTAGTGTTAGGGGCACAGGTTAACAACATTTTTTTACTATAAATAGAAATAAACATACATATCAATGCATGTATTTATTATCTCGTCACAATCACAATTAATGTAAAATCTATTTTCTATTTATAATAAAAAAGTTGTTGCTAACATGTGCCTCACGTGTTAACACTACACAGTTTATTTTTGTTGAATTGAATTGTTCAATTGAATCTGACTTTGAAAAAAGTAAAGGAAGGGGAAAGATTGGACCCTGATTTCAAAAAACCAGGAAAAAACAAAGATTAAAATAAACAACAAAGAAGAAATAAATTGGGCCAAACAACTGGGTTTGCTGCCCCAACAGACCGACTCTAGATTTACCATCGATCTAACCTCATCTCGTCACTTTATCGTACATTATTAAGAAGTATATGTCATATGTACAGAGCATACAACTATTAAAGAATATGGTTGCTGGTTATTATAAAATGAATGAAAAAAAAAATCATCTCAAATAATTATATTTAACATCCAAGCATAGTGGTTGTACACAGTAACAAACCAACAACGGGATCATAAATTGTTCAAGTAAAACTTACTTTTGAGCTCTAACAAAAAAAAGGTCCTACATTAATTCAACCCTTATTCAAAAAAAAAAAAGATTCCATCCGGTAAGAAAGTGATCCACAGGCATTTGTTTCTCAATCTCAAAAGTCACGAGGATGGAGGAGATAATTCATAGTCATATTTGTGTGCACTACCTTTCTTTATACATCATGCTACAGTTGATATGTTTCTGTGCAAATTGAAACGCGTGAAAAAAGTTATATATGATGTTAGGCCAATCAAGAATTCTATATAGAAAAATTTGGTGCAAATTTTTTTTATCTAAATGAGTCGAGGTTGGTTATGGCAGTGTCAACTAAATTACAGTTGTGTCTGGGTAAATAATATCAACAGAAGTTCTTGCAAGTTATCAACAAATGAGGTAGGACATCAATTCACTCGTGCAATCACATCTTCATGGTCACTTGAATTCAAATTTCACAGCTTATACTTTACAAATCCTTTGAGAAGTTTAAAGCCTTGAAGCTCATGTGATTAAGAAACGACAGAGTCTAGTAACAATATACCAAAATAGGGTAAAGAAAAATGTCATTCAATATATAAACAAATGGCATAGCTCTATCATGGATTATCTGCAATGGAGCCTTAATAATATTGAAGTACAAGCAATTCTTTTTCTCAACTGATGGACAGCCACCCCACTTTTTTCATAATTGTTTACCTTGGTGCCAAAGCTACCATCATAATTTCACATCATTATCTGCAAGAACCACGCTAAAAGTAGGAACTTGAAAAAACATCCTCAATGATATATAGAACCATGAATCATATGATAACTTAGATATGCAACATTGATGCTCTGAAATGATCTTTTATGAGTTTGTGAGTGTTTGTATCATGTATATGCCAATCATGTTGGGAAATACAATTTTCACCAAAACCAACCTTAATATTGAGTGTTATCAAACACCCACGGTTCATGTGAGAAAAGCTCGCGGCCATTCATTTGCACTGTTCCTGCAGCTATATCCTCAGAACGCTTCCTAGCTGCCTCAGCTTTTCTAGCTGATGCATCAACATCCTGTTAAAAAAGATATAACATATAATAAAATCCATACAGGCGAAATAAAAAACTACACAACACAAGCATGGCATATGTGCAATTGGGTGCGGTGCAAATTGAACTAAGAAAGCACAGAAAGGAATATCAGATTTAAAGTCTTAATTAGCTCATAACAAGATAGCAGAACAAGGCACCGGCTTTCTTACACAAGTTCCACTTCAGAATGACGTGTCACATGCAATTAATTTTTTGACCAAGAATTCCCTCTACACAAGGTCTCATTTACCTCAACCACTCCGCAGCTACTTATGAAGGTCTTCAGTTGTAAAATTATACACCTCAGTTATGATGGATGTATTGCAAAATTTACTTATGTACACTGGCTACACATGATGTATTGCAATATTTACTAGAATACTAGGTCTTATCGAAAATATAACGCCCATCTTTTAATTTCCTTTTCCATTAACAAATACTAGGTCATTGTTGGCAAGCTTTGAAGCACAAAGTGTGGCTCAATCAGCACATGAACAACATGAGAAAATCATTAGGACCTACCACCTTAAAAAAAGCCTTAAATTAAAAAGTAGATTTACTTTTTGTACAATATACAACATAATGTGGAATTTTACTATGCCCTAGGACCATCTATGTCTCCACCAGTCCACCCCATTCTTTTTTTAAAAAGAAAAGATAAGAAATAGAAGGAAAAAGCTTGACTAATGAATTGAAAAAAGTAAGTTGTCTTTTGAAACTTCTACCATTATGACATATAGATAAACCAAAGCTGAACTGTAAGGATTTTAATCGATCAGAGGCAGAAGCACTTGATACAAGTGATACCCCTATAAGCATCACCAAAACAGATATCCAGTGCCAATACCGTCAGCTATGTCTCATGTTCTAAATGCTGGCGGATTACTCTGCCCATATTGGGTTTAGACACAATCTTATATTTACAAGCCCATGTTCGAATTAAAGGGAACATTTTTGAAGTTTTTCATGGTGTAAATCGATCTGTATGAAACAGTCAAAATGAAGATGTAACATACCAGAGAAGCAGTTGTTGTCTTTATTATATTTGACAGAATTGTTTCTCATGTTCTACATATGGGGATATTGTGACTGAGAAAACAATTACACCTTAATTGATCCAGCTCCTAAGAACTGCCTATTATTGTGTACATACATGCCATGACATCTTGCTCGGTGAGCAAAACAGAAAGCCCGATCACCCTACTTTAGTTTGCTCAATTATCCTTAACACCTTCAAATCCTGTAATGAAATAAAAAGTCACCATTTCCTTTGTAGGCATAGCAAATGATCCATACCCAGAAAGCTAACTCCCTCCTTCAATAGTGCAAAAATTTTACTCTTGAACAACTTTGTGGCATATAATTTCTAATCTAATGTCTAAGGCAAAAACATAGTTAATAAATCTCATTAGACTCAACTACTTTATTTAACAAATTTGGTTTTCTTCATACACTCTCTTATTCTCGAACCTAATCCAATAACATGTACATACTTCAATTTCAATGGATATCATATCAATTTGAGATTTGAATTATTTTTGTAAGCAAATATATATATAAACCAAGTCCCTCCCCACTCTAGTGTGAGGGAATTTGAAATCAAGATTTCTTGTACGACTACAAAAGACCTTACCTACTATGCTAGCAAGTATCACAATTCGGATTATATTTGAATTCGCAAAACATGATATAGAAAGCAGGATTCATGAAAAGTAACAAACCCTAACTGATATGCGATTGAGGCTCAGTTGAGTTGACATATAACCATTCATGTTGAGCACTAATTTTATCAAGTAGCATGAGCTTAATTAATCAAGTTAATCACATTAAATGCTTTAACTACCAATATTTAAATAGAGATTAAAAAATCCTTGTCACCTAATTCTCATCACAAAATCAGATAACACACGTTCCTGTTGAGATCAAACTACAAAAAATTCTTTTGAAATAATCGAGATTATAATGAATTTAAGAGTGAAAAGAAGAGACCTTCTGGCGTTTCCAGGAGAGGAACTGGGCGTGAGAGATGGTATTAGGCCGTAGTTTCTCGTTGAGACGCTTCTCATGATCTTCTTCGGCCCCCATTTTTATTTTTTTTCTTTCCTTTTCTTTTCGCCCACACAGGGTTTTCTCTTCTTCCATATCCACATAAAAAAAAAAACAGGGAATTACATTTTAGTCCCTATTTTTTGCTGGACAAGTCACTTTTTACACACATATATGCCTATTAGATTATTTGATCCTTAACTTTAGAATTGCATCCAAATGGTCCCGACCAAAAAGTTGACGATTAAACTTAACATATTTGTGGAGGAAGAAGCCTCCACGATCTAGGGGGTCCCCCTCGGGTTTTTTAAAAAAAAATCAATTTAATATTTTAAATTTATTTATTAATTTATTAATTTTAAATAGAGGTATTAATGTAATTTCATAACTTCAGTCAAAATTAAAATTCTAAATTAACATACAACAAGAATCAATTGTACTTCTGACAAGTCAAGAATCAATTTGACACACTAGACAAACACGAAGACTAATTTGATCACGTTTATGTGAAGGTAGCAAATTAAGTATTTAAAATTTGAAGAAAAGTTCATGACTTATTTGATAATTGCTACGTTTATTTTAATGGAAAAAATTAGAGATTTATTTTTAATTAAATCATTTTTATTTGAGTGATAAATGGCATCCATCAATTAAATATTTAGAGAGCTTCTTTTTACGCTCTATTTTATTTTAATAAAAATTAGGATGAACCATCGTATTTTTTGGATTCAACCAAGGGATAATCTTTTTTGAATTAAATTATTAAAAAAGAATTATCTCTTCTAAATTATTAGATCAAATATCACATATTAAACACTCTCTCCTAAATTTTTAATTATTATATTAAACTCTCTCTCCTCCAATGCATATTTCGAATTTTTTATTTCATTCTTTCTCAAGTAAGACTAACAGTTAAGGAAAAAAAAACTTACGAATAAGCTTGATTTTTAGGAATAGTATTTATATATATTAAAAAAACTCAGAAAACAAGTACCCTGTTTTTCAAAAAAAAAAATTGAAATATGAAAATATTTTTTATTACTTTTGTAGGTATGTGATTACCTAGAGAACTTTAATTCTTTTATTAGTCTTAGAAATTATGAGTTTAATCGAATCTAGTTGCAACAAATCAAGTTTTCATATATCTATTTTTTTTTTAAACAAGGTATTTGTATTGAATTTTTAATATATATATATATATATATATATATATATATATAAAATCATTTTCTCCTCAGTGCGTACCGATATAAAATACATCAGTGCATTGCATGTGGGTTACAGATTATCGATAAGCACTGACAAGTGTATACAGACTAAGTCAAAGTAATTGAATCTAATGGTTCACATACAAGACACGTGATATATATTTATTAGTGTGCACTGAGGAAAAAAGTTCCATATATATTAATATATATTACTGTTAGTAAAGAACCAAAATATTCATAAGTTTTTTTTTCTTTACCTATTAATCAGTGATTGATCGAGAAAGTATGGAAATATGATTTTTTTTTTTGAAAAATGGAGAGAGATTAATTAGGAGAGAGTGTTTAATATGGTATAATGGTAATAACAAATTTATGAGAGATGATTTCTTTTTTTATTAATTTAATTAGTTTGGAGTGTCTTTAGAATTTTTTTTATCTTATTTACTAATTTTAACTCATGTTAAAACTGTCATTAATAAAAAAATTAAATTGGGGTATAAATAAATAATTTATGTATTGTATGGAGAAACTCTCAAATATATAAAGTGAAGTTGTCAACAAAAAGAAACGATTGGTGGTTGATACAGAAACATTATTTTTGTCACTTATTTGCCTTTGAGGGTAATAAATATGGTAGTAAGAGGTCATTATAAGAGTTCAAATTTTCACAAGAAATTGAAAAAGGAAGAGACATATGTATAACAAAGAATGCATACAAAAATAAATAAGAAAGAAAAACATATGTCAGGTCTTTTGCTACATTGCAGATTTGTCGTAGTGGTGGGGTGGAGCTAGACATAACCACGGTTCGGTTCAAACCGTGGAACCGAACCGTAACCGTGGAAAAAAATCAGAACCGGAACCGGGGTTCCGGTTCGAGAACCGAACCAGAAACGTGAGCCTTAAGGTTCCGGTTCCTGTTCCTTTACAAAAAAAATGGGACTGGAACCGGCTGTTCGGTTTCGATTCTAGAACCGCCGGTTCCACCCCGAATATATATATAATTTTTTTTCTCACTATTCTTTCTATCTTTCTTTCTCTTCCAAACCAGTAATCCAGTAAACCACTTCCTAAATCCATCAATCTCTTTGACTCTTTCCAGTTTCCAAAATCCATGAATTATAATATTAATCCATCAATCCATCGATTTGAATCACTCTTTCCAGAATCCATCTATCTCTCACTCTCTTCCAAACTAGTCAAACATCTCTTTCTCGATCAATCCAAGCAAGAAGAAAAGAAAGATGAAGAAGCCGACTATTGGTGTGGTGGTGATGAACTGATGATGGTCGATTCAAGGGTGGTGGCCGCCGCCGCCGCCGACGAGAGAGAGAGAGAGAGAGAGAGAGAGAGAGAGAGACCGGTTCGATTTGAGGTTGGGTAAGAGAGAGAGAAATTCTGCTTAGAAATCAGAAGTAGAAGAATGTGATTTGGGTGTGTGAGGCTTGAGAGAGAGTCCGGTTGAAGAAGAAAGTGATTTGGGTGTGTGACTTGTGAGGCGTGAGAGAGAGTCTGATTTATGTGTGTGTTAGGTGAGTTTTATTTGACTTTGAGAAATGATAAGGTGCAGCTCACGCGTTTGTTTGTTTGTTTGTTTGTTTTTATAAGAACCGAACTGTTCAGAATCGGAGAACCGAACCGTTCAGAATCAGCGAACCAGACCGGAACCAGGTGAACCGGAACCGAAACCGGCGCCAAGTGGTTTCGGTTCCGGTTCCGGTTCCACGGTCTACTCTAGGTGGAACTTCTGGATAGTAGTAAAAGTCTTTTAGGGTTAGAATTTAACATTTTATTTTTACCCTTTTTTGTCATCATTTTTTTTTTCAATAATGCAATTTTATTCAAATTTGATATCCAAATCTAATGTCCAAATAATATGATATCATTGTAATCCATTCATTTAAATTGTATTAGATTTGCATGATTTAAATGAATGAATTACAGTGTTGCCACATCATTTGGGCACCAGATTTAGATACCAAATTTAAACAAAGTATAATTACTCTTTTTTATTTATTATATTCAGTATTTTATTGTTCAACTTTCATTTGTTTAGTAACTGATTGATCTTCTATTTTTTTTAAGTCTTAAATTTAATATTTTTTTAATTAAAATAATATTTATTTATTTTAATTAAACATTATTAAAATATAAATAAAATTATACCTATATAGTTTACTCTTATTATGGCATAACAGTCATATTATAGTTATATGTAAAAGGTTAAAGTATTCAAATCAAATAGTTTAAAAAGTTTTTCTTAAAAAAAAAATAAAAATAATAAAACTTCCAAAGTATCACTTCTTTCTTTTTCTATTGGCAAAAACAAAAACACTAATACTAAACAATCTAAAAATTTAGTCCATATTTCAACACAAATGATGTGGCAATTGGTTTTTTCATTAACTGCATCATCTTACCACATCATTTTGGTTGAAATTTTAGTTAATTATTTGGGTTGTATAACATTATTCAAACAAATAATAGAAGCAATGCTAAGTAAGGCATTTATATATGAGTACACATCATTAATTGGGATAAATGTGGAATTGTGAGATAGGATGTTTAGCAATACTGTTTATATAATGAGATATCATTATAATAGTTATATTTAAGTGAAATTATTTGGTTGTATTGAAAAAGAAAAGAAAATAAATGAATATTAAATATTTATATCCACAATTTGCAGAGGAGCTTTTGAATCCCACAACTGCAAATATTCAAGTGAGCAGCAACAAGAGCTACATACATAGCTCATTCAAACCTTAAAGCCAAAAACTTATTTGTAAGTAGATAAGATATTGCCATTTCATACACACTAAACCATTCAAGTAAGCTATAGAAGAAGACATTATTGGAGTTTGCGATTTTCTGTAGTGCATTCTCTGTGGTCTTACATTAACTATTGGAACTCGAATAAATGATAATCAAAAAGCATTTATATCATTAGATTTCATTTATGCTATGTGAAAGACAATTCTCCGTTCTTCGATAAGAAGTTCATTCATGCGAAACATTTCATACACTAAGGTCCTGTTTGATTTTTCAACTTAACACTGAATGACACTTAATGTGTTCCATTCAGTTATTTTGTTTGATTTTTTAAGTGTTAAAATCACTTAATGAACCATTAAAACCACTTATTTTGAAAAGTGAAAATTTTTCAATTTTCACTTAACACTAATCCAATTTTATTTAATGCCAAATTTTACTTTCAAAACTATCCTCACTATTTTAATCTATTTCCAATTTTGTCTTCTATTAAAGTCCTAATCGTTTTAATACTTTTTCTTTTCTTTTCACCGTAAAGAACTTTAGTATCAGAAAACCTAATTGCTTCCTAGCATCACAAACAATTGGAGACTGTTTTCCTAGCATATTCCGGTAAGGTCTCTTTCCTTCTTTTTCCATAATTTGATAATTAGTTTTATTAAATATTATGTTCATTTTCAATGTAATTCAACAAATGGAATAATGTATGAAATATGATTAATAACTAAATAAATTTATTTTAGAATTAATTTACATTTTAGAGTTGTCCTTAATATATTAAAATGTAAATATATAACAAATAATAGTTATAAGGGCATAGTTGTAAAAGCATTTCTTTTCAGATATTTATAACTTAAAAAAACAAACAACTTATTACTTGTATTCAGTTTTAAGTGAAAAAAAAACAAACATGTTTTTCAGTTTTCAGTTTTCAGTCACTATTCAGTGTTCAACAACATTCATCACTGTTCAGTCTTCAGACAAAAAATCAAAAGGGGCCTTATTTAAATCTCGACAGAGAAAAAATTAAATATTGTTATCAGAAAATCCAAACTCAACAAAAAACGGAAATGAAGTGTTTGAGACAAACTTACCCAAAAAAAATTCCCAAAAATTACTTACAAAATCATACCCAAAACCAAATGTTTCCCATAAACAGAAGATGACGTTTATGCCCTTCTAACGTTAACATCACCGTGAACCAATTGCTAGGTCAACTAGGTCAAAGGTATCCATGTGCAATTAACCATAAATTGGCATTATTTAATTCTATTGAAGATGGATACTTTTCTTATAGATATGTTTTTGGGTTTGGGGCTAAGTTCATACAAGTCCCTATAGTTGTTTTTTTTAGTCCAAAAAATTTCTAGCACCCTTTTGATGGTACATTTTAATACTATCACCATTTTAATAACATAAGTTTAAATAACACTTATTATGGTGAATGGACAAAAATGTCAAAATAGTAACCTTCTTCACCATTTTGGTTTTTTTTTCCTATCAAAATATTCCATCAATAGAGGGCCCCTATCAATAAAGGTGGAACTGACGAATCGACGAACAAGCGTACACCGACGACGACGGTGGACCATGAACATGCGTACGTTGCCGTCGAAAACTACAACCAAACACAATGGCGACTTTTGATTTCTCTGAAAAAACGAAGTATGTAACTTTCTCTGAAAATGAAGGGTTTCGAATTGAGGATTCAGTGTTGGAGAAGATGAACATAACAGAACTAGAGAATCACAGAACATCAACTCAGAAGTCTTAAAAAGCAATCACAAAGTATCAGAGCACAATCACAATGTCTCGGAACACAAACAGAAAGTCTCGGAACACAAACACAAAATCTCGAATCACAATCACTAAGTCTCGAAAACACTGGGTTGTTGCTCTGTGCTCCTGTATTTCTGTCCTATTGTTGTTTCTCGTGTTTAACAATGGAAGATTCAAAACCAAAACAACATAGGAAATGAGAGAAAAATCTCAGTGGGCGCTGCCCCCCCCCCCCCCCCCCCACGAGCTGACTGGGCAGGTTGGGTAACGCCACTAAACCAATCCACTAAACTAAATTACAGTTAAAAAGTTTTTAAAGTTAGGCGAAGATAAGTAAGTTTCAGACAACGTAAAAGTAGGAGAAGAAAGTTGAAGTCAGAGATATAATTTCAAAATGTGTAAAGTAAGGGTATTTTTGGAAGTCACTTACTTTAGTGCCTTTAAAACATAAGTTATTAAAGTGGTGATAGTCTTGAAACACCAACTCAAAAAAGTGACAAAACCCTTTATTTCCTCTGTGTTTTTTTTTTGTAGTCCACAAAAGATTTTTGTATTATGGACATATCATTCACCTTTTGTTTTTCTTTCATTAATGACATCATTTTAGTTTCCTATTAATAAATGACTAATTGAACAAACCTACCTTGATTTTAGGTCTAATTACAGCTAGATCGACATTTTACTTGAAATTATACAAACCTCCCCACCATAAGTTGACTTCCGTTAAACTTAATCATTGACCAAAATTTTAGAGTTAAATGACTTGAATGCCCCTATTTGTATTATTTTATTACCTAAAATAAATAATTAAACAATTATTATCTAATACATAATAAAATTTTAAAAAATTAATAAAAATGATGAGGATAATGTTGTTATTTTTATCAATATTTATCACCTATTTTTCATAAAAATCCTTTATGGACCTTTTTTTTTGAATAGGTGATGAATCTCGAAAAAAAATAAGTTCAACTGTGAATGATTTTTTTTCTTTTAATTAAAATAGGTGTTGAACCTAGAAAAAAAAAAGCTCGGATGATGATGATTTTCTCTTTAGTTGAAAATGGGTGGTGATAGATGTCGACCAAAAAAGTAAAGTTCACCAATTTTTTTCTTCTCTGAAAAATGGATGATAAATATCGAAAAAAATAACAATATTATTATCATCTTTTTTAAAAAAAAATTAAATTTTATTATATATTAGATAATATTTGTTTGATTATTTATTTTAGGTAATAAAATAATACAAATGAGAGCACCAAGTCATTTAACCATAAAAGTTTGGTCAATGGTTAAGTTTAACGGAAGTTAACTTATGGTAGGGGAGGTTTGTATAATTCAAATAAATTGTCCATCTATCTGTAATTAGATCTAAACTCAGGGGATTTATGTAATTAGTCCAAGAAAACCATAAAAGGCATCTAGCCAATTTAAATAAAAACAAATTTTTAGATATCCCTTTGTTTTCTATGTTATTTAATTATTTTAATAAATAAAAAATCTGTCAGTTGAGTTCAGAGTGACTGAGTGAGTAATATATGTCTCCACAGGATATGCATATTTTTGGCAAGTAATTTGTATATACGCCAGACATGAGGCCTGTTAACTGTAATTTCTCTCTGTCTAGTCCAAAAAAACAAAAATAACCCTTTGCCTTGTCCAAAAATCAAAAGCACTCCTCTGTCTTGTCCAATCACTGTACCGCTGGTGAGGCAGCCATGTTTGGTACTTTGGTCCACAGTAACCGTTGTTCATCACAGTTGTAATGTAGACAACGCCCTTCCAAAAAATTAATTGCGGAAACAACAGTGACATAAATGCAGCTCTATCTCCTACTGTTAGCATGTAGAGGGACCGGCTACGCTCACAAAAAGTGTTGATACGGTACTAATATCTTTTTAAGTACAACTTTATTGTAAACTTCAAAGTTACAGTAGTTTTTAAATAAGAAAATTATTCCTAAAATTAATCATGAATTAACTATAAATTGTTTCTAAAATTTATTGCTAGCCAAGTCTCATGTAGAGGTGTCCACGGTTTGGTTAAACCGTATGTATAAAACTGAAACCGACCATCCAAAATCGAAACTGAAACCGTAACCGAAACCGTCGGTTACGAAACCGGTTGAAAACCGGTTTCGAGCCGGTTCGGTTACGGTTAGGGATGTCCCAAAACCGCCCAAAACCAGCGGTTTGGGGCGGTTTTGGGCGGTTTTTATAAATAAATAAAAAAAATCAACCAATAGAAACGTGCCACGTGGACAAAAAGACAAAAAAAACAACAAAAACCGAAACCGAAACCGTCCAAAACCGAAACCGAAACCGCCCAAAACCGAAACACAAACCGCCCAAAACCGGCGGTTTGGGACGGTTTTGGGCGGTTTATATATTTAAAAAAAAAAATCTAACCAATAGAAAAGTGACAAGTGGCCATAAAAATTGAAAAAAAATATATAAACCGAAACCGTAACCGAACCGAGAAAACCGGTTAACCGAAACCGAAACCGAACCGATACCGAAAACCAAACCGGTTTTCTCGGTTCGGTTACGGTTTGGGTGGCCACGGAACCGAAACTGGCGGTTTCGAAACCGAAACCGCCCTGAAGCCGAACCGTGGCCACCATTAGTCTCATGTAGTGTGCTTTCAATTCTACAATTCTAATATTCTATACAGCAACAAAAAGCTCATGTGCGCATTATTGAGTAACATATCTGATCATTGAAAATTAGAGGCATATGCTGTCGAGTGATACACTCGATCATTAAAAATTTAATGTGTCACATGTTCAATTTACAGTCAATTTTTAGAGGTTTGGTGCATCACTCGATGGTGCATCCAATTTTCAACCAGTCTTCATTTTTATATGGGAAAAAAATATTCGGTATACCTTTACACTGTTAAGTGGTACACCCAACGATTGAAAATTTGAGGCATCACATGTTCAATTTTTAGTAGTCGGGTGCATAACTTGTCAATGCATCCAATATTTTCCTCTGTATAAACTAATTTATTACACAACTAATTTCTTCTAATTATATTGTAATTTCTTCAAATAAAAATATTAATCAATTCTAAACAAGTTTTTTTTGTATGAATTCTAAACAAGTTTGAATTCCATGTTCAAATAGTATAGTAGCTTTTTTTTTCAAAGTAAAATATCTTATCTAACACATATTTAAGAGATAATCATTAAATACAGTACAATTCCTCGTTTCCCCCCTTCTAGGCCAAAATGGCAAAATCCCTCCCAAGTTTTCCATATTCTCCATTTTTCTCCTCTACCATTAATTATTCTGTTACAATTTTTAAGCAGGTGAGGGTAAAACAATAACTTGGTAAGAAACTTAAATTAAAAATCATTTAACCAATTATTAAATAAAAACTAAACATTAAAAAATAACATAATGAAATAAAAAGACTATGAAAATATTCAGTTTTTAATTTGATAAAAATAATACAGAGCTGAAGCTATCCATTTGCTAGCCAATCCACCGTCGACCGTCCTTCCTTGTCGCTGATCAGTCGTCGGTAAGCCTGAAACAAGGCCGTGAAAAATCCAAAGATTATGTCGCCCTCATTTTCACAAATCTCACTGATTCGCTGCAATTCAAGATGTCCAGCCACCACCGTTTTGTTCCCCATCACTTCCTTTATATAATCGGTCGATCGTTGCCGCCGATCTAGCTGCTGCTAGAATCTTATGTGTCACACACCTCCAACACCAAGTTTATTTGGACAATTTACCCATGTCATTGGAGATGGAGCATATAGATGTATATTTTCTTAAAAGATATATATATCAGGATCTTTCTCCTGTTAGTCCGTCATGATATTAAATATATCAGTTCCTTGAATATAGGTTATAGATTATGGAGAAATCTTGACAAGTACATATACGCTGGGTCAACGCAATTAAATCTAATGACCCACATTCAAGAAACTAATATATTTTATATCAGGACGAACCGACATGAGTATATATATATATATATATATATATATATATATATATATAAATATATGGAATTGATGAGGTGGGATGTTTGGTAATTATGAGATTTTGTGGGTGAATTTTGTTGAATGAAATTAGAAACAAAAAACTGGAGATATAGATTTGTGGTTTTATTTATTTATTTATGTGTGTGGGATGTTTGATATGGTCAGAAGAGATAGACTGATGGTCAGTATGGGTTTTTTTTTTCCCTAGTGGAGTTTGAGATTGATGATTATTTGAGATTGATGAGGGTAATGATCATGATGACGAGGATGAATTTTTTTTAGTTTTTTTTTTTCCTAGGGGTTTTCTATCTGTCCTACTCCACAATAACCAGCAAATAGATCACGCGCGTGTCATGCAGCTGGAGAGAACAGACGGATAGGTGTCTGGACGAAGTCCGAGATCCACGATATATATATATATATAGTAAGTCTCTTATAAGGGATCTCTTATTTTAATTTCGGTAAGGACTTTAATGAAATCACATCGATTTTTATGAATTCTAATCTGAGTTTTTTTATAGATGATAAGTTTATTCAAATCTACATATGAATAAAATTTATGATTTTTTCAAAACTAGAACTATTTTTCTTGAATTTTTCTATATTTTGACCATTTCCCGATGCCTTCATATTTAACAAAATCGGGATAAATAATTTTAGTGTTTGAAAAGTTTTCAAATTTTATTCATAGGTATATTTCTGAACTCATCATCCACAAAAGAATTCATATCAACATTCATAAAAATCAATGTGATTTCATCAAGGTCCTTACCGAATTAAAATAAAGGATCTCTTATGAGAGACTCACTATATATATATATATATATATATGAGTAATGCTGACTTCCGAAATTTCTTCCCAAATAGTGTTGTCAGAGATACCAACATCTTATAAATCATTAGATTATGTGGTGAGTGATGTAATGTTGACACGTCACGTGTCAACACCAATTGAGAAGAAATTTGGGAAGCCTAGTATTACTCATATATATATATATATATATATATATAGAGAGAGAGAGAGAGTAATGCTAGGTTTCCTAATTTTTTTTTCTCAAATTCTTTCCTAAATGGTGTTAGCACATCACTCACCACATAATTTCATGATTTACAAGATATTGACATCTCACGTGCCAATACAATTTGGAAAAAAATTTGGAAAATCTAGCATTACATATATATATATATATATATATATATATATATGACAATCTATAGAACACCGGTGTACCCGTACACCGTATAGAAAATGTTACGATCAAAGGTTGGATCACATTTTTTTCAAATTATGATCACAATATTTTATATACGGTTTATGAATTCACCGGTGTTCTATAGCCTGATTAGTGAATATGAAAGTTGGAGGCAAGTGGCGACAGACCATGGCTCCCCGCAACAAAACTAAAAAAAGTTTTAAAAATTACAAAATTGCTAAAAGAATATGTAATTTATACTTTGGAAGGATTATCTAAAAAAAAAGGGCAATTACCAATTAGGTTTTGGCTTTTTTTTCAAATATTAAATTGTTTGCAACTTTTACAAAAAGTGATTAAACTAGTCTTCACATTTTTCTTAAGTGCCAAATTGGTCTCTCTCTTTTTAGAAGTGATCAAATTGGTCTCTCTAATGATTTAACGGTGTTAAATATAACAGTTGAATTTAACAATTTTAGTTAAAGTACGTAAATACATTTTATTTGTTATATTAGAACAAAGTTGTTTTCTCATTTGTACATTAAATTCATCATTACAATTACTACAAAATCCAAAATTATTATTAATGAAACATCATTTGTATCTTTTTTAATTAAAATTATCTATAAAAAAATTAAAAATATTATATAAAACAATGTCAATTATACTCCTATTTTATAAACAACGCTACCATTTATTCCCAGTTTAGTCTTTTAAGATTTTTTATATAATAGTTTTTTTTAATTAATACTATACAATCACTGTTGTCAAAATTATTCAAAAATCAAAACCCACAAATAAAATAAACAAAAATATGTGTTAACAAAACTGTGTATGTGTCATTATTATATTGTGTAGGAGTAAAGTACAATTTTACCCCTACACAGTTAAAGTTGACTGATAGAATTTAGTTAAAGGGACTGATTTGACACTTAAGAAAAATAAAAAAATGTAAAGACCAATTGATCACCTTTTTAAAAAAAAGTCAGGGACCTAATTGAAAATTTCCCAAAAAAATATATTAATTGCATTCAAATGATTTAGAATTAAGTTAAATGTCATGATTTTTTTTACTTTTTATTTTAAGTATTTTTTAGTATTTTTCAGTTATTTAACTACTAAAAGAATAATCAAAATAATCAAAATAATTTAATAATTTCAATCAGACACCTTAAATTTTAAATACAAAAATAAACAACCCTTAAAACTTTCACTCAGGAGGCCCAGCAGAATAGTCAAGCCATAATTTCAGAGGTTCAAATCCTCTCCTATATCCCAAAAATTATAGGGTTTGGAAACATAAAACATCAAAATGTAGCTAATACAAAATATCAGACATGATTCGAGTAATTTAATAATTTGTTAAAAATTATAGTAGCAAAAGTAAAACAGTAAATTAAATAAACAAACAAACTAATAAAAAATTATACCTTGTTTAGTTCTTCTGTTCACTGACACTGTGATTGTCACTGTGGTCTGTACATGTAGGGGCGAAACCAGAAATTTTTTTCTGGGTGGGCTGTGGACAATTTCATATAGATAAAAAATTATACTATATATTAAAAAAATGATTTTGATTGCAAAACTCGATGATACAAGAGAATTTTTCTTAGTTAAAAAAAATATACATTGTCAGGGAACATAATAAGTCTTACTCTCACATACATATTCTAACTACGAAAACACATAAGAAAATAAAAAGGAAATATGCATACAATGTAAATACAATAAGATCCTGTTTAAATTTTGACTTCTGAGGCTTTAAAGAAGCAAAAACATCTATTACCGATTCCAAATCAATTGTAAAAACAAGTTCTCTTTCAATATAAACAACCATACAATTATCAAGAAACTCGCCATCCATCTTGTTGCGCAAAGACGTTTTGACAAGTTTCATAGTCGAAAATAAAACTTAATTTTACAATATAAACTTTAAAATAAAAATAAAAAATAAAACTTACGGTTTTCTCATACCGACGTCTTTATACATCCACAAATCTAAAAACTATGAAAACTCATAAAATTGAAATTCTTGGAGACTTTGAGATTAATTTATATGGTAAATCTACTGCTTTTGGTTCATTGTTAAGGGGTTAAAATTTCCTAATTTGATTTTTGAGTCAGTAAATGATTAAAATTTATTAGGAAGATCTTTCAATTGGTTAATGAAATATAATGAACTTTAATGAGCTTGATGCATGTTTTTAAGTTATTTGACTATTATTAAGATAAAAAAAAAAATATGGTAAATTAAGTCAGAATCGGAATTAGACTGAAATATACATAGAATTAAATGGGGTGTATTTAAAACTTTTTTTTTTCAAAAAGTTAGGGTGGGTTGTACCCCACCCAAGCCATGCCTAATTCCGCCACTGCATACAATTCTCAAGAAACTCGTCATCCATCTTGTTGCGCAAAGACGTTTTGACAAGTTTCATAGTCGAAAATAAAACTTAATTTTACAATATAAACTTTAAAATAAAAATAAAAATAAAAATAAAACTTACGGTTTTCTCATACCGACGTCTGTACACCTCCACAAATCTAAAAACTATGAAAACTCATAAAATTGAAATTCTTGGAGACTTGGAGATTAATTTATATGGTAAATCTACTGCTTTTGGTTCATTGTTAAGGGGTTAAAATTTCCTAATTTGATTTTTGAGTCAGTAAAGGGTTAAAATTTATTAGGAAGATCTTTCAATTGGTTAATGAAATACAATGAACTTTAATGAGCTTGATGCATGTTTTTAAGTTATTTGACTATTATTAAGATAAAGAAAAATATGGTAAATTAAGTCAGAATCGGAATTGGACTGAAATATACATAGAATTAAATGGGGTATATTTAACACTTTTTTTTTTCAATAAGTTAGGGTGGGTTGTAGCCCATTCAAGCCATGCCTAATTCCGCCACTGCCCTTAACAATAAACCAAAAGCAGTAGATTTATAATATAAATTAATCTCCAAGTCTCCAAGAATTTCAATTTTATGAGTTTTCATAGTTCTTAGATTTGTGAAGGTATACAGGCGTCGATAAGAGAAAACAGTAAGTTTTATTTTAATTTTAATTTTAATTTTAATTTTAAAGTTTATATTGTAAAATTAAGTTTTAACTTCGACTATGAAACTTATCAAAACGTCTTTGCGCAACAAGATGGATGACGAGTTTCTTGAGAATTGTATGGTTGTTTATAATCAAAGAGAACTTGTTTTTATAATTAATTCGGAATCGGTAATAGATGTTTTTTCTTCTTTAAAGCCTCAGAAGTCAAAATTTAAGCAGGATCTTATTGTATTTACATTGTATGCATATTTCCTTTTTTATTTTCTTATGTTTTTTCTTAGTTAGAATATGTATTTGAGAGTAAGACTCATTATGTTCCCTGACTATGTATATTTTTTTTAACTAATAAAAATTCTCTTGTACCATCGAGTTTTGCAATCAAAATCATTTTTTTAATATATAGTATAATTTTTTATCTATATGAAATTGTCCACAGCCCACCCAGAAAAAAAAATTCCGGTTTCGCCCCTGGTTAAGGGGTTAAAATTTCCTAATTTGATTTTTGAGTCAGTAAATGGTTAAAATTTGTTAGGAAGATCTTTCAATTGGTTAATGAAATACAATGAACTTTAATGAGCTTGATGCATGTTTTTAAGTTATTTGACTATTATTAAGATAAAGAAAAATATGGTAAATTAAGTTAGAATCGGAATTGGACTGAAATATACATAGAATTAAATGGGGTATATTTAAAACTTTTTTTTTCTCAAAAAGTTAGGGTGGGCTGTAGCCCACCCAAGCCATGCCTAATTTCGCCACTGTATACAATTCTCAAGAAACTCGTCATCCATCTTGTTGCGCAAAGACGTTTTGACAAGTTTCATAGTTGAAAATAAAACTTAATTTTACAATATAAACTTTAAAATAAAAATAAAAAATAAAACTTACGATTTTCTCATACCGACGTCTATATACCTCCACAAATCTAAAAACTATGAAAACTCATAAAATTGAAATTCTTGGAGACTTGAAGATTAATTTATATGGTAAATCTACTGCTTTTGGTTCATTGTTAAGGGGTTAAAATTTCCTAATTTGATTTTTAAGTCAGTAAAGGGTTAAAATTTATTAGGCAGATCTTTCAATTGGTTAATGAAATACAATGAACTTTAATGAGCTTGATACATGTTTTTAAGTTATTTGACTATTATTAAGATAAAAAAAATTATGGTAAATTAACTCGGAATCGGAATTGGACTGAAATATATATAGAATTAAATGAGGAATATTTAAAACTTTTTCTTTTTTCAAAAAGTTTGGGTGGGCTGTAGCCCACCCTAGCCATGCCTAATTCCGCCACTGATTATAGGTCACCTTATCATCGTCTTAACTCTTTTCCAAATCTGTAGTACATTGCACTACTGTAAGAGGCCGTTTGGTATGCAGTCATCTTTACATGGGAATGAGAATCTTATAACATTCTCATGTTTGGTAGAAGGTTTTGGTTTTTGGTTTCCTGGGAAAGTGAATCCCATGGGAATCACATTACCCTCCAAGGGGGTAATCTGAAACCCTTCCCAACAGGTTGGTTTCAGATTACCCTCCATCTGATTCCCACCGTGGGACCCACCCTCATTAAAAAAAATTATTTTTATTTAATTTTCTTCTTTTTTGTTCTTCAATGCTTCTGAAAATTAACACCAAAAATCCCCAATTTTTATTTTCTTACACCTTCTCACTACCCAAACACCAAATTTTCAGATTTTAAAACCTAATTTTCATCAATTAAACAATATCCAACAACATCAAACAACATCACCAACACAAACACCATCAAACAGCATCAAACACCATCATCAAACACAAAAAGGAAAAAAATTGCAACAGGTGAAATTTTTTTGATGATGATGACGATAAAGATCCCGGCCGACGAAGGCGACGACGACGACGAAGATCCCGGCCCGAAGAAGGCGACGACGACGACGATGAAGATCCCGGCTGGAAAGAGGCTACGATGACGACGACGAAGATCCGGCTGGAAAGAGGCGACGAAGACGAAGATCCGGTTGGAAAGAGGCGACGACGAAGATCCCGGCTGGAAAGAGGCGACGACGGTGACGACGAAGATCTCGGCTGGAAAGAGGCGACAACGACGACGAAGATCCCGACCGGAGGCGACGACGAAGATGACGACATGGAGACAAGGACTACGACGGCGATGACAACAAGTAAAGATCTGGGTTTTTTTCTTGAGAGAGATGGAAGATGGGTCTGGTTTTGTTTTTCTTGAAATTGATCTCTTTTCTTGAAAGAGATTAAAAATGGCAAAGACAACTGTTGGTTTTTTTTTAACCATATATATAAAAGTGAACTTCAAATTTTTATTTTATTTTTTTAGTTTTTAATAAATAAATAAAAAATAAATTCCCATGTACAACCAAACACCGTTACTTAATATTCCCAGGAATCCGTCATAATATCCTATGCACAACCAAACACATGTATACAATTTTCTCAGGAATCATATTACTGGGTTTCACTTTCCCAGGAATCACATTATTTTGATTACCCCATACCAAACAGCCCCTAAATGATAAAGTGCATTTAACTACTTCATTTTTTTTTTCTTTTTTTTCCCTTCACTTTAATTTGTTTTGATCAAAATATCAAACTATCAATTTAATAGTGATCCACTTTCTGACTTATTTTCTTTACATGTTTTCTGATTTTTTATGGTGTGCATTCGTACCCTACAAGTTTGATTTCGCATGCATCGGTAAAGGACTTATAGGTAAATTCAACATAAATTAGTCTACAATTAGGATCCGTCTTGTAAACGTTTTTTATTTGTTGTTTTTCGAAAAGAAAAATGAAAATGAAAACAGTGTTTTTGGTTTCAGTTTCAAAATCCAAAAATGCGTCTGGTAGCATATGATAAAATCTGGATTCTGAAAATGAAAACGAAAAAAACGTGTCTAGTAGGTGAACTGGAAAATATCAAAATTGTAATTTTCCTAATATTTTTTCTATTGTAATTTTTTTAATTTGAATAAAAAGTGAGTCAATAATATAACAAATATCTTATAATTGAGAAATAAATATTAATTATTTACTAAAAAAATTTAAAGTCTTTCGATATATATATATACAGTATATATATATATAGTTATGTTTTTACTAATCAAAATCATGGATATGTGTGATGCACAGAACTTAGAAGATGATCTAATTAAACGTGAAATAGTTACACCAGAACTCTTGATCCAACATGTGTGATCCAGCAGAAGAAGTTATTTTTGATTTAAATAGTACTGATTTTTTGTTGTTTGTCATTGTATGTTTGCAGCATGTGTTTAAAATGGAGCAGGAAGATTACACTAAAGAAGAGATAAACTGGAGCTACATAGAGTTTGTTGATAACCACGATGTGTTGGATCTAATTGAAAAGGTTTTAAGTTTCCTTGTCCAACCATTTATAAGATGAAGAGAAGAAGAATAAGAGGAAGATGAGATGAAGCTGAGATGATGAGATGAAGAAGAAGAGAAGATGAGATGAAGAAGAAGTTGAAGACCGGAAAAGAAGAAAAAAAATGAGCATTATCGGGGGCGGCGAGCGGCGAAGGAAGAAGGAAGATGAACATGGGAAGAGAGAAGATGAGGAAGAAAGAAGATGATTAACTCACAGTTGAAAAGAAAAAAGAAAAAAAAATTGTTACTTTTTTTGAAAAACAAAAATAAAAACGAAAAACAAGTTTTTTTTGTTTTTCAAATATTTCACAGTTAACACTAGTTTTGTTTCTCATTTTTTTTCGTTTTTTGAAAATAAAATGAAAAACGGTTAACGAACGCGAATTTGAAAATGTTTTTGGAAAACAAAAACGAAAACGGACTGAAAAACAGCTGCAGGACAGGGCCTTAGTTTCCTTACATACAATTTTATTTTTTCTGGTCATGAGCTTCCTTCTTATTCCATGTGATTATAATTGGGAATAAATTTCACATTTATACCTATCTTTTAGTGAAATAGCACATCTTTTTACACTACTTTGCCATATTAGCCTCTAGTCCATAACTTTTCAAAAACATGTTACTTTAATTTAATCTCTTCGTTAATCATTTGTTAGGGTCAGCTTGGTATTGCTGTAACTTATAGAATAATTGTTGTTAGCTGTACTGATGAAATAATCAATTGTGAAGTTAAGCATCATATGTTTGGTTACTTATAGTTTTAAAACTACTGTAAATCTCAAAAGCAATATACATATGCAGAAATTTTCAAGTTAGTACGTACTGATATAACTTCGTCAGTATGTACTGATATAACTTCATCAGTGCGTTGGATGTGAAGCATTAGATTTACATACTTGGACTTAAAGTGTATGCACTTGTCAAAACTTCTTCATAATCAGTGGTCTACATGCAACGCATTGATATAAGTTATATCAGTGCGCACCGAGGAGAAAAGAACTATATACATATGCTTGGTAATTGTATTGTAAAAGTACTGAGATTAGTTATAATGACTAAAATAGACATGATTTTAGAACCATACTTATTTATTTTCATTAATTATATAAATAAAATTAATATTTAAGTAGAATATTTAAATTAGAAAAAAAAATTCCATAAGAACAATAATATATTTGAAAATATTTTATAAATCAAATCAATATTTGAATAGAATATTTAATTTTAAAATGAAATAAGGTATAAATGATTTTATCTTGATTTCGTAAGGTTAATAGTGATATTTTAAAAGATTCATTAAATGCTGAAATAGATTATTCTATAATCACTTTCAAAAAGTAATCCCTCACCTACTTATCAAAATCACTATCAAAACTTGTCAGATTATCAAGTAATCAGTTTCACCAAACATCATTTTAAGTGAAAATTATTAAATAAGTTGATTTTAACTTTTCAAAAGTAATATCAAATTGACCCTTAGTTGAAATTAACAGTACTACATGTATTTTCATCTTAAAGCATTGTATGTAGCCATGAAAATTTTCACTTGTCCAAATAAACAAAAAAGTAACCTTAAATTTCCAAAACGTTACAGTATAACCGAAAAAAAGGAATTTACAAATTTACCCTAACACTTCATCACAAGCCGCTATCACTACAGTCATGTTAGAAAACGCATATATGAAGTTAGAGAAGATAGAAATGAACCCCATATTGAAAACATTTAAAATATATATACTAATGCATGTCACAACTGATCAATAGACTAGTTTGTTGAATTGTAAATCTATAATATATATATAGCAGTTATCAGGTGCGAGATGTCATGTACGGGATAGTCGATTGCTAACATTAGCAATCCAACAGTTACTGGTAGTTATTGAATTACCACCGGCACCTATAGCAATCGACGATTACGTACGGGAAATCATGTACCTGATAGCTGTTATATATATGGATAGTGTTAACCTGTGTCCGACACATGTTAACAACTATAAAAATGCTAAAAGAGGAAAAAATTTATTACAAAAATACATTTATTGTATTGATTGAGACAATAAATGCAATAAATATTTTCTATTTATAGTATTTTTCTAATTGTTAACATGTGCGCTTAGGACACAGGTTAACACTATCTTTTATATATATATATATATATATAATCACTTCTCATAAACACAATAAATACAACAAGTTTAGAAATTTAATACGGGTGTTTCGAAATTTAATACATGAGTAGATCGACACCTCCCACACCAAAAGCTTCCCTGGTCATCGTAAAATTCAACCACACTCCTTTTGTTGGCAAATCTCAGTCCACATAAAGGAGGCTTGCGACCTCCGCCCACGTCTCAACCCGAACTTAGAGACATGAAATTATGGGAAATATTTTAGAAAAAAAGAAGATATTAATAACAGGTGTGATTCCTAATCTAAATAGGTAGATAGATACTGTCAAAAAAAAATAATAGATATCATTTAGAGAGATTCATATGTTTACCTGATTTTCCCAAATTGTACAACAATTGTGATTTTCACTTTAGATATAATAGAATGAATCTACCATAAAGACTTTATATATGCCTATCTTCAACACAAACTATATTTGGTTTGATAAAATATGAGAGAAAATAAAGGAAATTATGTGGGTGGATTTATTTTCTATTGTTTGGATTGCTAAATGAAAAGGAAATGATAAAGGAGGGTAAAGAAGCGAATAATCTTTTCTTATTTCACCCAATTTGGTTTCTTACTGAAATTGGACGGAAAAAGAGGAAAATGAATCAAAAGTTAATGAATTTTTCAATATCTCAAAACTAACCTTATTAAAATTGCATTTGTTTGGTTTCCTTTCTTTTCTATTTATAATCATTCAAACAACAATCATTAAAAATATCATCATTTCCTCATTAACTTATTGTTTTATTTTCTTCCTATTTCATCAATAAAAGGGTTTATGTGCCTTGTTAAATACAAAACTTAATTAGCTAATATTATAAAGGTTAGTGTTAACTTGTGCCTTTAGTGCAAATGTTAACAACTTTTTTTTCCATAAATAGAAAATAGACACTATATTTATTATAATAAGCTAATAACTATGTGTGTTTATTTCCATATATAGAAAAAAAGTGGTTGTTAACTTATACCTTTAAAACATAGTTTAACACTACCTATAAATAAAATTTAGAAGAGGCTTTATTAAGCCTCGAGTCTGAAAACAGAAAATACCAAACCATATTAGAAAACATTGAAAAATATTTATACCTCGGTTGATGAGCTCAAAAAATAATTAACCATCCATCAAACTGGAATTGTTTTGCTGCTTCCATAGTTTTGTTAGTGCTCTATTATAACTACAAAAGTAAGGGTGAGCTACATGACCGATGCTAAGTATAGGTTAACTTGTAAGTGAAGGAAGGAACAACTGTAGGTTAAAATTTTAATGGAGTTTAAACCTACACCAAACTAGAGAAGTAACTTAAGAGTAGAGAAAATCTTCTGTGCACTGGCTTAACTATGAGTAGTACACCCAAACGTTAAGGATAAGACACATGTGGTAGCAAAAACTTATGTTATGTACATGTGAGTATGTGACAGTCTCATGTCTCATCTTTACTGGCTGGGTCCATTACTCAGCATGACTGACGAGTATTATTATTCCTAAGTTCTAAATATTATCAATGATTATTCCTAGGTACTGCTGCACAAGTATCGGTTTCTCAATCCAAAGAGAATGGAAGGGGTAATTCTGACAATGTTTCAAGGTTGTTTTACTAAAACATTTTTTCATTCACTCTCCTTTACATATAAATCGTGCTACAATTAATAGGTCTCACCTAAAATTGAATGAAGTAAAAAATTGTATATGATTTCAGGCCAATGAAGAATTCCTTGTATGATCCGTTGTTTGAAAGCATCGGTCAACCTGTAGATCCCCATTTGCGGCGTTTTGCTAAATGAAATAACTGTTTGGTAATGTATAATTGATTCTGTAATTTGCTTGGTCTTTGACCCCATTTTTTAAGCTCAGTTGTTCTACCTATTAAGTAATACAAAAGCGGGCGGCCTATTATATACGGTCCTCTATATACCCAGAGCAAGATCATATTAACTTCTGAAAAAAGTGGGATGCACCTTATAATTTTGCAAAATTTACCATTAATCATTTATACTATGACATTGTGGTGATATTCAGCTGATAAAATCTCTTGTTATTATGCATTTACCTAGGAATATGGTGTGAATCTTATGACAGCTAAACTAATGTTTGGTTGGGGTAACTTTGCAAGGAATTTTAAAGTCGTGTGGGTGTGTGGCTTTAAACTTCAGAAAGAATTATAATGTGTTATTTGTTTTTTCAACTTATAACTGAATGGGTATGAATTGGATCAATTAAGTTGTTTTTATCTGTTTTTTTTAAGTGGTCAAACAACTAAAATGCGTTTAAAAAAAAAATTGAAAAAAAAAGGTTAAAATTTCAAACTTAACACTAAATTACTGAATTATATTTAAAATATTTTCTTCCAAAACTATCTCCTAAAATCAATAAAATTCCAATCTTTAACTTAATGATACATCCTACAAATTTCCAATTTTCATATACTGCTAATAAATTGGTTGTTTAGTATAACAATTTTAACCATATATTTTTCATAAAGTAAAAGGAACATATTTAATTTTGCATTACAAGAAGTTAATATTTTTCAAAAATATTATCGATATTTATATAACTTTAGTTTAGGATTGATCAAACTTCAAAGTATTTGTTTTTAAATGTTTGTATCACATAAAAAAAATCATAACGGTTTATAGTTACAAGGGTATAAATGTCAAATTATTTATTTTCAGATATTTCTATCTTTAAAAAAAACCGATCAAACAATTAAATTCATAAGAAGAAAAAAAAATGTCTTCAAGTTTCATTTCCTATTCATTCTTAAGTAAAATTCAAGAGTATTAGTCTTCAAACAAAAATAAAATATAAAAAATAAATAAACGACGCCTAAGTTTAGCCAAATTCAAAAATGGATAGTTATGTTTTAAGGTGTGATTACGTTGAAGCGAAAAACTTAGGTGGGGTGGGCAAACCCATAGTATGCCACACGGCACGAATATAATATACCACCCAATTACATGTGAATCCAACCATGTGTGCAGTGTATGATGCTGTTGTATTAGAGGGATGTGATGATAATTCGTCATGGTATGCTAAATTAGTAGATTTTGTATTAGTCCTACCATCAATGTAAATGGATCTTTTCTCTGTAACTACATCATGTTTCAAATGCTTGAGTTGAGAGTAACATTGAAGCTCTAAAAGGAAAGAAGTAATACAAAATAAAAAATAAATGAAAACATGCCTTACCTCTGCAAAATCTCAAACAGAAACCATGGAGTATTTTAGGAATTTAAAAAGATGACGGTCTATTTGAGGAATTTAAAAAGATGACGGTTTATTTGTATTTTGTTGAAATTCAAGAGAGGTCAAAGAAGAAAGGAATCAAACTAAAACCATATGCTCATAATCACAGCACACGACAAGCTAATCACAGAAAAGTCACATTCATCCACATTAATTCCTTAATCCTCTATTATACCAATCATTGGTAGTCTATATATATGGACGAGGTGCTAAATAGCATTGTCCAAATAAGTCAAGATTGACTTTAAAATTCAGGTAAATCAGTTATGGTAGTGTCAACTAAACCATGGGTGAAGTCTGGTAAATGTCATTAGATGTTTATCTATGCTTTGCCAACATATGACATAGGACTTCAATTCACTCACACAATCACATCTTCATGGGACAACTTATCATTAGCTGAATTATTCTTCTTTTTTTTAGAAGCATATCATCAGCTGAATTCAAAAAACAATTTTCATAACTAAAACTTCACAAAGCCTTTGAATGTTATTTAAAGCCTCGATGCTCAAGTGATTAAGAAACAATAGAGTCCAGTAACATATATGCTAAACGAGAGTAAGAAAGTATCTCATGTATGATATAAACAATGTAAATATGTAATAGCTATCAAGAAATATCAGCAAAGTACACTTACAAGGATTGCAGTACACGCAGTTCTTTCTCAACTGATGGACAACCACCCTCGTTTTAATATTTGTTTTTTCCTTTTCTTGGTGTTGAAACGACCAAATTTTCACATTATTACCTGCAAGAACCACATAAAAGTAAGAACTTTAGAGAACATCCTCAATAAAATATAGACCTATTAAATAATGTTAACATAGAATGCAACATCAATGACTGAAATGATCTTCAAAAGCGAGTTTGAGTGTTTGCATTATGAATATGGCAATCAAGTCACGAAATAACTTTTTCACGAAAACCAACCTCAATATTGAGACACCCAAGGTTCATGCAAGAAAAGGTCTTGGCCATTCATTTGCACTGTTCCTGCAGCTATATGCATATATCCTCATAACGATTCCTAGCTGCCTCAGCTTTTCTAGCTGACACATCAGCGTCCTGTAAAAAGACATAGCATATAATATAATTCATATAGATGAAATAAAGAACTACAAATGCGTGACACATAACATGCAATTGGGTGCAAATTGAACTAAGAAAGTACAAAAAGTGATATCATATCAGACCTAAACTCTAAACTAGCTCATAACTAGATAACAGAACATGGCAACGACTTCTTATACATGCTCCAACTCCATGCCACAATGACAACGCTATTGATCTTACTTCTGTTCATAAAATTGGTTGAATTGGTTATTACAAGTAACTATTTAGTTATAAATGAGTTGTAAAATTTTGTATTGATAATATAAAATTTCAATAAGAAAAATCAGAATTGATCACGTAACTAATAGGTCCCGTAGTAATATAATTTTTTTTTAATCTTCAATAATTATATAAAAGAAATCTATGACAAGTAATTGATATCATTCTAAATTAATTGTAAAAATTTTCCAATGGGCTTCATGTGACAGACCCTAACTGATATGGGATTGAGGCTCAATTGAGTGGTGGTACTAGTACATCTCACTAAAACATCTAAGCATTCATGTTCTACACTAAATTTTTTATAAAGTAGCATGAGCTTAATTAATCACATTAAAAATTCAAATAGATATAAACAACCCTATTTACCTAATTATCTTCACAAAAATTGGATAACATACGTTCCTGGTGAATCAAACCACAAATAATTCTTTTGAATAATCAAAGATTATAATGAATTAAAGAGTAAAGAGGAGAAATAGAGAAAGAGACCTTTTGAGACGCCTTTCATGTTCTTCTGCTGCTCCCATTTTCATTTTCTCTTTTCCTCCAAAATGTTAGATCGTTTGAGAATTGAGATCGGGGATAAGTGGAAATTTTGAATTTTTATGAAAGGTTTCACAAAGGTCCCTTATGTTATTGCAAAATATCATCTTTTTAAATATGTTTATCATATTAACAATTTTAGTCCTTCATTTTTCGAATACATCATTTTATTCTTCTATTAATGAATAGTAAGTCAAAATTATTAGTATCAAAGGTTTTTACTTAAAATATGAAACTCTTCAAACAAAAAAATAATAGTGTAGATGTCAAAACTTTGAGATCTACAAATAAACCTAATTGTTCTTTCATTGACACACA
Organism: Dipteronia sinensis; assembly: GCA_033220585.1. NCBI lineage: Eukaryota > Viridiplantae > Streptophyta > Magnoliopsida > Sapindales > Sapindaceae > Dipteronia > Dipteronia sinensis. The sequence continues at coordinate 79,907,640 of CM065636.1, forward strand.
TTATAGGTATATTTATAGCATATTAATACGCATCGTCACACTTTTACCTTGTAAGCAACATAAGAGCATCTCTAATTGTAATTTGGTTTGCATTTGAAAAAATGACGATGTGTCAACATTGTTAAGCCAATTGCTTTCTATGTGGCATGTAACAAACTTGATAAAATTGGTCTCCATTGCTTCACTTGTAAAACACATATTTTTAATGACATAGCAATTTATTATATTATTTTATTATTTAAAATTTTACCAAAATTTTAAACCACCCAAACACTGTGCACTGTCAACTCTAAAACGAAACTCACAAACTCAACTACAAAATACATAGAAGAGAAGACGACTGTTCATTGAGTTTTATTCTCAGGTAAGTTTTATTTTTTATATTTTATTATTTTAAATTATTAATTGTGTCTTTGTTTTGTATACTCTATTGGTGGTTTTAAGTTTTAGGTAGTTCACCAGTCCCTTGAACCAATCTTAATCGAATTGGACTTGTTCGTTATAAATTGCAAATTTCATTATTATGACTTGTTTCCTCAGCTATTTCTTATGATTTGTTTCTAGGTAATTTTTTCAAGGTTAATGTAGATATACACTTAATTAATATATATGGATATATTTGCATACCAATTGTTTGACAAAATTACTCAAACAAAGACACAAAACTAGGAAACCTATTGGGTTGAAAATAGTTTTTTTGAATAATGTACTATATCCAACATCAAGCAAGTACAGCTCTTGCAAATGGAGATCCAATTAATATAATTATACAGAATTCCTTAAGTTGTTTGTTGGGTAGAATTGATTAATACACCATACGGTTGTGTTTCATAATTGTATTTGAGCATCTTATGGTGATTGTGATGATAATATATTAGGAATTGGCTTCGCGGCATTGAATCTTTCGTATGTGTAATCTTATGGCATATTTGGTCTCCTGGAATCTTGTCAATTTATTTGATTTTGTTATTGAAACTTTGTCTATTTCTTAATCTAATTTATCAAGTACATGTTTTTGTCTTTAAACATGAGGATGGAGATCCAATTACAGTTGTTGTCAAGTTCGAAATTTTCTTGTCCAAGGTTGATGTTATATACTTTGTTTTTGCCTATATGTTTGTTTCACTTTGCCTATACGTTTCCTTATATAAATATATATATATATATATATATATATATATTCTTTCTTTTCTTTTCTTTTTGTAGGTGTGATTATAAACCAATGTCACCATCGAGTTTTGAATCCGACTCTAATAGTTCGTCATCAAGCAATAATTCACTTTTGATGACCAAACAATTATTAGATGAATCATTGGAAGAGGATAGTTTAATATGTCCTAAGATGACCCATAATGTGGTTCAAACCTTGGCAATCCATGTTCCTTTAATAGTTTCATCAATGTTGATTGGTAAAAAGCGTCCTCATGGTGGTTCAACACTTGGTAGACGTTATATTCATCGTGATAGGAAGGAACGTCATGATTTAATTATTAAGGACTATTTCAAAGGTGAGCACTCAAAGTATACAACGGAGCATTTTCGTCGTCGATTTCGAATGGATGTGGAATTATTCAAAAGAATTTTAAAAGCCTTTGGAAATTAGGATGATTATTTTACACAAAAGATTGATGCAGTTGGAAAAGACGGGTTAAGTCCTTTACAGAAAATGATAGCAGCTGTACAGATGCTTGCATATGGTTGTTCGGCTGATATCCTTGATGAATATGTTCAAATTGGAGAAAGCACTGCAATCGAAAGCCTAAAACAGTTCTGTGATGTTGTAATAGGAGTTTTTGAAAAACAATATTTAAGAAAACCAAATACATATGATATTACAAGGTTGCTCCAAGAAGGAGAGGATCGAGGATTTCTAGGTATGCTTGGGAGTCTAGATTGTATGCATTGACACTGAGAAGAATTGCCCCACAGCTTGGCATGGTACGCATACTAATGGTTTTAAAAAAGTTCCTACTCTCATTTTAGAATTTGTAGCTTCAAAATATCTATGGATTTGGCATGCATTCTTTGTCATAGCTGGTACTAATAATGATATTACTGTTTTAGATAGATCTCCGCTATGTGATGATTTTATTAATGGCGTTGCACCACCATGTAATTTTGTAGTACAAGGTCATCACTACAATATAGGGTATTATCTATCAGATGGAATTTATCCACAATATGCCACTCTAATTCAAACAATCTCTCAACCATCTTCTATTAAAGAGAAAATATTTTCTGAGCACTAAGAAGATGTGAGGAAAGATGTTGAACGAGCATTTGGAGTGTTACAAAGTAGGTGGCATATTGTCAAAGGTCCAACACGTATGTGGAATGCAAGAGATCTTGGAAAGATAATGAAGACATGCATCATCTTGCATAATATGATCATTGAGAGTGAACATCATCAAGGAATTAACCCTGAAAGTTGACAGCCTCATGGGGATGAAATGGTTGAAGATGTTCATTTAGAGCATGACTATACTTTTCTTGTATCTATGAAGATCAATCGAATGAAACAAGTCTGAGACAAAAGGGTGCACACGGATTTAAAGATCGATCTCATCAATCACTTATGGGATATATAGGGTGGTCGATAAGTAGCTTGAAGTCTACGATATTAACTTTTGATAATTTAATGTCTAGTTATTTTTTTAAATATCAAAATAGTTCATATCTTGCGGTATTTCATATCTTAACGGTCTGTAATCAAAACATTATCTCTTGTGTTTGAAATACTAAGTCAAACTTGGTTAAGGACATTTTTACTCTCTTTTTTTCTTCCTCTTCTATTTCATTTTAATTAAACAAGATATAAACCAAGAAAGTATATAGAATCATGAACAGGTCGACATTTGTCTTATACCATGCCAGAAAGCGTGAAAAATGCCGAGTTGTTTGATTAATTTAACTCCATCACCATATCCTTCAACTACTCGAAGGAGATCCTGATGGGTGTGCTTTGTAGGTTGATGCCTAATGGGTGTAAAAAGTGTTTTGATATTATTTTTAATCTAATTATTTTGGCCTTATTAATCATTTTGTAATATATAAAAAAATGGGTCTAAAATTTAATTTTTTAGGTGTCAATACTCAGCATATGCACCAAAAAGTAATTATTTTTCAAACTACAACACCTCAAAGCACTCTATATAAAAACAGAGCTGCAGATAGAGATTCGATTTCATCAGTAAAAGGAAAATACTTTTGTCATCCATTGCTTAATCATGCCGAGAAAATGAATACAATGTGTCATTATTTTTTATTTTATTTTTAATTGCAATGCAAATGGAAGACTAATTACTTGTTGATCAAAACTAATTTTAATAGTCTAAAAAAATGTCTAAATAAAAAAAATTACTTGTCATCATCATTACTTCAAAGAACCTTTCCAAAAGGACATTCATTTTCCCATTCCTTCAATATCTAAGCCTGATAAATTTCAAAGGCCTTTCTTAACGCTTGTGGAAGTTTGTTGACATCTTAGTTTAAAATGCGGTCTTGTTCTTGTCTCTTTTGAACTTTCTCCTTCATTTGTTGTTCTTTCTCCTTCATTTGTTGATCTTTCTCTTTTATTTTTTTATGCTTTCTCTTTTAATTCGATCTCTTTTTTCATTGTTCGTTCTCGCAACTCAAACTCTTTCTTATCTTTTTCTCTTTTCAACTCCAACTCCTCTTGATTAACCACAATTTGCTTCTCCAAAGTGCTATGTAAATTGTATAATGCATCAACCACAGTTTTTTCATCATTCAACCGCCTCTTTTTCTCTTTAGTGCATTGTCTTCCTTGCGGACGCACAACCCCATCAACATTAATACCTTCAGTTACAAGAGTATCCGGATTCATATATTCATCTCCTTCATTGGAAAAAGACACTGGACTGTTACTGTCATTGATAGACTTTTGTTTGTTGAAGTCATTCGCCTTCATAAGTTCTTTTGAACACCATTTTGTATTTTTTTCAAGATCTTCCAACAATGCTCGTATTTGAATGGTTTTCCATTAGTAAGGTCCTCATACATTCGCAATGCTTCTCTTTTCTACAAATGAAACAAGATTGAAAGTTGAAACACAAAAGAATCGGTAAATTAGCATTAATAACATGTATACTTGTAAAAAATTCAGTCCATAAATTAACAATGAATCTAGGGGATATATTGAGAATATAGAAGGGTTGTTCAACATGTCATAGATTATAAAGAATAACATGTATCATTCAATCCCCTCTCCAGCCCCCACCTTTAAAAATGGGTTTTTTACAAGTAGCCTTCCTAATTTGACTAACACTACACATGAAATCCTCATGTTTTATTTATAGAAGATATCATCATTTCTCTATGTAAATCAATAACAGAAGCAGAGAATGTTTTCATACAGCAATGCACAATTAGCAAATAAATATTTCATGCATATATATAAAGAAGCAGTATGCACAGTTTGCAAATAAATAACAGAGACAGAGAATGATTTCATGCAAATCAATAATGCATCAAACACTTTCAAGTTTGTAAATGCTAGTACTTGTAAACAAACTAAGATGGAATTAAAAAAATAAGAGATCAATAGCTAAGATATTACCATATCTTTCGGGGTTGTTCCACTTTGCGGAGTTCTTTCCAATCGCTTATGTAATGCATGGAACTTGTTCACTGCAGTTAGTATTTTTCCCCAACGACATCCTAAGCTATTGGTGGTTCGGGCATCATCATATACATCAATATTGTCCCTCCAAGTTTGTAAAATACAATTCCACATAGCTGAATTTTTCTGATTATTACCAATATCCGAATCAACGGAGACATATAGCCATGCCTTTGTTAGTGAAACGTCCTCAACTTCAGTCCACTTTTTGTTTGGCGATAAAGTTTGAGAGATATTGGACTTTTTAGTGGCTTTGCATTTTTTGTTGGATCCTGTTGATGTATTTACAGTTTGAGTGTCAAATGGATGTTAGGGAGCATTCAATAGACTTTGAAATGAGAAGCCGGATCCGAACTGTTGGTGAAAATGAGAAGGATATGAAGCATTCATTGGATTAAAGACAAAATTGGACTGGAATGGTAGGTTTAATGGACCAAATTGGTTAACTTGTGGCAAAGAGGATTGTTGGTGGATTTGAAAGGAGTTAAAAACACATTGAGCATTGAGCGACTCACTAGCATTTATATGTCCAATGTCGTTGGGAAGATATTGAAATTGTAAGAATTGTTGAGACTCTTGTGAAACCATTCAAAAATAATACAAGCTTCACCACCTTCATTCAAAAATATTGTCAATCTTTATAAACAAGTGCTGCATTCAAAAATAATACTATAGTACTTTTTAAAGAGCTTTTCAAACAAAAAATAAACCATTTGCCTTCAGAGAACCCCAATACATCAGACATTTAAAGGTCATTATATAAACTATATTCAACCCAAACTCAGCTTATCATATCTCAGCTTAAAATTTTAAAGGCCATTATATCTCTGCTCTATACAGAAAACAGATGGCTTATCATTTTCTGAGCTTTGCTTCAAATCCAAACCTTTAACTAACCAAACTCAACAACAAAAGATAACATTTTTAAATATACAAATGCAGCAGAAAATTAAAACAGAGGGCAAAATGAAGTAGGTGAAGCAATTACAAACTCTGATAACACAACAAACACCATAAATTGGTACTTGAAACACAACCAAGCTTTGAAACCACCAATACCCATTGCTTGAATCACAAAATGAGAACTAATTATCTAATAGAAACACTTCAAATCTTCCACAAACTCCATAAACAAAAATCTATGAAACTGTGGGTAGTGTAAAATCATGGAACATATCCAATAAAATGAACCCATAAATGAGTGACCCACCAAAATTATGCAGCTCAAAACTTTCCTAAACTCAATTAATTGAACAAATAAGACTTATAACATTTATATATACAAAGATTAGTATTAACAAAGCCATAAGAACATAAAATAAAGTAACAAAACAGAAGATACCAAACCCAGATCAAATACCTCTTTGACTGAAGACCAGAACAAAGCTAGAGATTAGACGAGGAAGCAGAAATGAATAACAAACAGAAAAAGAAAAGATGTTGTAGATATATAATAAAAACTGAAAAAAAATCAATTGAATTCCATGAAATAATCAGATAACAAGTAACAAATGTGGAGATAGAATGGGTTTCTATTTTCAATTGTGTGTGAGAGATGTAAACGTACCGTCCGTCGATGTCGAGTTGGATTATGAGAGGTTCCTGCTAATTTGCCATTACAAAGGACTTGCCATAGCTTGAACAGAAGAAATCTACCAAAGTGATTTTTTTTTCTAATTTGTGTCTTTCAGTGCCAAGAGAGAGAGAAAGAGAATGAAGGCGGGGAAACGAAAAATAGAGTACAAGAAAAGAGCGGGTTGCTGACTAGCCAAAAATATGGTTGTCCATCCAACAAACCCTCTGATTTCAGAGGTCATCTTCACAGTGTCTAAAATTCTTTTGCCACATCATCTTGAGGTTGGATGACCACAGCTGCATTGGAGATGAATATTTTAATTGATGGGATGTTCATCCTACATGGTTTCTATTTTTTTCACAAGCCACACTTGTATTGGAAATGCTTTAACTTCAATTATAATAATACATATAGAAAAAAAAACGTGGTAATGTGTATTAATATGCTATAGATATGCCTATAATGTGTTCCTATGAGAGAAAAATTGCAAATAAGCTCTACTTTTGAGTAAATCCTAAATTGATCCCATTTTGTTAGGAAATTAGTACAACAAAAAAACAATAAATTCTTGTGAAAATGGCTTTCCCACTTGTACTGTGCATGTACGTCACTGCCTCCCAATTGCCATCATCATCCACCGCCTCCCCACTTGCCATCATTATCACAGATCACTCTCTTATTTGCATATATATATATATATATATATATATATATATATATATATGTATATGTATATATATGTACTGTATCACTTGTAAAATTCTTCTTACTGAGAAAAACTCCCCAGACATCAATACAAAAGCTCTCTTCTCTCTCGTCTCTCTCTTTCTTGTTTCTCTCTCATCTTTATTTAGTTATTTCTTCAGTTAATTTACAACACGTTATCAGCACGATTAGTAATTATAGACTAGGCAAGGCAAGTGAGCAACAAATTGGTATAGATCTTCGGTTTTTCAAAGAACCCAGAAAATTCGAAGTGCTCGAATTTCTTTTAGAAGGATACCGTTGTGTTCCTCTCAGAAATAGGATTCCGACACCCTGACCGTGTCTCAAACGGAGCTCTCTAGCTCTGGTCAAAGTCCGGTCAACGCCATTGTTTTCCCCATAAATTTTTCTACAGTTTTTTTAAGGAAGAAGACGACCACGTCAGCCTCCATGTCATCGTCTAGTCAGCACCCAGTCAACGACACGCCAGCGTCACGTTGTGCCACGTCAGTGCCATGTCGCGCCACGTCAGTGACACGTCGTGTCACGTCAGCACCCAGTAGGCACCCAGTCAGCTACATGTCAACATCATTCTATGTCAGCGTCACATCACCAGACAGGGAATATTCTATTTCCATCAGAGGATATTCTGTTACCGTTAGAGCATATTCCGTTAGCCTAACGGAATATTCCAGAGTCTACTCAGTCTAGAAGTGTTTTTGCCCAACTCAATGCAATTTTCACCCATTTTCAACCGAGTCGAACCTATTTCCAGCTAATTCGACCGTTCCGGACGCAACCGTGCCATCAATTTCAGCTAATTCTGCTTGTAAGTTCTGTTTTGACTTATTCAAGTTTTATTAATTCTGTATTCAGGTACGATGGAAGATCCAAATCTCCAGCACGATTGCGTATAAGTAAAAGGGATCCCCTGATGGGTAATTTACTTTAATCTCTACATTCTGGATCTATATATATAACTCCATGTACCAAGATGGCTTATGCCGTCAACGGAACTAATATATTATAGTTCTGGATTTATTTGTATGCACATATCAAGTGATCTCATGACCCTGAAAGGTGATCATATGACCCTAAAATCATTTATTTATATTTACATATCAGGTGATCTCATGACCTTGTAAGGTGATCTTATGACCCTGAAATCATTTATTTTTATGCAATATATGAGACTGGCTTATGCTATGTCTCAGGACTGACTTATGTTGTGTCTCCAGATAAATTGTTTAAATATTCGTATTATTTAATTATATGCAATATATGATATCGGTCAGACCGACTAAACAGAACTTAAAGTTTCTGGAATTATGATATTTAAGTTGACACGGTTTTGAAAACCGATGAGAACCTGAAGTTCTGGATCCAGTGTTATAGACATGAATGACATACCTCATTATTTAGAAACTGAGGTTTCAACCCGTTCAAAATCTAAAGTTATCTCATATATATGAAGTGATATGTTTACATGTCATTTATTTGAGAGAATGATCTACACATCCAACATAATGTTGTGAGTATCATAAAAGGGATTTAAGATCCTAACTAATAATGAAATTGGAAATAATATTTTATCCATTTCATACACATCCAACAGGATGTTGTGAGTATCATAAAAGAGATTTAAGATCCTAACGAATAATGATATTGGAAATAATATTTTATCCATTTCATACACATCTAGCAGGATGTTATAAGTAACATAAAAGGATTTGAGATCCTAATATCACATATAATAAGATTGTAAATGATATTTTATCCATTTTATACTTGCTCATGAATGAGCAATATCAAGAGAATAAATTTGGATCTATTGATATTAATGAGATATCAAAGCATACCCCAGGAATGGATGTTTGTGAATGACAAGAGAAAAGGTTTATAAAATAAACCCATTGAAAAGATTATTATCACTTCAGATGAAATATAAAATGGCATTACACATAATGTTCATAAAATTCCCATAAGGGAAATATATGTATTGCCGAGAGTGCATTGACTCATACATTTCTACGGAGTCAGATATATTTTATGAATTTGACTTTGCTTTGAGTAAATGTTAATACTGTATCAGGTCCAACGGATCTGATAGAAAGCTCTAGAAGAGTCAGGATATTGTTATCAAACAATATTAAATCATGTATCAGTGACACTTGATATTATTCAAACGGAACATAAAGGAATATGCTCAGTTCAAATGCATATATAGTTAATACCAGATCAGATCCAGTGGATCTGATTAAAGGCTCTAGAAGAGCCACAATCTTATTACCATATGGTATTAAATTGTATATCAATGATACTTTATATCATTCAAGCAGAACATAAAGAAATCTGCTCAGACCAAAGATATATAACTTTATTAATGTTATATTGAGTGTTGAATATCTATGCATGATTCAGGCTAGAAACTCATTATAGAAAAGTTGTGTGCTTTATCATTTGGATTATGTATCAGAAAAGGGATATATGTGGATATATTCATCCACCAAAATGAACCATTTCATTATTTTATGGTACTGGTTGATGCATCGGTCAGATGGTCAAATGTGTACTTATTATCAACACTTAATGTTGCCTTTGCAAGATTACTTGCACTAATTATTAATTTTTCAGGCATAGTAACTTGGTTGAACTTACAAGATATTTGATGAATATTGCTAAAGCAGCTGGGATTGATGTTCAACATCTAGTTTTCATATATACTCATAAACAAAATGGATCAAAGGAATCATTTATCAAACGTCTTCAGGCAATTGAGAGAACTTTACTATTTTAATACAGTTACTAAATTCTATATAGGTGCTTACTCACTTTTTAAAATATTTGATTGTGTTTTATATCTCATCATTGCAACTTTAGCATGATCTAAGATAACACGTCCATATCATTCTAAGATTAATATTGATTTTGATTAATCTGTCATTATATCATTTAAACTTCTGATAGTTTTATATTTTTACGCACAATCTGCATATTATCATATTGATTAATTTCCAAATGGGAAAGTTTCTCTAGATGAGAAAAGTAAATGAACGGTTACTTATATACAAAATAGAGATATCAGTTCGGTTCTCTATATATATGTGTGTCTCATTTCAATCTTCGTATCTCTCAAATATGAAAGATAATTGATCATCAGATAATTATTAATCTGCTACCTGATATATTAAAGGTAACAAGATTTTATAAGTTGTCATTTCATAAACCTCGGCCGGGTGATTATTCTTGAAGAATGATCAGAGAAAAAGGCAACAAATAAATCATCTGATGTATATCATAAGCTTATGAACCTTTTTAAAAGGTATTGTTATCGGGATCCCAAAAGTAAACAAACATCGAGTTATAAATAAATCCATTTTCTCTAAATCAACTCTGTAAGAGTCTGATATATCAAAAAAAGACACAAGTCTATGAAATGACTAAATCCATTAAAATGGAAGAAATATCAACAGAGATACAAGAATATAGAAATTGTGAGAAATTCTATAAATCATACAGAGTATATGAAATGACTAAATCCATTGAAATATAAGTAATCTCAATAGAGATACAAGAGTATAGATATTGATAAAATTTCTATAAGTTATATGAGAGAAATGTGGAATTATAAGGAAACAATCATTGATAATGTATTTTTATACACAGTAGCGCTACTGAAATTATAAATGATAATTACGATATTCATAATATCAATGATTGTAGACAAAAGACATGATTAGCCTAGATGAAAGAAGCAATTCAAGAAGAATTGACTTCATAAGCCAGACATAAAATATTTAGATCAATAGTACTCTAGACACCTGAAGATGTCAAACTGGTTGGATACTAATGGGTCTTTATACGGAAACGTAATGAGAAAAATGAGATCGTGTGATATGAGGCACGACTCGTAGTATAAGGTTTCTTACAGAAACTTGGTATTCACTACTGATGAATACGATTACGTTATTGATAAATTTGGCTACCTTTAAAAGGCTTGAAATACGTCATTTAGACATAGTAATCATTTATCTATATGATTCACTCAATGCAGATATTTATGAATCCTGAAGGATTTAAAATACTAGAAGTATATAAATCGAGATCTTGTAATCTGTATTTGATGAACATACAAAAATCCTTATATGGATTAAAAACAATATGAACAGATGTAGTATAACCGTCTCAGTTAATATCCGATAAAGATAAGGATATAATAATCATATTATATACTCATGTGTCTTCATAAATAAATGAGAAAAAAAATATTGTCTCGACCTGAAGATCGAACATAGATAAAAATGGAATGCTTGTCTATCAATCATAATATATTGAAAAGATTCCATATGGATATTACTCCATAAAGCAAGTATTTGCTCACACACACCCCCCCCCCCCCCCCCCCCAATAATCATTTATGATGTTATTGCATTTCATGAAATAAACATCAATGCGCTACAGTTCAACAATCTAGAAGATTGCTCCAAAATAAGTTTTATCAGGGGGAGCATATCGAATGCAATATATTAATTATTTGGGGTATATGTGCATTGTGCTCTTTTTCCTTTCAATCAAGTTTTCATCTCATTGGGTTTTCCTGATAAGGTTTTAATAAGGCAATTCTATAAGCACACCCACAAATTATTTGATCCATAAAAATCATCATAAATATTACATTTATCCAGATGATCATCGTATATATGTTGACTTAATCAAGAAGATCATTGTAAATATTATTTTGATCTTGCTAATCATCGTATATATGTTACTTTGATCCGACAGATCAATGAATATCTTTACTCAGATTTTTATCCCACTGGGTTTTCCCTAACAAAGTATAAATGTGAGAATTTTTTTGAAGAAAACAATAAATCTGGACATATGTACACTATACTCTTTTTCCCTTCGATCAGGTTTTATCCCACTAAGTTTTCCTTACAAGGTTTTTAACGAATAATTGTATATATTGTTATCGATGTTTTTATCCTACTGGGTTTTTTCCTAGTAAATGAAAATACAAGCGGTGGAAATCCAATGGGGAGTGTTGTGAAAGTGGCTTTCCCACTTGTACTGTGCATGTACATCACCGCCTCCCACTTGCTATCATCATCCACCGCCTCCCCACTTGCCAGCATCATCACAGATCACTCTCTTATTTGCTTTTATATATATATAAATATATATATATATATATATATATATATATATGTACTGTATTACTTGTAAAATTCTTCTTACTGAGAAAACTCCCTAGACATCAATACAAAAGCTCTCTTCTCTCTCGTCTCTCTCTCATCTTTATTTACTTGTTTCTTCAGTTAATTTACAACAAATACATGCTGATTCTAATATTAAATTTTGTTAGGATTATTTACAAGCTGGTTCTCTTTGGGACCAATTTTTAAGAAATTATTTTAATTGTGAGACTATTTCTAGTTCCATTCCTTGAAAAAAAAAAAGAATATTGTTTTAGGTTGGTTGTGGGCTCTGGTAATAAAATTAAATTTTGGACAGACAAATGGCTTGACAAAGCTATTTTGAACATGTTGCTTGGATTGGATCTTGTCTACGAGTCCTCCTTGTATAGTATTTGGAAAACTCCTAATGATCAAAGGTTTGACAATGATCAAAGGTTCTTGTTTCTATGGCAAAGTGATTCAACTTCAGTTCTCTCTCGCCTTAAAAACTACTTTTGCTTAATAAATTATATATTTGTAAGAAGAAAATTAGTAAGATGTTATTTTTTGTTGCAACTCACATATTTAGAAGTTGATGAATAATTAATGATATGTCCTGTAGCTGTTTTTCGGTCTATTTTTTTTTTTATTTTTTTAAAAATTTCAAATTTGCATATGTTAACTGTTTTTCATTTCATTTTCAAACAAAAAAAAATTAAAAATAAAATTAGTGTTAAAATTAAAAAATACGGAAAACACTTTAAACATATTTTTCATTTTGATTTCATTTTGATTTTTTATTTAAAAAAATCACTTTTACGTAATTCTTCATTCGTTCATCAGAGTCATCAGATTCAAAGCTCTTTTTTTGTGGTTCTCCTCTTCTTCTACGTAATTCTTCTTCTTCTTCTTCCTCATCTTCTTCTACACGGTTCTTCTTCTTCTTCCTCTTCTTTTACACAGTTCTTCTTCTTCTACTACACAGTTCTTCTTCTTCTTCCTCTGCTTCTTCTTCTTCTTCTTTTTCTTGTTGCTGCACAGTTCTCCTTCTGCTCCATGACAGAAAATGGAGTTTTCTGACGCCGCCTCCGACGACTACGACGACGATCTAGCCAGATCGACATCGCCAGAGGAGGATTTCACCTCCTCCGCGTTGGAGCTCCGGATCGGCAACTCTCATTTATTTTTCTTATTATTTTTTTAATTGAAAGATTTTAAGTTGTGCTGACATAAAAAGTTCAACGACAACTAGTTGTGTTGACGTAAAATGTCTGGTGGATTGGAAGAAATATTTGTTGCCATTTTGACATTATCTATCTAATTGTTAAATTTTTTTGATATTATCTACAATTTCAAACCCAGTTTCAGATTGGACCAATCCTCTATAAGCACATAAGTACATAGTTGATTTTATTTAAATTAAAAAATTGAACGTTTACAGGACGACCCCTAATTAAGGGGCCGTTTGTTGTTGATTTTTAAAAGCTGTTTTTTCGTTTTTTTTTTTTTTCACGAAAAACAATAGGAATTTGTTCGGCAGCCATTTTTTGAAAAAAAACATTGTGAAAACTTTGAAAACTCTAAGATGCATTTACAGCATAAAAAGCGGGCAGATTGAGAACAACAAATTATTGTTTTCAAGGTTTTGCTTTTCAATTTACTTAGGTCCAGTTTGGCATTGCTATACTGCAGAGGAAATTGCTTTTGATTCTGCTGTGAGAGAATTACTTTTGGATTTGTTATGGGAATAATCAAGTGAATGTTTAGTAAATTGATTTTTAAAAGTGTTCTCAGAACCAAAAATAATTTCAATATGTTTGATAAATTATAATAAATGATTTGTTTTATTTTTATTTTTATTTTTATTATTATTGTTATTATTATTTTTCCAGATCTAAATCCCCCGACTTTCAAGTCTTGAACTAAAAAAACACAGCCCAAACAAATTTGATCCAATTTTGATGGTTGTTAAACATTGATAACTAATAAGAAAATGGAATCACAGCCTTCCTTGACGAAGACGTCGAACTTCTCTCCATTAATGGAGAACACCAGCCACCAAACCCAAAACCGTGAGACTACCCGTCGAACTTCTCTAAGGCCGCGCACAGTCCGTCGATCTCCTCCAAGTCCGCGCGATCGTCCAACTATCTCCTCCATGGTCGCGCTTTCTCTCTCTCTCTCTCTCTCTCTCTCTCTCTCTCTCTCTCTCTCTATCTCTCACAACCTAAACTGAATCTTCTATCTCTAAACACAGAATCTGGACATGATGACCTTTTCAATTTCATTTTTTGTTTCAATTACTGGTTTTTTTTTGAAGAAAAAGAAGATGACGTGATCGTTGATTTCTGAAGATGATGGTGGTGTTGGTTTAATTTGACGATGAAGAAGGGGCGGTTGAATCTAAGGATGATGATGGGGCTGGTTGAATCTAAAGAAGAGTGGGAAGAGAATGGGTTTGATTTTACAACCGCTGGTGGTTTGATTCGACCGGAGTTTGGTGTGGATTTGGTTCGACCGGAGTTGGATTTGAAGAAAAGGGGATGATGATGCTGATTGATTTGGGTTTTGTTATTTGGTAAATTTCATAAAAGACAAGGGGTAAAATAGGAATCTTTTCTGCTTCCTAGAAGTTGGTTTCTAAAAGCATCAAAAAATAGCTTCTCAATTTCTGTTGCGGGGGAAGCCAAAATAGATCAAAAACACTTTCCAGAGATTTCATCAAACACCCTAGACCTACTTCAGAAGCATTTTTGGCTCCAAAAGTAGCTCAGGAAACATTCCCAAACTGGGCATTATGTAGCCACCTGCCACCTGTTTAATAATTTTCGTTTTAGTTTTTATATTTAATGCTTTTGCTTCTACGAAATTGAATGGTTTATAATTAATAATTATATATATATATAATTATTTATTTATAAAGAATTTAAATACAATAAAAATTTTCTAATTGATCATTAATATTTAACCACGCGACATAATAATAATAATAATAATAATAATAATAATAATAATAATGGTCTCAGACGAGACATAATACACCTCTCATATATATATATATATATATATATATATATATATATAAGATTGTGGACAGTCGTTTCTCCCTATAAAATCATAAATTATTTTAATATTTTAAAACAATAATAATAATAATGATCTCAAATAAATAATATATAAAAATAATAATAATAATTAAATGAAAAGAAATATTTTTATTATATATTTTTAGCAAAAAATTGAAGCTTGTGACTGATTACCCATCACATAAGCAACGAATGATTCCAATTAGATGTTGTGTGTTGCATAACTTTATACGGAAAAACGCTCGTCGTGATAGGTTGTTCAAAGAATTTGAATTAAAAGATATGATTATTGAGGAAAAAGCGTAGACAAATATTTTCAATTTGGACATGTCTCAAGATAACATGACACAAATGAACCCAGTTAGTAATGAGATCGTATTACAATTGTGGAATGACTATAATAATAGATAAATATTATAATTAATTAAACTTTGTTTGTATGGTTATTATCGATATAGTTTATTAGGTATTATAACTATTTTTTTATAATATTAATTTTATCTTTTATTGTTGTTGTTGTTGTTGTGTACTTACTATTTTAATATTAAGTATAATACGAGACGCGTTTCCAATGTTTTCATTTTTAGAATATTGTTTTCAATAATTGCTACCAACGCGTTTTTAAACTCAAAAAAGTAGAAAATAGAAAACAGAAAACAGAAAACGTTACCGAACAGGCCTCAATAGATTATCTCCTTTATTTTTTTTATACTTGGACTTTTCTTTATTTAATGATACCTAAGCATAAAAGAAAACGCGTAATCAAAATTTGTGGATTTTTTTTATCTATTATGCAAGTAGATATTTCGTTAACACTTGTTAAAAAAAACCAAGAAAAAAACAATGCTAAGAGGGGATCCTAACTCATTTTTAACCGAAGTAATTAGAAAAAATATATGAAATTTTATTAAACCATAAAAATGAAAGCCAAACTGCATATTTCAATGTCAACTGTTCTGGGCTTTAAACAGCCAAGGATATATAAAATATTTACTCTATAAAGAAACACAATACAAAAAGCACATTGTCAACCTCCTCTTATCACAACATTTGAGAATTGAGAGTACCATTTTGAACTTGGTTGAGGTTAAATGTTAATACTTACCATAACAGCAGATTATATATTATGTTCATGAGAAGCTACACATAATAATCCTTATTAATATGAGCTGCTGATAACAGCAATTTTACAAGCAAGACATGCATCCATAGCTTCACCAACTGTCAGGAAAACACACCCTTTTCCAATTGTGTCAATAAATTTCCCCAACTTCAGTTTGTGAATTACTTGCCACCTTGGACTGGCCATTGTTAACTTGTAAAACAAAAAAAAAACATATATACAACAAAATTAGAAACCAAAGAAGACAAATTATGTATATATATATATATATATATATATATATTCATCAGTCACTGCCTTACTTCTATGCCATTTGAAGCTAGTTTCCTGTGTAGTTCCTCTAGTGCAACAATTCCTGAAGTGTCTATGTTCATCACACCTGTTAATTATTTTAGAGAAATCCGGGTGAGTCGGAGAGATTAATTATTGAAGAAGAATTAATCAAAGAATTGTATTGAACTTACTGGACATATCTAGGATTACTGCTTGGATAGTTCTCTTTGTGGTTTCTTGAAATTCATCTTCATTTTCTTCTTCTTCTGTCACACACCTATGTATCCTGCAGTGGATCAAATTCATCATGAAATTAAAATTGAAGCTCTTCTTTCTCTATGATCAATATATCATAATGCAGACAGATTTATATACCTTTCTCTTATGAAGTTGGCATTAACAAAGCAAAATAAAGCAGAGTTGATACGGATTGTCAGTACACTTTGAGTCTTAATGGCCATCGGATATTGACTAATTTCACAAAATGTATCAGTTCTTGGTAGCCTGCCTAGTATTTCTATGCTGGGTCGAACTGCATTGAACAATATCTTGGCAAACGAGATTGATACCTGTAATTTTAATCAAGATTAATTTCGTGATCCAGAGAGATATATAGACAATGAATTGTACACAATCAACATGTTCAATCTTAATTGGAAAGAAAATTCATGTGTAAAGGAATATATACATACTGCCGCTAGAAGACCAATCTCTACTGATGCGAACAAGACACCAAGAAAAGCGCCAATGCAAGCGAGGAAGTCCAGTTTGTCAACCTTATATATATGGATAGCTTCATTTATGTCAATTAGTCCTGGAAGAGCGGATAGAATTATTGAAGCAAGGATTGCGACAGGAGTGTAGTAAAGGAGCCTAGTAAACATTATCAGTGACAGTAGCACTGTTACCGCCATCACTATATTCGATACAACTGTCTCACATCCCGCGCTGAAATTTACAGCAGTTCGCGAGAATGAACCTACATAAAAATACCGAAACCAATCAAAATTTGTGTGATATTCAAAGGAAATTGAAACTAAGGAAACTCAGCTGACCAGTTGCTACATAGCAAGAAGTTAGAGATCCTGCAATGTTCATGAAGCCCATAGCTACCATTTCTTTGTTCCCATCAAGATGGTAGCCTTTTATGGAAGCGAAAGATCGACCAACAGCAATGGCTTCCTGATATCAATACTTCAATTACCATTAAGAGATATACATAATGCAGAGAATTAGAAAAAAAAGAAAAAAAAAGGAAAAAATGTAAATAATTATAGTAAACACTACTCACAGTAAGAGCAACAATGGCAGTGATTAGTCCAATTTTGGCTGTTTGTCCAAGAAGAGGACCTTTGAACTGTAGTTCATGGACTGAACTTGGATTAAGACCTCCTTTGATGTGTTTAATTATCTTAACTCCATGTCTGTCAGCTTTGGTTATATACACTATAAAAGTGGACAATATTACTGATATAAGTGGAGCAATTGCTGGCAACCAAAAGAACCTTTTGTTTCTTCTTCCCTGAAGACATTTTCATCTAGAGTCACTCACTGAGAAGATTATTCAAATCAAACACAAGAAATGAATAAATTCAATTAGTACTTACAATAAACCTGGCAGCTAGGAGGAAGATAAGGAATGAACAACCGAGAACGAAATTCAGAGGATACCACTGCTAAAAAAACAAAAGGGTGTGACAGGATTATGTAATTATAAGCTAAAATTTTCAAATTAGAGAGACAAATTAAACTTTAATATTGAAAACATTCAATCACTATTAATGAAAAGAGTTTTTGACCATAGTGTCTACTGTGAGATATTCTTGATTCTTTAAGATTATAAATATAACTTAGAAACAAAGCCACCCTTTTTTTTTCCTTAGAATATGGAATTATGGATCTCCTAATAGAACTTACAGCATGGTGAAATGATGTAAACACAGACTCCAAAACAGATACCACATCAGTTTTGGTGGTAAAATGACTGATGCCAAGTAGACCCTTCAATTGTTGAAGACCAATTACAATGGCAGCACCAGCCATGAATCCAACAACGACTGCATGTGAAAGAAAATCCACCAGAAACCCCAACCTGCATCATTATAGGAGGAACAACAAGCATTAATTTAATTTAATCTCACAATAAGAATATTAAAATCACTTTGATTTTATAAGGGAACAAGTACCTAAACATCCCAAACACAAATTGGAAGATTCCGGCAAAGAAGGTGACCGTAAAAACAAGCTTTCTATAGGCAATGGGGTCAGCTACAGGATCTTCAATTTTCTGAATCAGAGAAGATAGAAGCATTGAAACCACAGCTACTGGTCCAATGGCTATCTCTCTTGAACTCCCCATCAAAGCATAAATCAGAGGAGGAACAAAACTTGTGTCTGATTTTAAAAATCAAAGAGTTACACATGGATATTGGATATCAAAAACTGTAATAAATAATAGGACAACTACTTACATAGACCATATTGAGGATCAAGTTTTGCTAGATTAGCATATCCTATACTCTGCATAAAACAAAGTTTTTTTTGAAACATTAAGCAGTTGAATATAGCTAAAGATTAGAGAACCAGTGCCATAACAAGAATGGAACAAACCTGAGGAATGCTTAGACTAGCTAGAGTTAAACCAGCCATCAAATCCCTTTTAAACTTGGAAGCCTTGTAATATCTTCCCCAGTTAAGTATAGGAAACAGGCCTTTCAAGAATGAAAAAGCAGCACCTCTAGAGCTTGTTTGCTTCTTCTTCTTATTCTTCTTGTTTCCATGAAAAACAGTTTCTCTTATGGAACCAACGAGCTCCTGCCATAAACTTGGTGGGTCAGGAGAATTAAGCAACCACTCTGCCCTCTCAGCTCTACTGGAATCCTCCATGTCCACTTGCTGCTGCTGCTGCTGCTGCTCTTCCACACTCCTCAGAGCCTCAGTAGGCAATGAACCCATATGTTATAATGTTGTTTTGAAGTGTTTGGGTGAACTCCCAGATCGAGAGTGCTATATTATGTGTTAATCTTCAATGTTAATCAAATACCTGCCAAAAACAGCACATATTGTTAAAAATGAAAACAACTCCAATGTCCTATCAAATACAATGATTGAATATGTACCCTCAGAATTTTTTTTTCTTTTGAAGAAATGACAGGAGCAGCACAATTGGTAAGATGGAGCAACTGTATATATTTCAGCATAACTGAAGTTGATTAGGCATCTAATATATAATTATATATATATATATATATATATATAAATAGCGTGATTCTTCCATGTTTGTATATGTATACTATATACCACTAAGATGATTTTCATGTGACTTGATTAAATCATAAACTATATACCATAATGGGCTTAATTTAATTATAGTGTAAGTTCACATGATTCTAATTTTGTCGATTTTTTTATTATTATATTATTATCATATATGGGTCTATCTTCTGTGAACCTATCGGACCTATCCTATGTGATCCTCATCCTCTCAATAATATGCATAGCAGTGTAGCACTAAAACTTGCACTAAATAAACGATTTTTTTTTTTTTTGAAAGGAATATCATTCAATGAATCGATTTTTATTAGTGACAATTACAGATGGTAAGATAATCTGAAAATTGTCATGAGCTCATGTAATTCTTACCACCCAAGTTCAAGCCAAAGCTTGGTAAGCATAGTCAATCAAACAAAAAAAAAAGATAATCTGAAAATAATAAATTAAACATAATTTTATTCAAATAGGACATTCCTAATATATATATATAATAAATAACCTAAACAAATTTAAATAAAATAGGAAACAAATCCTATAAAATAAAATATATCCTAATAAAATAAAAATTCTCCTGTTCCTATTTCCTAATGAGTAATGCCAGCATTGTGATGCCTCATTGATTGTATTTGTATTGAAAACTACATCAATTTTATTTTCTTCCAAATGCCATAAGTTTATGATCATGATATTGTTAAGTACAGAAATTATATATGTAAACACATTTAGCATTAGTAATGTTATGGAAAAGTAGAAGAGCACATTATTTTCTAAATTCTATTTTTTTCAAGACACTATTTTGTAAGAATGAAATTGTATTTTTTTCAAATCCTATTTTGCAAATTCAGTACCAAACAAATTGATTTTTTGGTCTGTTTATCAGGTAGTATTAACAAATCTGATTTATTAGCTTTCTAATGTTCAATAGGCACACTGGTCATTGAATTCATTAATACTTAAAATTTCCTTTATTAGGTCCAAATAAATGAATATTTGATTTCTTATTTTTTTTTTAAAGTATTATATTATTATAAAAACTTAGGGTTTTTTTTAGGAAGGTAGAAGATTCGAACCAAGTATTGTAACCTCATAGTTCAAGTATAAAGCGTTTATTGGATCTCGTCTATTTGACTTCAAACCTAGTGAACCCTTACACTGTTGACATTGACCCATTGAAGTCTATCTTCCCTCCTAGAACATATACCATTCATTTATGTTGGCAAAAAGTGGAAGGTGATTGTGATCTTGGGATAGTGTTTTCAATCAACACAACTGCTTTGAATGCTAGATATGGGGCCATATGGCTTTATTAATATTCTACTCAGTCTGGTGGGTTCCTTCTCTGTGGAGGTTAGCCACCTTTTAGCACTTCGCGAAGGTCTTATGCTTACCAAGTTTTTCAACATTTCGGTATCGATTGCTGAGTGTTCGTCCCCTAGTATTGTTTCTTCTATTTGCTGCCCCGTCTCCAGTCTAGGGGATACTCATTTCATTGTCAATGACATTAAGATTCTTTTTTAAAAGACGTTGGAATCTGTAAGTGTCAAGACTCCTCTAGGAAGGGGAACTCCTTGGCACATAATCTAGCATCTATAGCCTTCTCCTCTGTTACCCGAGAGTTTATGGCTGGATACGAGCCATTTTCCTGTTTTCCATGCTTTGTAATCTTTCCTTGTTATCAAAAAAAAAAAAAAAAAATCTAGTCACAATACCCAACTTTATTTTTCAAGGATAAAACTGCTACTGATTAGGCTGTCTAAACCTAATCACAATACCCAACTTTGTTTTTCAATCTAATCACAATACCCAACTTTGTTTTTCAATCTAATCACAATGCCCAACTTTGTTTTTCAAGGATAAAACTGCTACTAATTAGGCTGTCTAAACCGAGGACGTATACTTGAGACTATTGAAATCATTCCGTGTTATGTACTTATATGAAATTCACATGTTATTGTGCTGGACAATATACTGAAGCATTCTCCCTTGAGTGTATCAGTCTATAATTGTACTTCCGACGAGTAAATTAATAGGGGTCAAAAAATAAATAGCACTATTTGTGGTGGGTGTTGTGCAAATATCACCACATTACTAATTCATGTTTAAAAGGCACCAATATAGGTGTCCAGACAAAAATACCCCTTCCAAGTGAGTTTTTGTCGTTTTCAAACCTAGTGAGAAAAACCAGAGAGAGAAAACATCTCTTGGAAAAAGAACCGGCGTTGGAAGATCAGTGGTTTTCCGTCTGAAAAAGACGTCGAAGTAACCGGCGGTAGGACAACAGTGTTTATCGGGTGTTCAGACGAGAGCATCTTCAATCGACGGTAAGTTGAGTCAGATTATGTTGTTGATTTTGTTTGTAATAAGTTCATGTTTGATGTTGGTTGGTTGTTGATTAAACTTGTAGATTATGTTTGTTTGTTGATCTGAGAATGGTTGTGGGTTAGGTTAGGGTTTGTAAATCCGTTGAAGATCTGGGTTCCCGAGCTTTTTCAAGGTGATTCCGAGCTTTTTTCAAGCTTATTCGAGCTTTTTAAGAGTTTTTTCCGAGCTTTTTAAAACGTTTTCCGAGCTTTTTCAGGGTTTTCGAGCTTTTTCTGGGTTTTCGAGCTTTTTCAAACTAGTTCCGAGCTTTTTGAAAATGGCCGAGCTTTTTGAAACTATTGTCGAGCTATTTTAAAATGTGGCCGAGCTTTTTAAAACAATTTCCAAGCTTTTTGAAACAGTGCCCGAGATTTTTTAAAAAGCCCGAGCTTTTTTAAACAGTGTCCGAGCTTTTTGAAACTGAGTCCGAGCTTTTTCAAACAGTTGCCGAGCTTTTTTAGACAGTTCGAGCTTGTTAAAACTGAGTCCGAGCTTTTTGAACAGTCCGAACATTTTCAACACGTGTTCGAGCTTTTTGAAAAAATTTCGAGCTTTTTTAAACTGAGTCCGAGCTTGTTAAAACTGAGTCCGAGCTTTTTGAACAGTCCGAGCATTTTCAACACGTGTCCGAGCTTTTTGAAAAATTTTCCGAGCTTTTTTAAACTGAGTCCGAGCTTGTTAAAACCGAGTCCGAGCTTTTTCAACAGTCCGAGCATTTTCAACACGTGTTCGAGCTTTTTGAAACAGTTTCCGAGCTTTTTGAAAAAAGTTCGAGCTTTTTTAAACTGAGTCCGAGCGTTTTTAAACTGAGTCCGAGCTTTTTGAACAGTCCGAGCATTTTCAACACGTGTTCGAGCTTTTTGAAACAGTTTCCGAGCTTTTTGAAAAAAGTTCGAGCTTTTTTAAACTGAGTCCGAGCTTGTTAAAACCGAGTCCGAGCTTTTTAAACAGTCCGAGCATTTTCAACACGTGTCCGAGCTTTTTGAAACAGTGTCCGAGCTTTTTCAACAGTCCGAGCGTTTTCAAACTGGTCCCGAGCTTTTTCAAACTGGTCCCGAGCTTTTTCAAACTGTGCCCGAGCTTTTTTTATATGAGTCCGAGCATTTTCCAACTGTGTCCGAGCTTTTTTCACACTGTCCGAGCGTTTTCAATATGAGTCCGAGCTTTTTGAAACTGCTTCTCTGCTATTTTATATTATTATGTCCTAGCCTTTTACAGTTTACTGATGCATTCTTTCTATGAAAATGCAGATGAGTAGTGAACTAAAGGATTTGCTTAAAACTCCAGAGGATGAATGGTACGATGGAAAAATAACTCGGCATGACCATTTCAGCGACCTTAAAGATATCGACGTCGCACTAGACAGTGTACCAGAACAATTCAAGGTCGAAGACCGACGTCGGTATACAGAGTCTTGTTTTGGTCATTTCCTGAGGATGGATCGGGGGATGAAGTTTTCGGGTAGCGTAGTCCATCGACTGCTATTGCGCGAGCTACATCACGATGGGCCGCAGGATGAGATGAGATTTTTGTTAGGTACTCGTTCGGTCCGGTTCTCCAAGGTTGAATTCTGTCTGATCACCGGATTGAAGTTTGGAGTGATTCCCGACACGACGAGGTATGAGATGGTTCAGAACGGGATACAACAACGGTATTTCAATGGTGCAGCTGATGTGGATTATGAACAGCTGAAAGCTGTTCTACGGATGGGTGTATTTGAGGAGCAGTACGATGCTGTGAAGCTGTGCCTCCTTTATATGCTAAACTGGATATTGATGGGGTTGGACGAGAGACAGAAAGTTCCATTATGGCAGATCCGGCTAGTCGAGGACTTGGACGCTTTTGATGCATTCCCGTGGGGTGCCCACGTGTATAGGCAGTCCATTATTGGATTCAAGAATGCCTTAAACGGTCGACGTGTGCGGTATGAGAGACGACAGCATGAAAAGGGCGTTGACGTTCACACGGTGGAGACGTACAACATTTACGGTCTAGCTCACGCACTGTTGGTGAGAATTTAGAATTTGTATCGTTTGAAAACCTGAAATTTTTTTTCCATGAGTTACGGAATAAATGATTGGATTCTGAATAACTTGTTCTTTTACATAGGTATTTGCGTATGAGGTTATCCCCGAGCTTGGGACCCGATTTGGGACACGTAGGGAGATTGAGTTGTCCCCCCGTATTCTGAAATGGCAGTTGCAAACTCAACCAAGGTCGGACAAGCTGGACAGAAAAATTTTCTTAGCCAGGGTAAGGATCTATTGTGTTAAAGTGTTTACATATTACGATTATACAAATAGAATGGTCTAACCACGATTTCAGATGTTTGCGAGGACTGCACTGGTGCCGACAGCAGCTGAGAGGGTTGCACGGTACTACGAGGGCATAAATGAGGGAGGCAGTCTATATATGGCTGCCGATGGACACGACGGCTCGGTACCGGATCCCTTACATCATACGACTGCCGGACCCAGTCATACGGAGGGTTCCGACCATGAGTTTGGCGGTGGGAGTCCCCTCAGGCACAGGCCGGATACGGAGGGTTCGGTCCCGGAGTTTGTCGCTGGGAGTCCTCTTAGGCGCAGACAGGTTCGCTTTGCGATGCCCAGTGGAGTACATTCACGAGAAGACGTTGGAGGGCATCGCCAGGTATGTAAAAAATGGTGTAATGCATTATTTATGTTGAAACAAGTGTTGGGTTTTAGTACTGATAATAATGATTTTGTTTCAGGATCGTTTGGAACAAAAAATCCAAGATGTGATGGATGCAGTCGCTGCGTTACGGGAGGATATCCGGAAGAGTGATCGGGAACGGGATAGGCAGCATAGAGAGGTGATGGACTTTCTCCGGGGGCGGTGGGGTTCGACATCACAGTCTGGCAGGGATGGTCCACCCTCCCATGATCAAGACTCTCCCCGTACAGACAGAGACGGAGGGACAGACCCAGCCACCGGACCTACGACGGAGGCTGATGGACCTCAGACACAGGGTCCAACAGCTGGAGATACAGTACGAGACCAGCAGATGCAAGTCCCTGGTGGCACGGATACAGGAGTATTTGGGGAGACAGTTACCCAGGCGATATTAGAGTATCCGCTGCTTATGGAGGTACAGGATGTGGATCCTCCTGTTTATATCCAGGACCACACAGCGGACCCGTTCAGTCCACTGGGTCAGAGTCCCTCCTCCCGTACAGTCCACACTCCTGACCTGACCAGGCGATCCATAGGGAGCACCCCTGCGGTCCATCCGACACCGCTCCCCTCTACTCTATCCAGTCACACCTCACCCCCTAGTGACACTGGCGGTCCATCCCACCGGAGCCCTCGACGTGATCAGCCATTTCAGAGTTCCTCCTCCCAACACCCCCCAATCCACAGTCAGCATAGGCAGCAGCGGATGCGCAAACGAGGCTGGCAGTTGATGAGCCCATACACTGACCCCTGTCGGCCGAAGAGGCCAAGGACACTGCCCATGTCATCAGCACATACATTCAGGCCCGATGGATTGGTAGACGCTGACCAGCTTGCGGCTTACAAAGCCTACAAGAGGAACGTGACGGGGGAATTGTAAGTATTAAAATATTGTGAATTTATTTTGAAACACCTAAGTTAAATTAGTTGTATTCCTAAATAATTGAAAATTACACAGACGTGATGTGGATCTGATGACCCCCGTGCCTGTGACTTGGTTCCACCGGTTGCAAACCAACTTTATGGAGTTGGAGGACACGGTACTTTCCTTACTTTGATTGTCTTTTAAGTTTGTTTAACTTATGGAAGAATACTAACAATGTATAATGTTTATATTGTCAGCATATTGACGCGTACCTGCATATTTTACGGAAGCGTCAACGAGCATTCCCCACTGTCTACATTCAGAGGATGAATCTACTAGATTCTCAGTTCTATGTAAGTGTTTCAAATGTACTGTTTTCACCCGTCTGTTTGTTGTGTTTCATCCTGTTTCTAACGTTTCAGTTCGTTGTCTATTTTCAGTCAATGCTGGAGTTTCAGTGGCGGAGAATCATGCCTCGCGATGCTGTGGGCAAAGCCCCAAAAAACTGGTCTGTGTTGAAGTACAGGTGGTCCCCTGAAGATCTGATGACGGTACGTGGATTGCTCCCGGTAGGGAACCGACCATGGCACGAGGTTGACACGGTGAGCAAAATACAGTTATGGTTTCAATGTGTTTAATTAAAAATTCTTATTTTGACCATAACAATATCTTGAACACTTGGTACAGGTCCTTATTCCGTGCAACGTTGGTGGCCAGCATTGGCTCGTGGCCAGCGTTGACCTTACTGTCGGGAAGATCCACCTGCTAGACCCGTTCAGACAGGAAGTCCCCCTACAGATCAGGAAAGAGCAGGTCGCTCCATTGCGGTGGTTTATACCCTCGATGTTGCATCAGGTGGGGTTTCACGATGCCAGACCAACGGGCGAGGCGAAGTATCAGAAGCGGAATAGGCCCTTTGGGGTAAGCATGGTGTCTACAACACATGTGCCCCAACAGACTAGAGGGTATGACTGTACGAACATCATTTAAACTTTAAGTTTGTTTTATTCAACTTCTATTGTAACGGTTGTTCATGTGCTGAGTCGCAGGGGTAACTGTGGTGCTCATACCTTGAGATTGATGGAGTACGTACTGGCGAACAGGATGACGTTCGACTGGTCAGAAGAAGATATGTGCACCATACGGGAGAAGATGGCTGTGGAGATTTTTTGTAACTCCAAGCCACATTAGATGTTGTAGTTGTCGATGTACAAACAATTATAGTAATGAACTTTCAAATTATAAATTTTTTGTTTAAAATTTAAAGTGTTTTCATTTACAAGTACAACACACGCATTTCATATCATACAATAAAACAAGTAATAATTAACACCCCAACTCAATTAAACAATAAGTATGAACGGCTCGGTTCAATCCTCGGCAGATTCCTTGTGTGGGCACGTCTGTTTGTTATGTCCAACTTGATGACATACGCTACACTTACGACGGTATTCCTCGGGAACAATTCTGCTCGGACCTTCAATAATCAAGGGCGGATTAGAACACCTCCTGCTATTATGACCTGATTGTCCACATCTTCTACACGATTGGGTGGTTGTCCTCTCGGAAGACGATGCATGTCGACCCTCCATCGGGCGACCTGATTGTCTCTTGGTCTTTGGATTTAAAACCACCCGCTCAGCGATGTCGGACGGCACTACCCATGAAGAAGGATGGCCAACAGGCATAATAGGAACTGAGTATGCATCAATAAGTGTCTGTCTCTTGTAGTAGTCCGAACACAGCGATGTGAAATCCAAATTCCGCTCCCTGCAAAACCAATGAAAAAAGTGACAATCACGCTTGCTTAATATAGGGTATAATTTTATACTGTTAATGTACCTTGCCGCTGCGAGTGCGTGAGAACACGGAAACTGATCCATTTGGAATTTGTTGCATGTGCATGTCTTCCGGGCTAAGTCAACAGTCCACTGTTTTCCGGACCGTTTGACAGAGAAAATGTTCCAGTCCACTGGATTGACTGTCATATAACCGCACTTCTCGACCCGTTGTAGCATCACAAGATGTGCTGCGTCGGTCAACTGATGACGCATGGACTGTGCAGCTCGATGTCGATCGTGAAACCAACGCTGTAACATATTCCTAATGAACTCTGCCAATGTCAACATAGGGAGTTGTCGTGCGAATTTAAGGCATGAGTTTATGCACTCTGCAACATTTGTTGTCATCACCCTGAACCTTCGTTGGGGACAGTGTACACGAGACCATTTGTGTGGACCGGCAGATTCAACATAATCGAACGCATTCTTGTGCAGGTTACGTAACTCACCCATGTACCGGTTATATTTGAATTCAGTGTACGCTCTAGCGGCTTTGCCCATTAAGCTGGCAACATCTTTTCTGTGAAATCGCTTCTTCACATTTTCACCAAAGTGCCAACAACATATGGTATGGGTTGCATAAGGGAACACTTTAGAAATCCCTGCTTCAATGCTTGCATGTCGATCGGAAATAAAAACCAGATCATCTATATGACCAAGGGCACCCTTCAAGCAATCCAAAAACCATTCCCATGAAAGGTTGTTTTCGGAGTCGCCGTACCCAAAAGCAATTGGATACACCTGTTCGTTTCCATCTTGGGCAGTTGCAACAAACATTGTACCCCCGAATCTTCCCTTCAAATGGGTACCATCAACTGCAATAACCGGACGCATGCACCTCTGAAAACCTCTAACTGAGGCCCCTAATGACATGAAAAAGTAAAGGAATTTACCGTCGTCAGCGCACTGTAAGTCAGTGATTGTGCCGGGATTTTGTTGTTCCAGCACGTAACCAAAAGACGGCAGTAGTTGGAAGGTTTCTTCATGTGTCCCATAGGTCAGTGACAATGCATAATGCAAGGCTTGATATGCCTTACTGTACATGATTTGGATGTCATACATTGTTTTCATATCGGCGATTATATCCTTGGGACGCATGAGACGACCATCTTGTTGTTGAAGTCTAGGTGCAACCACTTCTCCAATTATAACTGCACTAGCTTGTCGGTGGCGACGGTGAATCTCCTCCAATGGACAACTGTGTTCATTGACAAAACTTCTTACTTGGAAGTACATCCCTTCATCTCTTCTCACCGCTCTTAATTTCCATGTACAGTTGTCAATCAAACAAACAAGATGTAACGTTGTCTTATTGGACCTTTTCACCTTCCATTCGAAGTTTCGCCGCATTGCGAAAAGGCCAACTAGTCTCTTCAGATCCTTTTTTGTCGGAAAGAACTGACCTTTATAAATCATGGATGTAGGTTCTTCTGCTACCAAGGTTGTGCTTCTACCAATCCCAAACGAGTATGAATCTGCTCCGGGAATAACCCACGTTGTGGTATTATCAGAATCATCTGTAGATACATTATGCCGGACCTCGGAAGTACCAGGCATATCTGCTCCGGTGCAACTAACTCCTTCTACACGTCTTCCACGTCTTTCAATTTGGACATGATCTTCATCAGTGTTCTCTACAGGATCTACCAGATCAATATTTGCCTCATTATCCACCTCCTGGTTAGGCCCAAGGTTCGGTTCAGTGTTCTCCTCATTGTACATCTCATTGTATTGCTCATTGTACCGCTCATCATTCATCTCAAATCGACAACCAAACACATCGTCGAATTGAGGTTCACAAACATCTGCATGGTCGACCACTACCTGTTGGACAGCACATATGTTTTCCCCACCTTCAGTGGCACTCCTTTGTGTGAACACTTGGTTGCTACCGCTAGCGGATCCAAATGGTTGGGTATTTTCAGGAGCAGGAATATCATTCCGTATCACATCTCCAGTTGCCCTCTCAATTAGACTAACACATACTTGAGGGATCACCCGATCTTCCCCTAGCATAAACTGAACATCATCGTCATTTCTTACAAATGTGCGACATGTAGCGCCAGGAACGATTGATATTGACTGTAGATCAACATTGTATTTGTTTACATCATACTTCACAACGGTATGCACGATCGACACCAATTCTTCGTAACTCATATTCTTTGACACATACATTCCTTGGTTGTCGGATCCAACAAACCTCTGACTTCCGTCGGGTAACTGCTCCCATCGACCGTTGTAAGATATTACTATTCTCACCCGATTCATTATCCTGTAACATTCATCACCACAAACCATTATAACAAACATAAAAGCTATGGAAAAGGCTCAGAGCCTTTTAAAATAGTTGCCGAGGTTTTTACGAACTTTTTTACAAAGTACATAGCTTTTTTATAAAGTCCGAGCTTTTTTACAAATTCCAGAGATTTTTTACAAATTCCAGAGATTTTTTACAAAAGTCCAGAGCTTTTTTACAAAAGTCCCGAGCTTTTTTACAAAAGTCCCGAGCTTTTTCACAAAGTCCCGAGCTTTTTCAGAAAGTCCCGAGCTTTTTTACAAAAGTCCCGAGCTTTTTCACAAAGTCCCGAGCTTTTTTACAAAAATCTCGAGCTTTTTCACAAAGTCCCGAGCTTTTTTACAAAAGTCCCGAGCTTTTTCACAAAGTCCCGAGCTTTTTCAGAAAGTCCCGAGCTTTTTTACAAAGTCCCGAGCTTTTTCACAAAGTCCCGAGCTTTTTTACAAAAGTCCCGAGCTTTTTCACAAAGTCCCGAGCTTTTTTACAAAAGTCTCGAGCTTTTTCACAAAGTCCCGAGCTTTTTTACAAAGTCTCGAGCTTTTTTCATGTCTCCGAGCTTGTTTTCTAAAGGCTCGAGCCTTTTGTCCAAAGGCTCGAGCTTTTTCAAACATGCTCCGAGTTTTTTCAAACAGTGTCCGAGCTTTTTAAAACAGGGTCCGAGCATTTTCAAACAGGCTCCGAGCTTTTTATTAACAGGTTCGGAGATTCAAATTTCACAGATTCAATATTCACAAAACCAGTTTCATGTTTACAAAAGGAACGTTTAAAAAAAATGAAGGATCAAAAACAGTATTTCAGTCAAACATATTACCTTGTTGTGCTTACTGAAGAACGTTGAGTAAAGTAGTTTTGAAATTTATTGTAGACAGAGAAAGAGAGGAGTTCCTGCCTTCAGCGTTTCAAGTGTGGAGATGGAAGTAAAGACACAATTATAAATTCATTATTTAAGGGCAATTTTGGTAGTTCACCAAAATAGGTGCCTTTTAAACATAAGTTATTAAACCGGTGACGTTGGTGCAACAGCGAGACAAAAAGGTGACATTTCTCACCATTTGCACTAAATTAATATTGTAGTTTGCTTCAGATGCACAATGACACAGTCCATTACATTTTTTATCGGAATAAGTTGAGACTTGTTCTTCAAATTAAATTGTGCGATCAATTGTCTAGATAGTGTTTGTCTTTGTTTAAAAAATTAAATTTTCAAATATAACGAAGTTCAAGTTTAGGTGTAAGATCTAACACTTCTTTTTTGTGTGGGATCCAAAATTGTCAAACCTAATAATCGCGATACAGTTGCTAGCACATGCAGCCTTGAGCAACATTTTAATAAGTTGCTTTCTTTATAAGAACCTTAAATTTGTATTACCAACTAACAAGTTCCTGATCAAAATTCTTGGGGATACACAATTTGGTTGCAACCAGCTGATATCTTGATGAGTACCGAACAGCGGTATACCATCACTTAAGTAGTGAAAAGAAGTGTCATATATAAAGAAAAGTATGGACTCAATTGAAGCACAAGTAATTCATGATCAAATAGTCTAAAAAGCTCGCGCATAAAGCAGCAGCAGCACCATGTATGGATTAGGCAGAGCAGCCCACAACTATCACACAGAATATATATGTTTGTGTGTGTATATATATATATATATATATATATATATATGGAGGAGGATGGCCTTGATTATATTGCTTTCTGCAAATGCAATGGTTCCCTTAGCCTTATCTTCAATCAGAATCAAACAAATTTGGGACCATACATATGTTTGGTTCTCAATTCTCATCAACTTATAATGATATAGACTAGTGCAAGTGGTCTTCCCAATCCCATCTATGACTACTACACCGACCCACTTACTTTGATTCCAAATTCGATCATAATTTCAACATTCCTTGTGCAATCTATGTCCTGGACTTTTCTTTCAATAGCAGAGCGGTGCACTGACTGAAACTAGTGCAGAATATACTAGAACCATTGTACTTTTTAATATGGGTTAATTGCACTAACATACCCTTTATTGAATCTAACAATATTTCAAAATGATGCCCTAAATTAGCATAAACATCCATTTCTATCAAGTCAAACCGTTAACTTTAACGGTTTATTAACCTTGACTTGTGGCAAGTCAAATATACCCCTATTAATCATCCAAAACATAAAATATTTTTTAATTAAAAATTGAAAAAAGATAAAAAAAAAACAAAAAAAAAAATCTATCGACCACCGACGGAAACATCTACAGTTCGCGGAGGAGCCTCCTCTACGAACTACAAGAGGTTGATCTCCTCTAGTAGGAGGAGATTGTCAAAGATCTCTTGTTTCCTTCAGCGGTGGAGCTCTACCTCCGGTAGATTACCTTGTTTTGTTTTTTTAATTTTAATTACAAAATATTTTATATTTGGGATAATATGATAATAGTATATTTGGTTTTCCAATGGTCAATGTTAGTCAACCGTTAAAGATTAATGATTGATTTGATAGTAAGAGATGTTTGTGTTAATTTCAGACATCTTTTTGAAATCTTGCTAGATTTAATAAACTAAAGGTAAATTGGTGCAATTAACCCTTTTAATATTTATATATGCTTTCTATTTTTCTAACTCTAGTGGAGAAAGACTTTTTTATCTTGATAAAGTGGCAGACTCTCCTTGCAATCTCTCTGACAGCTTTCGGGTTTCCATAAAGCAGTGTTAATACTCGAGTAATGCGAGTTCATGATTTCCATTTTAAAAATCATGTGGCATGTGCACACTATAAATGATGTAAGTTTGTGATGTAGGACACTTCAATGTGGTACCAGTTTGATTTCACTTTAATAGAGTGGAACACAAAACAAATAGCCATCACCCTTTACTTCCATTCAAACTTTTCTCCTTGGCCCTTGAAAAATTAGTATGATCCTTCCAAATTAGCCACAGTAATACACATTAAAAATGGCACCAAGAGACCAAATTGTCTATCCATTACTGTTCAATTGACTTTAGTTGAGATCAGGTTTCAAATCTCCTCCAAAAATGGGGGAGATTTGGAACTTTTTGGACGAGATTTGGAACCACATATCTCCTTTATAGATATTGTCAATAGAAGTAAAGATGGTAGAAATTCCCAACTTGCCCTAAATAGGCGTGGCTCCATTTCATTTGGGACGGATTTGGAGAACTTAAAACGAAGCTCAATTCGGGGCGGGTAGAACAAGATTGTAGGGAAGAAGAAGATGAGCAGTAGAGAAGAACAACCAAACAAGATTGTTTTTGTAGTTTTTATTTTCTTTATCCTTAACTAACTGTGGTCAACCGTTAGTCTACTGGTAAAGAGTTGTTTAGTATTATTATGACATTCTTATCAGTTTAGTGCAATTATACATCTGGTTAAGGTAAGTTTATGCAATTTCCCCTTCCTCTAATTTAGTTAGTTTGGGAGTTCTAGATTTCTTAGGGGTCGTTTGTTTTTTTGTCTGAAGACTGAATAGTCCTGAATTTTTCTGAACACTGAACAAGGACTGAAATCTGAATTTGAATGATATGTTTTTTTTTTTTCCTCACATTTGAATGTATTGTCAACACGTTTGTTTTTTAAAAGTAAATTTGTCTGAAACTAAATATTTTTACATTTATACCCATGTTAAACAATTATACATATAATATGGAATAAAAACAATCCAAAAATAATAATTATATATGAATACATATGATCATGATCTTCTTCTTCGATTACAAATAAACTTCATTTTTACTAAGAAAAGAAAAGTTTTTGTTTTTAAAAAATAAAATGTGTAGCAAGAAAACTCATACAAAACACTCTATAAAAATAATATATAAATACATCACCCTAATATCATAATAAAACATTCATATTAAACATTAATATGAGAAGTGATTATGGTTCTTTTTTATTTTTAAAACTATTTAAAATAAGAAATATATTAAAATAAAGATTTTTGTACCATATATAATTATGATAAAATTGGAAATATGTTATATATGGGGGATGTATCGGAAGAAAAGATTTTGGATTGTATTTAATGCAATTCAGTGATTTGTAATTAAGTGAAAAG
Source organism: Dipteronia sinensis (assembly GCA_033220585.1). Taxonomy (NCBI): domain Eukaryota; kingdom Viridiplantae; phylum Streptophyta; class Magnoliopsida; order Sapindales; family Sapindaceae; genus Dipteronia; species Dipteronia sinensis. The sequence goes on from CM065636.1 coordinate 79,941,616, forward strand.
TCATGATTTTTTACTTTTTATTTTAAGTTATTTTTTAGTATTTTTAAATTGTTTGACCACTTAAAAAAAAAACAAAACAATTCAATAATTATTATTCAGACCCATTAAGTTTTTTAAGTGGAAAAAACAAACGACTCAGTCTGATCCTTGTTGTAGTCTGTTTTGTTTTTCTATTTAAATATGGATCCCAAAACATATTCTTATCTGTAATTATCTTTAATAAAAAATTTATTTAGAGCAATTTCTGTGGTGGATTCGTCTATCTTTATCACTTTTGCTTCGTTAGTTTGTGATATGTATCTTTACATACTCAATATGTTTTATTAATTAAAGTCAAATACAAAATTGGGAATCAATACAAATACATGAGTTATAACATCTATATAATATAGTAAAATTGAACCCTAAAGGCGACACATGTCATCGTGCGGAAGATTTGGAATAAAATTATGTACATTAATTTCTATTCTTCCCATTCATTTCTATTATATTATTATTATTATTATTATGATATGGGTTAGTTTAAAAAATTATTAAATCGGTGCAACAATAATACAATGACTAAGAAGGTTTTATATTCTTAACTATAATATTTAAAGTCCTGCATTTATTTTTTCCAAGAGATACACTAATATTAATTGATTAATCTAATTAATAATTTAGTAAATTTAAAATCAAAAGACACTGCATTACTAGGCCTTTGCCATTAATTTATAATTGTTTTCTTTTGAAAAAATTATTAATTGTGGTCATTCTTCATTTCTTCGTATGAACGACTTTTGGAGTGCAGAATAGTAGTGGATAACTTAATTAATATTTTTTGAAAAATGATTGAGAAGCTCAAAGCCTCAAAGAATAACTCTTAGATTTGTTTTTTGTTTTTAATTTTAACACTCCTAGATCTTCTCAAAACTAATTCATGATATTTGCATCTTTTGGTATTCTCCCTAATTTATTGATTCTATAATATAGGGCACAGGATAATCCACAACAATTCCAAAACTGAAACAAACACGAAACAGAATTAATGAATTGCTTCCTCTCCTTTTTTTTTTCTCTCTTTTTTTACCACCTACCACCAAAGTTGTGTCATTTTCTCATTTATCCTATTGAAATAAGTATTTTTTTTTTCTACAAATTAGCACTTTTTGTTATGTCTCAACGATGACTAAAAGTGTTTTTTAATTGTTGATTACAGATATATCAGGTCCAGTACAGTGGCTCATGAGATTACAATAAATGCACGATCAACTGAGACTATTGAGACATTTGAGTCTGTTGATGAGGTATCATCATATGAATGACAGGGCTTGATTGTCTTCAAATCATGCCTGGTCTCCCCATTTTTATTATATACATTCCTTATTCTTTCTTTTTTTATCTATTGTGATTTATGTTTCCAATTTATTATTCATTTTTTGTTTTTTCCTTGCTTTGATTTATATTTCCTAACTTGTTTGATTTCTATGAATTTGAAGGAAAATTGAAAGAATATAGCATATAGTATTTTCTATTTATATATATATATATATGAAATAGTCTGTACTGTATTTATATATTATCTTTTTTAACTTTACTTATCTATCTACAGTGGTTTGAGTTTTTATACATGAAATGTTAATGAAGTTTTATATATCATTATTTCATCACATGACCAAAAATAGCCGACTTGGTTGAATTTGGTATTGGTTTGGATTCCAATGTAACTTTTGTTACTTCTTTCATCTGTGTTTTTCATTTTCTATTGTTGTATCTTTTGAGTTAGATGTGTAACTATTATTTTTGTCTTCAAAATATGATGATCAATATAATAAATTCTCATTAAATCTAGAAAACCAAATGAACCTGAAACACTAATTAGTGATCAGATTACCTGGATCTATCAAATTAATTTATGACAATAAATTAGTCATCAAGCATTAATGGAAAAACAATCAGGCATCTTGAAAAGTAGATATCTGAATTGGACAAATAAAATATATATGAAATCTGGATGCATGATGTATGTAATTTGTGAATATGTTTAGTTTTGTAGTTAAAAGTAAGAAAAGTCGCTCATCAATAAAAAAAAAAGAATCAAAAAGCATCGTTGTGAATGAGTGGAATGGGTACTGCAACAAATAATTTATAAGAAGGATAGTCAATAGGAATATATCAATTCATATGCAATTTGGATTGCTATTAAATGTCATAAATCACATATCAATAGATGATCAAGAAGCAATCCCTTAATTAATGGAATAATGAATAAATTCTCTAAACCGATATCATAATTGATTTTTAATCATTAAGTATTATTATTATTTTTTGAAGTATTGCATTATTTGATAAATTTAAAAACAAGCCATAAATTCTTTTCTTTTTTTTATTTGTTATCAAAGCTATTAAGTAGTTATGAATTGTAATAACTTTTAATAATATAATCTTTTTTTCATAAATCACGTATCTATAGGTAATCTAAATGTAATCTCATAATTAATAGGATAGTGAATAAATTGATTTTTAAATATTAAGTATTATTTTTTTAAGTATTCCATTACTCGGTAAGATTAAAAGACAGGCCATAATTTTTTTTACCAACGGGCTATAAATTCTTATTAATTAATTTTTAAAAAATATTTTTAATTATTTAACTGTACAATACACATATATAATATATAATATTTGGTAAGTTATTTTATTTTATTTTTGGTTCATTAAGAAAATTTATTAATTATCTCATTAGTTATGGAATTGACTCTTCATTCTATTCATTATCTCATTAATTATGGGATTATCTCTTGATCTATTAATTATCTATATAATATATAAAAACTGATCATCACAGCTCCACGTGTCATCGTGAGGGAGCTTTGTATATAAATGCATTAATCTATACAATTATATAAATTAGTGATATTGATTTTTTTAATAAATTGAAAATTCTATAAAAGAAATAATAAATAATAATGACCGTTTTGAGTATCATCAATTGAAAGCATAGCTTTTGGGTTTTCAATACTAACTTTTGGGTGTCCAATACCAATAAAACTGATATGATTTTTCATTAAGAGCATCTCTAATATTATTATGCATTTTTGAATTTCTAAATAATGCTATATCAGCATTTCTATTCAATATGAGCCCACTTTTAAATTTTTTTTTAGAGAAATGCATATTTATATCTCCAATGCAATTATCTAAAATCAAATATGTATCTATTTTTTGACCAATCTGTGTAAAACAATTATTACATTCTCTCTCCTCTTTTATTTTACAATTAAATGAGCTTTGATATTATTGGTTAAAATAGTTAGAAATCCTAATCAACATTTCTAGGAGAGTTTCTAGAATTAGAAACTCAACTCCATATTCTCTAACTTTTTTTTGCCACATCATCTCCATATTCAACTTAAATAATTGCATTGTAGAGAGTTTTTCTAACTTTTTTAGTATCTATCCTATGTGGCACTCTATTTTCTCTAAATGAATAATAGCATTGAAGATGCTCTAATAATTTTTCTACAATACATTTTGGCTTTTGATCTTACCCAAACAATTCCTATATATAAAGACAAGCAGGATGGCTATATGGAGAAACAAAATGCTAAGCATTATTATGGGCAGGGACGGACAATTGAAATTGAAAAAATTACAGATTAGTCCTTACAATTTGTCTAATTATCTAGTTAGATTAATTATATAAAAAAATACCATGTATGTCCTTTCACTTGTTTCTTTTTTTTATTTATATTTATATTTAATTTTTAATTTTTACTCACTCCCACTACTTCAAATAAAAAAAAACTTTTTTATTAATAACTCTCGCTCATTCTTTAAAATTGGCTTAAACTCTTTTTCCAAAAAAGTTTGGTTGTCAAATTAGGTATATTTTAATGAATTATATATATTTTTTATTATTTTATTTTATTTTGAATTTTTAGTGTTTATCTAATTTATAGTTTTGTGAATTGTATAGATTTAAATATTTTAATTTGTTTTAAAATTTTAGGGTTATTATAATTTTTGTATATAAATTTTTAGGGTTAATATATTTTCAAAATTACAAAGTATTAATATAAAAATTGAGTGCAACATCAAATAAAAATACAACTATATAATACATTGTTTAGTAAAAATCTTGTTGATGTTGTTTTGGTTTGGCATGAGCTAACCAATGAGGAATTTTTTTCAATTTTTTTTTGAAGGATTGCATAACTTCGGGGTTTTTTTTCAGGAGGGAAGACTCGAACCCACAACCTCGTGGTGTAGGTACGAGGGTTATACCACCAGACCAATCTCATATCCTAAAATTAATTTCAATCTTACCTTGTTAAAGTTACGTTAAAACTTTTCAAAAATTTCTTTGGTACATTATTAATAGCCTTACACCGAAAATGTATATTTTAAGATGTATATATTATTATTATTTCAATTTTGCCTTGTTAACTACTAGGTGCATATTTATTTTTCAATTATTAAAATTTCTTCATTCCGTAAAGGCCTATTAAGAAGATCTATTCTAGCCCCCCTAGCGATGAATCCTGGTTACGTCCGTGATTATGGATAGGCTTAGACACCAATGAGTAAGGCTCAGGTTATGGCTATTCTCAACTACATAGATGACATGGCATATCAACCATCTAGGTATGCAAAAATTGTTGTATTAATTTGATAAAATTACTATGTATCGTCGTTTGTCAGATTTGTTTTTTTATATATAGAAGTTGTTAGGTGAATCGACAATCAGCCACCACCCTAGCGGTTACCTCACCCAACCGTGAGCCAATTCATGTCGTCAACCACTGGCCACCGGGCTCATCACCATGAAAAAACGTGTAAAGATTATACAAAGGAAGAGAGAAGAGATATTGGGAGAAGAGGATTGAGAGAGATTGAGAAACAAATTAAATTGAGAGAGAAAGGAGTCTGTAAAAAAAGAAATATGAGTTATGAAGAAAGACGAGAATAAGATTGAGAAGATGATGAGAGATTGAGATAAATGTGGTATTTAATACACCACATGGTTTTTTTTGTTTATTTAATTCGATTTGTTAAAGAAATTTAATAGAGTATTAAATAATTTTAAAACGTTGAATTCGTCAAAATTATTCAATAAATGCCTATATTTCAACTGATAAGTGCACCCATAACTGAAATTAAAAATTGATAATTTAGCTTTTAATTAAATCATTAAATTTAATTTATAAACCCTAAAAATCTCTTCTCATGTATATTTTGTTTTTAAAGGAAATTTAAACATATTTTTTTATGGTTTTTTTTTCTTTTCTATTTTTAACTTTTTTGTTTCCTTTTCTTTTTAGGTTTTTAAAATGTATTAAATATGCATTAAATACACAATGATTATATTCAAAAATAAATGCTTTTGAACTTTAATTATCTTATAATTGATTATAAATAAATATTTTTTTAAACAAATTAAAATATTAATTGTAATACCAAATTAATGGTAATATATTTTTCATAGAATTATTGGTTAATTTAAAGAAACAATTAATGGTAATATATTAATGACAACATAACAAAAATTAAAATAATAATATCTAATCAAATATTAGTGGTAACACATTAAAAACATTAATTATTGCATTCAATTCAATGGATTCTTTTTCTAAATATATAAAATTCACTCATAATTTTTTTAAATGGTAATTAATAAATATTTTTGTAAGATAATATAAAAACCCATTACTCTTTGCATCTCCATTAAAGTCTATACATTTTTTTTTATTGAATCATCTAGGAGAGCGAGGTGTGAATTTTTTTTCCATAAATGAGTATATTAAAAAGGATAGAATGTCTTTAGAAAATAAGTATAGAAAAATAAATTAGAGCTTGTTTGGTTAGGCTTTTGAAAAACCTATATTGGTAAAAGATCTACTTGTAGTAGATCTTTTAGAAATATAGTTTTTGAGAAAAAAATTATAGTTGTTTGATTGGTAGATTTTTTTTTTTAAATGTCTATTTGAAGAAACACCTCCCCGTGAGATTTTGTCTAGTAGAGGTTTAAACTCTATTAGCCTCTACTCAATTTAAAATAAACATTTTTAAAAGCCCAACCAAACAACTTTAAAAAAACTCAAATAGACGTTTGTGGACCTTTTAAGGCCGTAGAAAACTCAACAAAACGAGCACTTAATTTATCACTAGGCTTGACAATAACCTCCATGAAGTTTTTATATAAAAAAAATTTGAATACCTCAACAAGCATTTTTAGAATAAACGTTTTTATAAAAAAAAATGGTATTTCTAAGTAAATTGGGGTGTATTTAGAGGTTTTAAAAACAACATTTTTTACGGGTTTTTATTCTTTCTATTTTTAACATTTCAGTTTTCTTATCTATTTAGTTTTTTAGAGTGTATTAAATATGCATTAAATACACAATGATTATTTCCAAAAATAAATGTTTTTGAATTTAATTATTCTTATAAATGATCTTAAATAAATATCTTTCAAAACAAATTAAAATATCAATTGTAATATCAAAATAATGGTAATTCATTTTGTATGGAATTAATTGCAAATTTCAAAAACATATCAATGGTAATATATTAATGATATAAACAAAAAATTAAAATAATAAGTTTTAATCAAATATAATGGTAACATATTAAAAACGTTAATTATTACATTTAATTCAATAGATTCTTTTTCTAAATATATGAAAATTCACTCATATTTTTTTATATATAAATGGTAATAAATAATTTTTTTATAAGATAATAAAAAAAATAACTCTACTACTATTTGTGTATCTATAAAAGTCTTCACATTTATATTTATTTTATTGAATCATCTATGTGAAAGACAGGTGAAAAACAGTATATCTAAAACAATAATGCTACTTTGTCCAAATTTGGTGTCCAAATCTGGTGCCCAAATGGTGTGGCAACATTATAATCCGTTCATTTAGATTGTATTAGATTTGCATGATTTAAATGAATGAATTACAGTGTTGCCACATCATTTAGACACTAAATTTAGACACCAAATTTGGACAAAGTAGCATTACTCATATTTCATTTATTGTGTATATATATTAATATTATTGTTCCATTTATTATCTTTATTTTTTAATATTTATCTTTTGGTATTCTTCTTATTAAACTACTTATTAATTTAATCATATTAATCTTTATTTTTTATTATGATAAAATTAATAAATATTTAAAATTATTTTGGTATTCCTAAAAGAATCAATACAACAACACATTATAATTTTATTGTTGCATTTATTATAAATGCAACGATTGATAATTAATAAAAAAAAATTATGGAACAATACACCTCTAATTAGTATGTTTATGTGTTGTTTTCGATTTTTTTTTAATTAAAGAAGGAAAACATTTATGCCATGAATGCCAACTATATGATAACATGCAAGGGAAAACTAATACTTTTCTTTTAAAAAAATTGTTATTTTGTAAGGATATGGATATTTTTTTTTGTGTTTATTATTATTATTATTATTATTAGTATTGTTTATTTGATGAGATATGATTGTGCTGTTTTGTGATGATATAGATCCAATCAAAGACAATTACTACTTTTCAAATACAATTTAATCAATTTCTACGAACATGGTTGATTGCTTGAATACGATATTAGTGGCCGGACTATTGACTATCAAAACATGCTCAATTAATGGAGATTGTAAGATTGATTTTAATTTTATAAATAAACAGAATAGTCAATAGAAGTCATAGAGAAAAGCATTCAAATTTCTTTGTTGTAGTTGAAATTGTCCATCAAATGGTCATTTTTTATCATTGGCAATTGATTATTTTTGTTTCACTAATGCTAGAAAACTCAAAAAAGTAACTCAAAAACAAATATCTCAAGCATAAACAAAAATGCTCTAATAAAATCATTTCCAAACATAACAAATATGTTGATGAAGTTTATAAATATTTATAAATTGTCTCTTATCTTCCAAATTTGGCATATGTAATCAAATTGAAAAGCTAGGATATATATATATATATATATATATAAATATATATATATATATATTTATTTATAAATTCTCCTCAGTGCACACTGATATAAAATACATCAGTGCATTACATATAGACAATAGATTATGGATAAGCACTGAAAGTGCATACACACTATGTCAAATTAATTGAATTTAATGGTCCACATTTAAGGCACTGATATATATATTTATTATTGCACACTGAGGAGAAAATTTTAGTATATATATCAGAAACTATACGGCTTTTATGGAAGGTAAAAAAAAATATTCAAATCTAACTCTTAAAACGTGAAACCATTTTTATTCAATTAATTTATTCTTTTCCTAAAAAAGCTAATTTATTCTTTTTGTATCTCAATTTGTTTTTTTTTAAAAATAATTTAGATTAGTTTTTTAATTATCGTAGCGATTTCCTATATTATTTGAGATTAAATACCAGATTTCGAAATTGCTGTCAAAAGGTTTGTTGTTGTACTTTGTAAAAGAGTAACGTTAGATGTCCCAACTTTTTTCTCCAAATTCTATCCAAGTGATGTGGCACGTGAAGTATCAATATCATATTAGTCACCACATAATCTCATGATTTATAAGAAGTTGACACCTCATGCCACATCATTTGGGAAAAAAATTGAGACGTCTAGCATTACTCTTTATATAATCAGTTTATGTGAAAATATTATAAAATAATTTAGATATTATATTTTTTTGTTGGCAATTTAGATATCGTGTTTTGCTTTCAAACCTACTTTATAAGATTATAAATTTTAGAGGTGTTGCAGTGAATCAATTTATGAATCATGTTAATATATGGAAACAAAATTAATTAGTTGTGGATTATAGTTCATTGACGTACATTTAAAAATTTAATCTAAAATTGCATTATAGATATTGTTAATATATGAGACTTATATAACAGTTAAATTCTATATCATCACAATCTTAAAAGTTTAATTTGTTAGTTATTGTATCAAGATCATTGTATATTCCTTTTTAATAATTATGTTGATGTCGGAATGTGCGACGTGATGAAGAAGACGAAGTTGGGAAAAACATTTAGCTTTAATTGTTTTAACTTTTAAATCTCCTTCCGGTCTTTGCATTTGAGATTTTGAAAACCAGAGAAGGGATGAATTAACATGATATTTACTTATGAACATGGTGAAAAGTTACAACTCTATTATTTTTTATTTAAGAGTATTTTTTATAGTATTTAAAGGTTGAACTATTTTAAGTACAGTAAAATATTTTTCATCGTAAGAAAAATCTAGAAATATTATATATACATTAAATTTTACCGTGCCCACACATTATGCGGGTTGTAAACTAGTTTTATCTTATTTTGGAGCCTTAACATGCCACGTGTCGTTATGAGAAGGCTTGACCATTAATTAATTTAAAAAAAAACTATATTCAACCCTGCAGTTTTATATTCTTCGACTCTTCAATTTTTTCAATTAATAGTTGATTTTCTAGATTTAATGAGAATTATTACTATTATTATATCATATATTTTTCTTTTAATGCTTGATGAATAATATATTATCATAAAGTTTCAACATACCATATGAGAAAGCTTGACATGACCATTGATTAATTTTTGTTAGAGATGTCAAAGAAATAAATCTAGAGAAATACCCATGATTGTTTTTCATCACCAATGCATCAAATATCTTATACCAATACAATATTTTTTTGACATTAATTGGAACCGATAAAACATAGAAATTACAAAATAAACAAATAAAGAAATCACAAAAATAAATAAATAAATAAAAGATGATTACGAAAACTTATCGTATTCTCTTTTAACCACTTTTGTTGCTACAACAATAACAAGTAAAGAAATTTAAAAAATAATCTGTAAGTTTAAAAAAATCCTGCAAAAACGTATAAATTTAAAAAGCCTAGGAAAATAAGTAATCATGAAATTAAAATAATTTGTTAAAAAAAAGTATTCAAAAAAAATTCTGGAAAAAAACCAATCAGAGAATTAAAACAATAAGTGAAAAAATAAAATATTAACCTGAAATTACATATTTAATCACTATATTTGATTACAATTTTTTTTTCCGATTTTAAACAATAAAACCCTATATGAATCTTTTTCATATTAATTGATTATAATTTAATTTATTTATGTTTTGGTAAAAATCTGACTTCTTCATTTCTGGAAAAGATATGAATCTTTTTACTAATAATTGATTTCAAATTACTTGAATCTATAAGGATATTCATTATCAGTAACTTTTTTTTAATACAATTTAAAGAGTGTTAGTGTGTGTGTCAAATGTTTATTCTCTTAAATGCATGAAACAAGATTTCATTCATTGTATTTTCTTTATTTTTCCGGTTTCATTCATCATGAGAATCAATAACTGAAACCAGAAATGGTAGATAAAGAAAAAATAAAATAAAGAAATCACAAAAAAAAAAATTGAAGATAAAGATAATGTTTCAGCTGTTAATTTCTATTTGTCTTATAATTTAGATTTTATGAACAACATTTGCTTTTCTTTTATTATATGTTCTTTTATATAATTGTTTAAATTTTTTTGAATATGAATTGATATTATGTAGTGTTGCATGTGGCCTTATTATAAGTATAGAATATATTTCTGCTTTTAAAAAAGAATAATATAAATAGAAAATTAAAAAAAGAGTTATGGATCAGTGTTTGCATTTTTTTTTATATTTACTAATGTTGTATAATATTTTCTTAGTATTAATTGGAATCAATAAAACATAGAAATTATAAAAGAAACAAATAAAGAAACAAAAATTAGATAGAGATAAAAAAATGAAAATAAAGTTTCAACCGTTGATTTCTATTTATCTTATAATTTGAATTTTAGATGTTTAAATATTGAGTCTAGAAAACAAAGTGATTCAGAAAAAAAGAATAACCGAAACTAAAGATAAAAATAAAAAAAAACAAATCACCAAAAAAAATTGTAGATAAGGCATTGAAAAAATAAATAAATTTTGGGTTGCTGATTTCTATCTGTTTTAAAGTTTGGATTTTATGAACAGCATTTGGATTTTTTTTATTATATTTTCTTTTATGTAATTGTTTTTAGATTTTTTTGAATAAATACAAATATTATGTAGCATTGCAGGTAACCTTATTATAAGTATAAAATAGATTTCTATTTTAAAAAAGAATAATATAAATAGAAAAAAAGGTTAGAGATCAGTGTCTATATATTTTTAAAAATATTTATTAATATTGTATAATATTTTCTTAATATTAATTGAAATCGATAAAACATTAAAATTACAAAAGAAATAACTAAAAAAATCACGCAAACAAAATTGTAGCTAAAAATAACACTATTTAACAATTAGCTTAACTTTTATTTCCATTCAAAATTTGTTATTGAATATTCTCCATATATTGAATATTAAATAAACATTTTGCATATATACCACTAATAGTTTGACTAATGTGTTTGTTACCCTTAATTAGTTAGGCTTTGTTTTATTTTTTCACCTTTTTCAAAAAGAGTGACATAATAATTTTCTTCTCTTTATAAAATTGGGTTGAATGATGTTGATAATGATCGAATCCGGTATTAATTCACCTTTTTTATTGTTAAACTTATTTTATTTTATTTTAATTTATGTTTGAATACATTCATAACATGATCCCTACATTTGACATCTAAATGAAAAGGTTCGTAGAGAAAATTTGTTCAAATGAGTTTATGATGTTTATCTGATGGGCAATACCTAAGCTCAATAAAAGACCCAAGATAAAACATGATTTTCCTTTTCAGTACAACCTAAATGTGCGTATGTAAGTTTTGTTTCAGAGATTTGCAGCTTTTTTTTTTTTTGCTCTTTTAACATCTGGCAATATAACAATTAAATCCGGTGTAGTGTACTCATCTAAGGTAATAAGTTTAATCCTAACTTTGATTTCAATGATAAAATATAGGTTGCATATGTTTACTTCTGGTGTTAGGGATGATAGGTGGCTCATATATACAAAACTATATATGTATATATATATATATATATAAATATATATATATATGCATACAGTTCTTTTCTACTCAGTGCGCACTGATATTAATTTATATCAGTGTATTGCATATGGACCACTGATTATGGAGAAGTTTTGACAAGTGCATACACTTTGAATCAAAATATGTAAATCTAATGATCCACATCCAACACACTGATATAACTTCATTAGTACGTACTGACTTAAAAATTTATGTGTGTATATATATATATATATATATATATATATATCATTCTTCTTCTATCAGGTTGGTATGACAACAACTATAAGGTACTTATTGACAAGGAGACAAGGTCGATTAAACCAAATGAACTTGCAGTTCGGTTGCTAGATTACACAAGTCATCAACGATGACTATTGGCTCTATGTTGGAAAGATGTGAGAATTTTAATATGACGATGATAGTTTGGATTGTAATTCTACATAATTTCTAGTGTTGGATCAAAGTGGTTTGAGATGATGATCTTATAGAATGATCAACTAGATTGATTAATTACTTAATTTGTTTTTTTTATTTCGTTGGAATTATTTGATTAACTTACTAGATTGATTTGTTTAATTGTTTATTTCTTAATTTCATAGGAAAAATATTCATGTTATCCTAAAAGAAAAAAAATGGGAGTGGTAACAAATGGAGGAAAGCCAATTTGGCTTTGAGCTTGAATAGGTGCCTACATGTTTATCATACTTCTTCATACTAAGGGGTCGTTTGTTTTTTTGTCTGAAGACTGAACAGTCCTGAATTTTTCTGAAGACTGAATAGGGACTGAAATCTGAACTTGAATGACATGTTTTTTTTTTCCTCACATCTGAATGTATTGTCAACACGATTGTTTTTTAAAAGTAAAATTGTCTGAAACTAAGTAATTTTACATTTATACCCATATTAAACAATTATACATATAATATAGAATAAAAACAAATCCAAAATAATAATTATATATGAACACATATGATCATGATTTTTTTCTTCGATTATAAATAAACTTCATTTTTATTAAGAAAAGAAAATATATTTTTTTCAAAAAATAAAAGGAGCTGTATGAAAACTCACACAAAACACTCTAAAAAAATAATATATAAACACATCACCCTAATATCATAATAGTGTATTGATATTGAACACCAATATGAGAAGTAATTAAGGTTCTTTTTTATTTTTAACACTTTTTAAAATAAGAAATATATTAAAATAAATATTTCTATACCATATATAATTATGATGAAATTAAAAATATATTATATATAGGGGATAGTATCGGAAGAAAAGATTTTAGATTGTATTTAATGCAATTCAGTAATTTGCAATTAAGTGAAAAGTCAGGATTTTATTACTTTTTATTTTAAATTGTTTTTGGTATTTTTAAGTTGTTTGACCACTTAAAAAAACAAACAAAACAACTTAATAATTATGATTCAGATCTATTAAGTTTTAGGTGAAAAAAATAAACGAACCCTAAGTATTGCTGGTGGCTGTGTCCGCTTCCTCACACACTACCGCTCAATCTTGATACCTTCACTTTTCTCTACTTCAATTTTCTTTCTGAAAACTTATATTTTGTTGTCCTTTTTTTAGTGATTATTTAGGATTTTAATAGATCTAACTTCTAAGTGAACACATGATTATTTTAAAATAAATAAATAAATAATAAAAGTGAACAGGTGATTCGATTTTTTATTTTATTTCATGCGTATAATTCATGTATTATAAATTACAATACATCATTACATTTTAAAACATAAATCTGATGACAACTTACGTTATGTTTTACAATGTCCGTATATCGTGCGTAGGGACGGAAACAGCCCTAGCTTGGGTGGGCTATAGCCCACCCAAGCATTTGAAACAAAAATTAATTAATAGATATTAATGCTTTTAAATATTATATATATATATATATTATCCATTAATTAAAGAATTAAAGTTAAAATTATCTTTTAGTGAAGATAAAATATGATCAAGTTTTTTTATTTCCTCTTTTATATACAGTATGTAAGTATTTCCATGTTTAATTCAGACTCAATTACTCTTGAAAAAAAAACATTCATCCTCTTATCGGTTAATTTTAGATTTTAAAGTAAGTGGTTGATTTATAGTTGTTTAAAAAAATTATTATTAATTTATCAATTCCAACTATACATTTTTTTAATTAATAAAATTTATCCCGTAAAGTCGATACATACCTTTGTCAATGTATATATTTTTTTCATAACAACCTACCTTGAAAAAAAATTATGGTTTCACCCATGATCGAGCGGGCTACAAATATTGAGCTTTCTCACAAAATTGACTCTCAATCATTTTAAGGTAGGTAAGGTCTTTTTTCTTTTTATAAATAATTTCGAAAAACAAGTATACTTCTCAAATTCTTAATGATATGTGCCCTGAGTTCAAAATTCTAATACATGTTTAACTTTGTCCTTAAAATATTATTGCAAAAAATTAGATCTTATCCATAAACGTTTTTAGAAGTTGACTTATATAACAAGTCTTTTAAAATCTTAATTAATGAAATTAAAACGGTTTCAAATTAAAGGCTATACAGCCGACAACATATATATTTTTCCTTATCAACTTCCCCTTCTCATCCTCATGGCCACATATATCATTTAGTCATATTATATATATATATATATATATATATATATATATATATATATATATACCAATCATTTTCTCCTCAGTGTGTACTGATATAATTTATATCAGTGCGTTGCATGTGAGCCATTGATTATAGAGAAGTTTTGACAAGTGCATACACTTTGAGTCAAAGTATATAAATCTAATGGTCCACATCCAATACACTGATGATGTTATATCAATACGTACTGATTTTTAAATTTATATATATATATATATATATATCTCTTTATTGACCAAGACATTAGACATGCATTATTGTAACTTGAAGAATTAATTTAGATTGCAAAATACTAAATAATTACATTTAAATATATCGGAATGGTTCAATCATGTATATAAAACAAATCAATGGAAATGACAATAATCTTTCGGAATACAATTCTTATCGATATGTTAGAGTTGTTAGATTATCAATCTGTTTCTTCATATAAATAAAGTTTATAAGAAAAGAAACTTCATTAAAAGTCGTGATACATAATTTGATCACCATTTGAAAATAATTTTATAATTTCATATAATTTTCCGTTTAAATTTTAATAATAATTTGGGGTTCATGACTTCATGTTAACAACTATATATGGTAAATTATAATTTTTTTTATATAAAAAAACATTATTAAACCAACTAAAATCTATTGAATCCAATCTAACGAAAGGTTCAAAGAAACACTTGAAAAGGATTAATGGACTCTATGTTCTTCAAAAAGAAAACCCTACAAATATACACTCTTTAAATCAATAGATCAATTCACAATAATGGTTTCAAAAAAAAAAATTATCTATAACTTAGATATACATCCTCTTAAGTCTTAACACATGTGTTATAAAATTTTATTTTAATCATCTAAATATTTAATATATATATATATAGAGCACGTACATGTATATTTATTTTTTGAAATATATATATATATATATATTCCATTTATTTATTTAATTCTAATTAAAATTATGCTTTTAGAATTTATGTTAATACGATCCTTTATCAATTTAAGTAGAGATTTTTTTTAACTAGTAGATTAATAATTATATTTAAATTGTAAATTAAGCTACCTTATCCTATATATGACTTTCTGATTTGTACATGGACAAGTAATTATATTAATATACCAAATAGTCGATTGAAAATGCCGTTAAGGATCTATTAAACATCACATGAAGACATGAAGTTCACAGAAATGTCAATATCGAAGTCAATATTCTACTACTCGTTAAGTCATGTCACATGTGATCATGTCTAAAATTCTCATGTCCTTATAACATATATCATTATTCTTCTATTAATTGGCCCCATATGGCTAGGCGGAATCAACATTAATGGCCGTCAATTTTTTTTTTTTTTACAATTGGTGCCGTTTTAGTCGTTTTGATTTATACGACACGACTACGCTAGTCTATCGTACGACTATCTACAAGACTGCTGACATATATATACAAATTAAATTTTCTCATATCAATAATTCGCCTCAGATAATGAATACTTCCATTTGATTGGTTCTGCAATGATTGAATAGAAAAAACATTAAAAAAATCTCTGAAAAATTATTAGATTAGTAATAGACGGTGACTTCTTTTTTCCTGAGACAATATATTTATTAATTTAGATATTTTTTTAAAGGTTTTTGTTATCGGTAAGATTCAAACCGTTGATCTGAGAGTCATTTAATCAAATCTCAAACTTGTCCATCTACCAGCTAAACTACGCCTTCTTGGCAATAGATTGTGACTTGGTTCATGAATACTTCATCGACTATTACATATTTGTTATCCTCTCGTGGTTTACAAATCTGTAGCTATTAAGTTAAGTTATTTAGTGGGAGATGATGTCATGCCAAGTGGTCATCTCATTACCTATATATATATATATATATATATATATATATATATATATATATATATATATATATATATATATATATATATATATATATATATATATATATATATATATACGGTAGCTCTTCATTTGTAGGTCCATTCAACTAATGCTCTCTCATAAATCAATAAAAGCAATCTCTTGCGCTCTCTCCTTCTCTCCTGTCTCTCCCTCCATATATCTCTTATCTCATTTATTTTAATTATCTCAATTATTTACAACAATATCAATATATTATAATTTATATCAACCAACGTTTTAAGGGAGACAAGATAAGGTTGGCTGGTTTGTTCTAACACCTACTTTATGAGAATGTAATATAAGTTCGTTCATTTTTATCAAATTCTAAATTATTATAATGTTAAAAATAAAAAGTAAAAATAAAAATAAATAAAAACATTTTAAGTGGACCGAAAAGCCAAACTAAAACAAGCTATATTTGGGGTTGAAATGTTTGAAGTCTAAGCAGAAAACACTACCTTGCATTATTGTTTCTGCCGATTTTAGTAATGGGTATCATTAATGTGTGTTTTAGAGGATATGCTAACAACTCAAAATAACAAATCATATTTATTCTTTCAATATATCATTACACAACTTTATGTATATTTTAATTATGATAAGATTAATTCAGTGGTATACCATTCACAACCATATTAATATTTTATGAGTTTAAAACATATTATTTTGGCAATCTCAAATTGTAGAAGTTCAACCAAGTTAATGGATGGAATAATTTCTTTCTCCCCAAGTATTAAATTATAATGATTTTTTTTTTAAATTATTACACTAACTATTACAATTGAACTATCGAACAATACATGTACGGTACGGTCCAGATATCTACTCTCATAACGAAAGATAACTACTTCCACAAATAGGGAAGAAAACTCATCACATATACTTGTAAAATGCGCATTATGAGATTTAAACTCATCGACACTAATGTGAAAGGGAAATGCATAACCACCTCTGCGAAAAGGTGATGCGCAAGTATATATCAAATTGTAATAATCAAAAGACGAGATGATGTTGGTCCGTGATAAACCCCTCACACGTGCATCACAAGGCTGCGGGTTCGAGTCCCCCCCCCCTCCCCCCCCTCCAAAAAAACTCCGAATTTATGTAATAGTATAATACTTCAAACAAATTGTAATAATCAAAAGATATATTAAATATTTTTTCATTAATATAAACCGATCTTTGTTCATTGCGATGTAATTGCAGATGAGATGAGATTGATCCGGTGATAAAATCATTCACACATGCACCACGAGGTTATGGGTTCAAGTCCTCCCCCTCCAAAAAAAACCTGAATTTAAATAATAATGTAATACTAAAAAAAATTGTAGGCGATAGGGACTTCTAGCTATAATGTGATTAGTTATTAATTAATGGAGTTTTATTACTTAATTCCACTTTGTTTGCCTAAACTTGGCAACATAGGTATCCTTGTTTGCCAAGTTTGGTATTACCCTATAATCAATATATATATATATATATATGTATATATATATATATATGTATATATAAATATATATTGATTTAGTTAGTTAGTTAGTTAGTCTCCCATGAGGGATCATTTATTTTAATTTTGGTAAGGACTACCATAAAATCACATCGATTTGAATGAATTTTGATTTGAATTTTTTGTGGATGATAAGTTTATTGAAATCTACCTATAAATAAAATTTAAAAAAAAATTCAAGTACTTAAACTATTTTTATCGATTTTTTTTAAATATGAAGTCATCAAAAAAAAAGAGGCAAAATATAGGAAATTCACGAAAAATAGTTTTAGTGTTTGAAAAATTCTCAAATTTTATTCATAGATTTCAATGAACTTATCATCAAGAAAAAAATTCAGGTCAAAATTCATTTAAATCGATGTAGTTTCATGGTGGTCCTTACTGAAATTAAAATAAAAGATCCCTTATGAGAGCCTCACTATATATATAAATGAATTTTAAAGTAACAGATCATTTATTTCAGTAAGGACTTTGATGAAATCACATCGATTTTTATGAATTTTGATATGATTTTTTTTTTTGTGGATAATAAGTTTAATGAAATTTATCTATGATAAGTTTATGAATTTAATGAAATCTACCAATCACATCGTGCATAATATTTTTTTTAGATGTGAAATTAAGGGGGCGTTTGCATTTACATTTCCAAGAGGCTTATTAGCTTAGATCAACTTTAATGGTGTTATCAAAAGTAGCAGAGTAATCAAAATTTGATTATTTATACCAAAAACACTGTCCACTAGAGTCACTAAAATTTAGCAATAGTTTTAATCAATAATCAAATTTGAAGATTGACTTTTAATTATCAAATACAAACTTAACTCAAAATAACTGATGTTGTAATTTTATTATTTCTCTCTCCTATATGGATTTTTTTATCTGATTCTATGTATCTCATCATTGTTTCGACCCCAAAAATTTCAATCAGATAAAATTCGTATCTTCATTACGAATGGATCAATACTAATATCATATACCTTCTTTTGTCTTTTATGGATTTTTTTACCTAGTTTGGCTAATGATAAATTGAAGGAAATTTTTATTAGGATTCTAAAAGAGTATTTAATATCTTTGATATGATATATATATATACAATAATTTTCACATAAGTGCGCACTGATAGAATTATATAAGGACATTTAATATGAGCCACTCATTTTACATATTTTGACTTGGTATGTATGCACTTGTCAAAACTCTTTTATAAATGATTATATATATATATATATATATATATATTAAAGCTTTTAGAGCGGGAGCAATGAAATAAAAATGAGTGGGAACAATAAAAAATGTGTTAGGAGTAGATTTTTGATTTAGATAAAGTGTACTATTGTGGACTACATAATCATCATTTTTAGCAATCTCGGAAAACAATCCTTAAATACTAAGGTGACAACTTGTGAGAATCCAAATTTGCTTATACCATTAAAGATGCTCTTATGATGCGAATTGAAAATATCAATTACGGTATTAAGTACGACAAAACCCTAAGGGGCCGTTTGGTATGGGGTAATCAAAATAATGTGATTCCTGGGAAAGTTAAACACAGGAATGTGATTCCTGGGAAACTTGTATATATGTGTTTGGTTGGGTATGGGAATATTATATCGAATTCCTGGGAATATCAAGTAAAAGTGTTTGGTTGTATATGGGAATTTGTTTTTTTTTTTTAATTTATTTATTTATTAAAAACTAAAAAACTAAAAAAAAATAATTCAAAGTCCATTTCACTTGACGTTGAAAATAGCAGGTTCTTTGTCCAAAAATAAAAGAAAAAATCCAGTTCATTCCACTCTCTCTTTCTTTCTCACCAGATCCATTTCCTCTTGTTCTTTCCATCTTTCTCTCTCTCTTTGTCTTTCTCTCCAGATCTTGATTTTCGTCATCGTCGCCTCCAACCAGGTACGACGTCGTCGTCGTCGTCGTCGCAACCCGTCGTCGTCGTCGTCGTCGTAGCCCGTCATCGTCGTCGTCGTAGCTAGTCGTCGTCGTCGCAGCTCGTCGTCGTCTTCATCGAAGCCCGTCGTCGTTGTTGTTAGTTGTAATTTTTTTTTTCTGTTGGTGTTGATGATGGTGTTTGATTGTTTTGATGATGATGAAGATGAAGTTGGGCATGGTTTAGTTGATGAAAGTTAGGTTTTGAAATCAGGAAATTTAGTGTTTGGGTAGTGAGAAAGTGTAAGAAAATGTGGAAAATATTTGGACGAATTGTTTTTTTAAATTATCAAATATTATTTATTTAATTAAATGTGGGTCCCACCGTGGGAATCTGATGGATGGTAATCTAAAACCCACATGTTGGGAAGGGTTTTAGATTACCCCCTTGGAGGGTAATGTGATTCCCATGGGATTCACGTTCCTGAGAAACCAAAAACTCAAACCTCCTACCAAACATGAGAATGCTATAAGATTTTCATTTCTATGTAAAGATGACCGCATACCAAACGGCCCATAAGGGATGAATAGAATAATATAAAAGGAAAGACAATAAATATATATTGACTTTCCTTTTATAATATAATAATAAATACAGTTTGATTTTTAACCTGAACCTAAATATTGTTTAACTTTTCTATTATAATGTTTTATCTTATATGTTTAGAATATTCTTATTTTAAAGTGTAGTGTTAATTCTGTACCAGAAGAACACAAACTAATAACAATAAAATGAAAGTACTTATTTTACTTTTTGACTCTGATATTGATTTAGATTTTTTTTTTGGGAAGAGGGCAGCGGGGACTCGAACAAAGTAACGAGTTGACATAAAGATTTTGTGTGGAAAATTCAAACGATATTTGTTCCTTTGAAAATCAACAATTATTTAGGGTGATTTGAAAAATATATACCTCGTTGAAATAGATTTTCCAAATGCTTTTTAGTTTAAGGAAAAGTGAATTTCTTACACCTCTTTTACCGATAAAAATTAGTTTTCCGTAGACCAATTCCAATGTATTATACCAAATATTACATCAATTTGATATAAAAATAGTATCTTTTTTATACTAAATTTTTTCCACTCTAACATATCCATACCAAATTTTATACCAAAAAAACATCTTTATAGAATATACTCCAAATACATATTTAAAAAATACTAATTAATTTTTATTAGTTAACTTATATAATAATAATTAATTTTTTTGACATAACAATATTAATCTTAAATAATTACTCATATAATGTCAAAAAATAAAATAATTACTATACCGAATATTATTGAACTTATTCATCAAACTAATTTTTATTAGTTAACTTATACAATAATAATTAAATTTTTTGGCATAATAATATTAATCTTAAATAACTATTCATATAATGTCAAAAAAATAAAATAATTACTATACCAAATATTATTGTACGTGTTTAATATGATAATTGTCAACGAATCTCTTATCAAAATATTATTATTTGAAAAAAACAAACTGGCTTGTAATGTTTATGCTTCTAATGGGAACATCTTGTACTCTTTTAATTTAGTGAATTACTTTTTCTTTAATAAAGTGTGTTTGTTTAAAAAAAAGGGGGGATTATGGTCAGGACAATTTCTTGGCACCTTACAAGAACCAAAACAGAAAAAAAAAAAATGAATAAAAGAAAAATAAATCGACAAACTTATAAGTTAAATGTATTAATTAATAATTAAATTTAATAAATTAAATATGTATATTAATATTTATATCATTTTAAAAATCTCAATAAAATCTTTCTAACGGTATATTTTTTAGGAATACATATTAATATAATTAAGTATGTGAGAGTTAAATTAATAATTTAAAAAATATATTTAAATTGATATGATATTTAACCAGAAAAAAGGGAAATTAGTGTAGTTACGGTGCACACCAAAATTCAATGTGCACTTTAGCTACGCCAATTTTATTTGGTATGTTTGGAGTGATTGTTGGAAAGGAATTTTATACCAAATTGGTGTTTTTGATGTAAATTGTCTGTCGGTCAAAGTTGTTCTTATGCTGCTGAGTTTGAGTTTTAATGAATGGTAAATTTTATAAAACTCATTTTCCAATAAACATTGGTTTTCTAAAAGTATTGGCAAATTGCACTAAACGACATAACTATGTCAATAATTTCAATAACTTAGAAACTATGACAATAATAACACTAATACCCCATCACAAGGGAAAAATAATGGAACCCATCTATGGTATAAAAATCTACCATGAAATATGTAAATCAAATACGAGAAAAATTAGACTTATTAAAACTTAATCATCCGATTGTTTATGTCTGTGTTATCTTTGTTACAAACAATCTTCAACCGTTCAATTTTACAACAGATCTCCACGCACTTCTAGTTAGTAGGGATGTGCATTTGCCGATTTAAATCCAAAAACAACTTGAACCAAGAAATGTTTGGTTATTCTATTTGAAAATGAACAAATGGTTTTAGAGGAGAAAACCTAACACTTTTGATTAGGTACGAGTCCCTTTTTTTCAATTTTCTCCTCCATTGTTATATACATGTTTTACTCATTTACTTGACTTTGATTTCCTCCAACACTTTGAATAAAGGAGTTTGTACACAACAAATCAAAAGATATACAAAGCAAAAAAAATCAAAACAAGAAAACAAAGTTTGTGATCCATTTTCAAGTGGAAAATCACCAAATTTGAAAAAGAGAGAGAGAGAAAAAAAAGAAAGTTAACTAGATTCAAAATTTCAACGGGCTATCAATATGTTTAAAACTGATATTAGTCTTTGGAATTAAGATTTGTTTTGTCAAATTTTCTCTAACGAATATGTGAACATTATTCTTAGGCTTCATATTTCAGAATTACAAGTTTTTAACATGTTATTTCCTTTTTCGGATATCGATTACACACTCAATATCATGGTTTTTTTTACACTATAAATTTACAAACAACCCAAATAAGACAATTTTCCCTCATGGCATTAAAAGCTTTGTTAGTCGAGATGAAAATTATTGCAATCCATGAACGATTCGTGTAATTATTACAAAAATTGCTGCTACGTGTAATATCGCCTAAACTAAGGGATGTCATTACAAATTTACAATTAAATAAGGGCCATAGAAAAAAAGTGATAGGTGGTTGATGTTTCAACTTTCAAGCTTTCAGACTTTGACTCCATCACACTTATGACTAATTGTTGATTGAACCAAGCCGTAGAAAAGTCTAGATTCAAGAGCATCCGTGGATGTGACATTACGGGGTCCACGTGGAAGAAAAAAACCAAGCATTTGACTTATATAACGAAGTCAGTTCACTCGGTTGTCGTAACCCATTTCACATTACACAATAATACAATACATTACATTCAGGTTATGCATGTCACGTGACGTGTTAGACAGGTGGCGTTTCCGTAAATATCGCCATTTTCGATCCTTTCAGACTTTCAGTCCCTACAAGCTCGCAAAATTGAAAATTCAACATTCAACTTCTTAATAAAAAATCTTAAAAACGTTACAGATTCTAGATTTCAGACTTTCTCTTCTCATCCCTGTAAATCCGTCTAGTTCTCTCCCGGGTCACTGAATTTTTTTCCCTGCAACCAAACAGATCATAATTCTTCCTATTTTTAAGGGTTGGTATAACCTATTTTAGAAAAAAAAAAAAATTAAGAAAGTAAAAACGTTACTGGGTTCATTGAACCTGGACAGCATTGGTGTTGTTCTATGTAACTTGTTCTTGATCAAGGATTGGTTCATGTTTCTGGGGGTAAAAATATAAGGACCATCGAGTGTGGAGGAGGCGGAGAAGCGATATTAAAAAGGTGATGACTAATAAGTACTAAGTGATTTTTATTTTATTTTTTTATAATCACTTTTTGGTGTATACATGCATGGAAGCCACTTTTTGTCTTTTTTGGTTTTGTTTATTGATCTTTTACCTTCTTCTTGTAACCTAACAAGGTGTGTTGAAGGCTAAAGTGCTTTTTGAGGAACGACTTTTTTTTTTTTGGGGTTTGTGGGGTTGTTGAAAATCATAGGATAATAATCCTCCACTATCAACGGTTAGTTTTCTTGAGAAGCGTATCATCATCAAGTGAAGTCGTGCAAAGGAGGTGAGCTGGTAGACTTTCTTTCTATCCATTGTTAGCTTATATAGCCTTTTAATTATTCTCTCTTTAAAAGGTTGCAATTTGAAGAATCATAAAAAGGGAATTTAGACTTGAAATTGGGGTTCTGATTCATTTATTCATTCATATAAATCAGATTTTTATGATTTTATGCTTCTGGGTTGATGTCAAAGAGACTAATGATCTGCATTTTAATTAATTAATTTAATGTAAAAAAAAAAAGGAATCTAGTATGAGATAGTGATTTGATTTAGTAACGTATAACTATGAACTACTTGATGACAAGAATGGTTGATGTTGGTCAAGTTGGTTTTTTTAGTTTCCAAAAGGCCATGATTGATTCTTTAACTTTTTAACGCTCATTTTGTGGTATAGCATATTATGAATTAGTGGTGATTTCCCACATATTGAAAGCTAAAGAATGCTTGGATGCTGTTTAGTGGTTTTTTGTTTATGTCATGTTCAACGAAAATAGTATTAAAAAATTTATTTTAATGGTGTCAAACAAGTTTAATTATTGAAATTCAAGTGAAAAAGGCCTCAAATTGTCAAATTGTCAAATTGTTTCACTTCTGGACCACATCAGGAATCATTTACCAGTTTGAGTTCTTAAGACAGTAGTTGCAGTTTTCACTGTTCACCATTAATAGAGTTTCCTGAGATGATATATTAGCAGAACATTAAAAATATTGTAGGAAGAAAACACAAAAGGGACTGAGAGGAAAAGCAATTCGTTGAATCCTTTAGTTTTTATTTTTATTTTTATTTTTATTTTTTATTTTATTTTTATTTCTGCCACCTGGGTTTTTTTAGTCAACACCTGCATATTTTACTTAGTAAGCACCTCAATTATGGAATTAAATTATCTACATATCTGCTAAGTGCTTACATCAGTCGCTTGGTATTTAATAATCCTTGCTATGGTCGGTTTATACTTTATAGAAATATTAATTAAATTTTGTTCTACGACTACTTTGTTGCCTACCATTGTATATGACAATTATGAGATCCAGATTCACACTTTTGTGGTAATGTATTGTTAATTATTGACTTATTGTTAGCTTGGAAATCTTGACTTTTGAGTCCTCAGAAAATTATATAAGCATGAGTCTCTGAACCTCCATTTATGATCAATAAGGCCTTTGCAAACTAGCAACTTCATTCACTTTCTTCTGGTTAGCTTCAGTTTCCTATTAGCTTATAACAAGTTAACACTATGTTGCTTTAGCAGTACTTATATTCCTTATTGGAAAACATCAAATAGATAGAGACAACTTTGCATGGAAAAGAATTATATAGTCTAATTAAACTTTAATGATTTGTTTTCCTGCATTGGTATTGCAGGTGAATTAGTAGTGTTCTTTGCTGTTGATGGATCGATCTAGTGAAGTTCAAACAAAAGAGATGGATAGTAGAAGCATGTCATCTTCGCGCCACCACGCTCTGAATGAGCCATACGTTCACAAGGTGGGGATTCCCCCTAAGCAAAATCTATTTAAGGAATTCAAAGCAACTGTGAAAGAAACATTTTTCCATGATGATCCTCTGCGACCCTTCAAGGATCAAACGAGGTCTCGAAAGCTCATCTTAGGAATCCAGGCTATCTTCCCAATTTTTGAATGGGCAAGAGATTATAATCTGTCCAAATTTAAAGGGGACATCATTGCTGGACTGACCATTGCTAGTCTCTGCATTCCTCAGGTAACTATTCTGCTCAATAGAAATGTAACGAAAAGAATGCAATTTATATAACATCAAAACAATTCTTACAATTTAACTTTGCTGCACTAACAGGATATTGGATATGCAAAGCTTGCCAACTTGGATCCACAATATGGACTGTGTAAGTTATTAGTTGCATCAATCACTTACCACTTATGTTGCGCGGTGAAACCTTTTATATCTTGGATTTGTGTAAAGGTGTTCGTTATAAGTACTGTTTGTAACGTGTGCAGATTCCAGCTTTGTTCCACCATTGATTTATGCATTTATGGGCAGTTCAAGAGATATAGCAATAGGTCCAGTTGCAGTGGTATCTCTTTTGTTAGGACATCTGCTTCAGAATGAGATTGATCCCATCAACAAAGTTGAATATAGGCGGCTTGCTTTCACTGCTACTTTTTTTGCTGGGATCACACAAGCCACCCTTGGTTGTTTAAGGTATTAAATACTTATAAATCTAATGTTGATTATTGTTTTATAGTTAGTATTCTTTTGAAGGCCTTAGATATTGATACAGTGATCTGATGGTGTTACTATAATTCTTAGGTTGGGTTTCCTGATTGATTTCCTATCCCATGCTGCAATTGTTGGATTTATGGGTGGAGCCGCGATCACGATTGCCCTCCAACAGTTAAAGGGTTTTCTAGGCATCAAGCGCTTCACAAAGAAATCTGATATTGTCTCAGTCATGCACTCAGTTTTTGCTTCAATTGAGCATGGAGTAAGAAGCCCTATTTTAACTTAAAGAACCACAACAAACAAGAACATATATTCTTATATATACTTAAGTGCTGCTAAAATTGAAACCAAGTTACTAAATCTTAAATAATTACAATGTTTTGCAGTGGAACTGGCAGACTATATTGATTGGGGCAAGCTTCTTAAGTTTCCTTCTTTTTGCAAAGTTCCTAGTAAGATCCTGTAATTCTTATCTCTGATTACTTACCTAGACTGTTATAGGTTTCCAAATTGTTATCTAATTATTACATGATTTATTAAACAGGGAAAGAAGAACAAGAAATTCTTCTGGGTGCCTGCAATTGCCCCATTAATATCTGTTATTCTGTCAACATTTTTTGTATATATAACTCGTGCGGATAAACAAGGCGTTCAAATTGTTAGCACTTTTTTCCCTTCTATCGTTTCTATGATATAATTTGATACTAATAATAATAGTACTTGTAATGATAATACTTATTTTCCATTGATGCATGAAGGTAAATCACATAGAGAAAGGAATCAACCCCCCATCTGTGAATCAGATATATTTCAGTGGTGATTATCTTCTAAAAGGTTTTAGGATCGGGGTGGTGGCTGGCATGATAGCTTTGACGGTAAGCCAATATCAAAACCGATCTCCATGTTATCAAAAGCATGTCACGTTTGTTCTTGTATCTAATTAAGTTTTCTTTCTTTCTTTTTCTTAATTTTCATTTTTAAATTTTTGGTGGATTTATCAGGAAGCCATAGCCATTGGAAGAACATTTGCTTCCATGAAGGACTATCAACTTGATGGAAACAAAGAAATGGTAGCACTAGGAGCAATGAACGTTGTAGGTTCAATGACTTCCTGCTATGTGGCCACAGGTAAATTAACATTTGAAGGTGCATGTGATTAAAGTACTGATTAACTAAAATTATTCTCTTGTTAATTATTAATCTTTGAAATAATTGCTTGCAGGTTCATTCTCTCGATCAGCAGTCAACTACATGGCAGGGTGCCACACTGCATTCTCCAACATTGTTATGTCTGGTGTTGTATTCCTAACCTTGGAATTCATCACACCTCTTTTCAAATACACCCCAAATGCAATTCTTGCTGCCATCATTATATCGGCTGTGCTGGGCCTAATTGACATTGAAGCAGCAGTTTTGATATGGAAGATTGATAAATTTGATTTTGTGGCATGCATGGGAGCTTTCTTTGGTGTAATTTTTGTCTCTGTTGAGATAGGCCTCTTAATTGCCGTAAGCATTTAAATTTTGTAGTACCTTTTCTATGTTATGTACTAGCTAACTGTAATGTATATCAAACTAATTTCAATATATCTTTACTATATGTTTATGGCAGGTCTCTATATCCTTCGCAAAAATCCTCCTACAAGTTACCAGGCCCCGTACTGCAATTCTGGGTAAGGTCCCTAGGACAACCGTGTACAGAAACATTCAACAATATCCAGAAGCAACCAAGGTTCCCGGTGTCTTGATCGTTAGAGTTGATTCAGCAATTTACTTTTCTAACTCCAATTACATTAAAGAGAGGTACAAATGTTTCTAACCCTTTCTCATTTATATGCATAGTCTTGCAGTTTCTCTCACTTGAATTGAAAGAATGCCTACCCATGATTAGCTTCGGAGGGTCTGATTTTATCCTTTAAATTGTCGAAGTTCTGACGGACACCTAATTAATCCTATTTGGAAAATACAATCCTAAACTAACTTGCAATTAATCCTTATTGTAGCAATTTCTCGTCTCACATCAAGTTCCTATGTACTTACGACTATGTTGATATGTTACTAAATAAACAGAATACTTGTCTATTACTAAATAAACAGAATAGTTGTCTAATAGAAAGTTCCTACAATGATATGGTTACTAAATAAACAGAATATATGTAACATGCCTAATAGAAAGTTCCTATGTACTTAGGACTATCTTGATATGGTTACTAAATAAACAGAATACATACCTAATAGAAAGTTCCTATGTACTTACGACTATCTTGATATGGTTACTAAATAAACAGAATACATGCCTAATACGAAGTTCCTATGTACTTACGACTATCTCGGTATGGTTACTAAATAAACAGAATACATACCTAAAGAAAGTTCCTATATATATATGTACTTACGACTATCTTGATATGGTTACTAAATAAACAGAATACATGCTTAAAGAAAGTTCCTATGTACTTACGATTATCTTGATATGGTTACTAAATAAATAGAATACATGCCTAATAGAAAGTTCCTATGTACTTACGACTATCTTAATATGGTTACTAAATAAACAGAATACATGCTTAATAGAAAGTTCTTATGTACTTACGACTATCTTGATATGGTTACTAAATAAACAGAATACATACCTAATAGAAAGTTCCTATACACACGACTATCTTGATATGGTTACTAAATAAACAGAATACATGTCTAATAGAAAGTTCTTATGTACTTACGACTATCTTGATATGGTTACTAAATAAACAGAATACATGTAGCATGCGTAATAGAAAGTTCTTATATACTTAGGACTATCTTGATATGGTTATTGAATAAACAGAATACATGTCTAATAGAAAATTCATAAAGGAGAAAATTCTTTTAATTTTGAAATTTTAATAATTTTTAAAGACAATTAAGATTTATCTCGGCTTCGTTGAAAACAATTAAGACTTTTACCTGGATATATAAAATCACACCCCAATCCCGGCCTCCTTAAAATGTATATATATATATATATATACCAAATTTCCTTCAAAATCGATGTGATCGAGGAGATTTGAACTAAGATCTCTAACGTAACTGTAAGAGCTAGATAGATCTTGCTAACTAAACTAGCGAGCATCCATGATCCTTGGAGTTTTTGTTCTGAAAACTAGCAATAGAAGCCCTCAATGTTCATAATTGATTTTGTTTGCAGGATATTGAGATGGTTGACAGATGAAGAGGAACGACTAAAAGCAGCAAGTCTATCAAGAAT
Source organism: Dipteronia sinensis (assembly GCA_033220585.1). Lineage (NCBI taxonomy): Eukaryota > Viridiplantae > Streptophyta > Magnoliopsida > Sapindales > Sapindaceae > Dipteronia > Dipteronia sinensis. Next base: position 79,971,159 of record CM065636.1, read on the forward strand.
CCAGTTTCTCATAGTTGAGATGTCACGTAAGCAAGCTTTGTTTTTTTTTTTTGACATATCATTAAAACACATATTGTGCACTACTATGTTTGTGTCAGTATATATATATATATATATATATATATATGTATCAGTTTGTCATGATTAAAGATCTGTGGTTAATTTATGCAGCTGTTACTGACATAGACACGAGTGGCATCCATGCCTTAGAAGAGTTACAAAGGAGTCTAGAGAAGAGAGATATTCAGGTAATTAAAACTAATTAAACAAGTACTACTAGTTAATAATGCATATGCATATGCATTGAAATCAATCAATGAATCATTCAAATTTGGCTTACCAGATAATTAATATTGTTGTTGCATGCGCAGCTTGTTCTAGCGAATCCTGGTCCGGTGGTGATTGACAAGCTTCACGCCTCCAATTTTGCAGACTCCATGGGGGAGAACAGAATCTTCCTCACAGTCGCCGACGCCGTCGCCTCCTGCTCTCCAAAATTAGTGGAAGAAGTTTGAGAGAATCTACATATAGAAGAAGCTCATGATCAAATAAATGGAACTTGTGATATAGAGATGAAATTATGGAGGATGGGAATTTACAGAAATGTCCATAGAATCTAATTTTTCAAATTTCTCTTGTTTCTGTTATCAAATAGCAGTTGTTGCCTTTTTTCTTCTTGTTCCTTTTTGGTAAATTTATAATGGGTTAGTGGTTCATGAAGAAATTAAAGATATGCATGGTTTTGGATGATGATGATGATGATAGATGTGTGAGAGAGCATTGAATGTAGATGCATAGAGAGCCAAATTCATTCAGGTTCGATCCGGACATTATTTAATTTACTAAAAAGCTTGACTATACCACCCCAACTTACGTTGCTTTTTTGGAGATTGAGATTCGAGACATGATCTGGTGGGTGCCACTACTTTATCCAACAAAACCCTCCATTATTGGATCTATGTAACCTTTTCATACTATCATCTAAATAGTAAAATGCCCCCAAATTAATCTAACCCTTACTGGAATTGGACTAACCTAATAACCCCATTTGGATTGGCTACACCACGTTTTGGATTCATATCTATCATCTGTCCATTACTAAATGTTTCATCTGAATTTCTTCTTTCTCAATTTTATTACTTGTATACTATTTATTTTATTCTTTTAATTTTACTATTTATTAGTTCTTTTCTTTTATTAGCAATTAAAAATATAATTGAAAGGTAAACCAAACCCTCTAAATCCTTAGTGTGGGTAAGATTTTCCCTAAATCCTCAAACACAATTACAAAAGAATGTATGACTTACCCTAAATATATAAGAAGCCGGCTCCACCTCAAAAGGAGTTGAGAAAAAATATTCGAGGTGTCTAATGGGTCGGGTGGCCCGTGCCTGACCCTCAAATTGATTGTCTGGGTTGGGCTTCACTATCAAGACCCGTGTGCTTGAATAGTCGAGGTTTTACACGGGCTTAAGAGTAAGGTCATAAGACAAAATGAGGTTGACTCATTGGTATGTCCATCACGTATATACTATGAGATTGTGTGTTCGAGTCTCTCTCTCAAAATACAGAATTATTCTAATATTTCAAAAAAAAAAAGAGTAAGGTTCGGTTTCAAAAAAACAAATCAACACGTTACATATATATAAATAGAGAAAGAGCCTTCCGGGCCGTCTAAGCCCGCTTGGAGAGGGCTCCATGGGCAGGACCAGGCCTTACCCAAAAAAAAACACCAAGGCCCGACCCGTACTCAGACCTCAAACACGGTCATGCCTTAAAATTTGCTGCCCAGCCGGCCATTTAACACCTCTTTTTGTAATCTAATATGTTATTAAATTTAAACTCATTTTAGTAATTTTATAATTATTTTCTAATGATTTTATATTGCACATTTGCTCTTTTACATTTTTTTAAATATACTCACTTTCTACATTTCATATGAATTAAATTGTGACATTAGAAATTGAGATACCAAACTGTATAAATATTTAGTACAATCAATTAACAATTTAAGATGATTTATAAAAAACATTAATTATTTATATATATATATATATATATATATAGACAGTTTTTCTACTGTCAGTTCATCATGATATAAAATTTATCAGTACATTGAATATGAACCATGACAAGTGCATACATAACAAATCAAAGTATGTAAAATGAATGGCTCATACAGAAGAAACTGATAAACATATATACCAAGTCAAAGCATGTAAAATGAGTAGTTCATACGTAAGGAACCGATAAAATTTTTATTAGTTCAAACTTAACAATAGAAAAATTGTGTATATAAATATATATTTTAAAAAATATTATTTGCAGACAAAAGTAACTTGATACAGGTGTTGTAAATAAAGGAGGATAGGCCAGCTGAAAAAAAAAAGGTCATGGCTTTACTGCCGTCACTCCGTTCGATGATAATCCATTTCCACCGACCAGCGGCGGCGCCACCGCTACTTTCAAGAGCTTCATTTCTATTCCATAAACCCAAACTCTCCATACCCACTTGCATTAACCTTTCCTTTCTCTTATCTTCCTCTCCTAATCCCAAAACCATCAACCCCCACTGTGCCACTTCAAAAGGTTTTATTTATTTATTTTTAAATTTTTTGAAAATTCTCTCTTTAATCTCTTTCATGCAATTCATTTTGTTTTGTTTTGGTGCAGATAACACGCTGGTTTTCAATAAAGACGAGCGCTTGGTTGGTGTTAATGGCGGGAGTGAAGAGAAGACTGAGAGCTCGACCACGATAGCGGCCATCGTGACTTCTATAGGTGGTCCACCCGGCGCTGTGGGTATCGTTCGATTGTCAGGACCCTCGGCTGTGGACATCGTTGGACGCCTCTTTAGACCGGAGAAGAAAAAGAAGAGGAAGAGCTGTGATTATACATCGTGGCACCCCACCAGTCATGTTGTTGAGTACGGTGTCGTTTTGGATCGTCAAGGGAATGTTATTGATGAGGTATAACTATAAAAATGTTTAAGCCCCATTTTTTTGTATCATATTATTTGTTGAAATTTATACAATGATTATGATATCATTCCAAATGAAACAATTTACTGGGTATGAAGTATTATTCTGAAAATTTTATATAGTTTTAGTTGCCATTTGGTTCCAAATTGAAAGGGATTAGGGAAAATGTGTGGCACAACTAGTTGCTGGAGTTTTGTACTTGCTCTTTGTTTCGTGTATTACTTCTTCTTGTTATTGGAGTAGACGAATGTGATAAGTGGCTATCTTTTGTTTTCGTGATTGTTTAAGGTTTTAGCTGTACCCATGTTGGCCCCAAGATCTTACACCCGTGAAGACGTGATTGAACTTCAATGTCATGGCAGTGAAGTGTGTTTGCGCCGTGTGCTAAGAACTTGTTTAGAAGCTGGAGCGATGCTTGCTGAACCAGGTTTGTTGAGTATTAGTATAATAGTATTTTGTTTCTTTTATGAACAATATCAACCAAGTGTAATTGATATGGTTTGTTTATTTGCCACCTCTGGATAGGTTATCATGTTTTGATATTTAAATTTTGATGTTGTTTTCCTCTCCTTCTTTGAAAAGTATAATGTTGGTGTTTCTGCTCACAATTCCAATTAATTGCATATAGTTATATATTTTATTTATCAACATGGATATTATTTCAAGGGAGATTTGATGAATTGATAGTTTGATCCGAACGTTTGTCATATGGCCACATGAATAGCCTTGCATATGTTTGACCTTTAATTTTAACCAACATAAAATTTGAGGTTTTAAAGGACACATATTGCTACTGATTGTGACTTAGTGGTCGTTTGTTTTTTCCGTTTAAGACTTAATGGATCTGAATTAAACTCATTAAGTTGTTTTGTTTGTTTTTTTAAGTGGTCAAACAACTTAAAAATATTAAAAAACAACTTAAAATAAAAAGTAACAAATCCTGACTTTTAACTTAATTCCAAATCACTGGATTGCAATTAAAATATTCTCTTCCAAGTCTATCCTCCAAAAAAAGATATATTTCCAAATTTATCTTAATTTGATATGGTATAAATTTTTTTCTTTTAACATATTTCTTATTTACACAGGTTTTAGAAAAAAAAAAAAAACTCAAATTACTTCTCATAATGAATATTTTTCAGAGATTGAATAATTGAATTCCTCTCCGGTCAAATCCCGGTAAGAACTCTTTATTTTTTTTATCTAACTATTCGTATAGTGCTCAATAAATTTGTCTATCATGTTAAGTAGATTTCGTGGCTTGAAGATGTTAAAGAATTATTGTATATGAAAAATTCAAGAACTTTTTTTTATTTGGTTTCCGATGCATCTGATCCAGGAAACAAAAAAACAAAAATGGTTTTATGAATTATATTCACCGAAAGCGTGTACAACATACAAAATTGAACTTAAACTGTAACTTTGTTTTTATAATAAATTTAACTTAAACTTTGTTTGCAGAACATGCAAAATTATAATCTTTGATTAATTTTTTATTTTTGTGAAATTGAACTTTGTTTGCAAAAAAAAAAAAACATACAAAATGTTATAAAGAATGGTGCATATTAAATTACTTCTTTTAATTAGTATAAGTATAAATGTAAAATTACGTATTTTCAGATAATTTTATTTTTAAAAAACAAACATATTGACAGTACATTCAGATGTGAGAAAGAAAAAAACAAACATGTCATTCAGATTCAGATTTTAGTCTCTATTCAGTCTTCAGAAAAATTCAGGACTGTTCAGTATTCAGACAAAAAAAACAAACGACCCCTTACAGTTATCTGTGTAAATGTGCAATATGACAGTAGGCCGCACACTATAAAAGCATCAGCTTCCAAATGAATTATATTCTTAGTTGTTATAACTTATAAGCAGTAGTCGATTGTCAATTCCACAAAGTTTTGTTGTTGCCTTGAGTCTTTGCCTTCCGAAAATGGGTCCTTAGACTTTTTGCAGCTGCAAAATATGCCTATTTGCATGTCAAATCACATTCAGATCTTTTGTTTTTTGTTTCCTTTCCAGGCGAGTTCACCCTCCGTGCGTTTCTCAATGGCCGTTTAGACCTATCCCAGGCTGAAAATGTTGAAAAATTAATTTCATCGAAGTCCATGGCTGCTGCAGATGCAGCATTGGCAGGAATTCAGGCATGTCTTCTTTCAGAATTCATATTTCATGGCTATTATTCATTTATTCAGTCTGGTATACTGTAGCAAACTGCGTAATCTGACTTCTATGTACACAATACTTTCCCTGTTTCAGTTATTGCATTTAAGAGTACTAAATAATTTGTTTCGTTAACAGGGAGGCTTCTCCTCTTTGGTCAAATCACTCAGAGTGCAGTGCATTGAGTTGCTTACTGAGATAGATGCTCGCTTAGATTTTGAGGATGAGATGCCTCCTCTAGATTTGAACCTGACCATGGATAAAATTCAGAGCATGTCACTAGATGTACAAAATGCACTGGAAACTGCAAACTATGACAAGCTTCTGCAATCTGGATTACAGGTATAATCTTTGAGAAATTATCTGAAAACTTCCTTGAATGTGTTAAGGGATGGAACCTCTTATATTTTTTATTGCATAGCATGAAGCTCACGTGAGTGATATACTCATAGCTCTCACTCAAGCAGCTTTCTGATGTGTCATTTGTGTGATTAAACTATTTGTTCCGATAAGTACTTAAAATGAACTTGATTGTAATTAACATATTGATGGCATAATAACAATCAGTTAGTCAGAGTCTCTCATAACCTGACAACCATACCAGTCATTAGGCTATACGAGTTTTCTTAATTTAGTGGGATTTTGTTCATTCACGCTTAAATAACAATATTAAATGATTAGCTTTCTTTATATTATTTTATTCAAGAGGTTAAAATGAAATGGAAAATTAAAGTTAGTTATTGTAGATTCAGTTTCCTTCTGCATCATGTTCTCTTTTTTTTTTTTATCTTTTCTTTTTTATGAGCATCTTTTCTGATTTTCTTATTCAAAAACTTGCAGATAGCAATTGTTGGCCGTCCAAATGTTGGGAAGTCAAGCCTCCTTAATGCTTGGAGCAGAGTATGTTGCATTTATATCTTTCTTTTCTATCTTGCTAGGGAGCCACTGATTATTTTTTTGGCATGGGTATCAATTTTTAGATGGATTTTTTCTGTCAATAATTTCATATAATTAATTTGGCTAGTACTTTTTCTCTCTTCATTTTCTTTGGCCGAGGTGGAAGTGGCACTAGAAATTTGATTATGAAAGAAGTTATAAATTTAAAAAGGACACTTTTTTCTTCAAACAAGTGATATAATAAATTCGTAACTTATATAAAGACTTGAAGAACCCTTCAAGTTCTTTAAAGTTTTCCTTTGACATGTTTAGAGTGTGTATGGCACTGGCACCACACTGAATCCATGTTTTATTTTTAGCGTGTAGAGTGAGAGGGCAATAGTTACAGAAATCGCTGGAACAACTCGGGATGTGATTGAAGCCAGTGTAACTGTGTGTGGTGTACCTGTGACGCTTCTTGATACAGCAGGCATCAGAGAAACTGATGACATTGTAGAGAAGATTGGTAAGTGTGTTTGCTTTGCATTAGCTTGCTATTGAAATCCTTAAGTTGATTCTTGTAAAGCGAGTAAGATGAACCAAAGACCTCAAAACATGATTGCCAGCACTGTTTATGGAACCAAGTTGGTTTAGTATCAATATCTTGTCCTATTAATGAAATTTTGGACATCAATTTGCTCTGTTCCTCACAAAATTTGATACGATTTTGCGATGTTTTTCCATATATTTCAATTTATTGACATAAACCCTTGTTTTAGCTAAGGGTATACTGAAATTCAATAAATGAGCTATGTTTTATTTATATATTGGTGACCATTGACATTACTCTGTTTATGTCAAAACATCTTTGCTAATATGCTAGCCATTTAGATTGACTGATTTATTTTCTACGAAATGCACAAACTCAACTTAAACTTGTGCTTTTATATAGATTGAAAAGTTTGATAGACTAGGATTAGTGTTTACATTCAGTTGTGGTAATTAGGAAAAGTTTTGGGACTGAATTTATGTACAATTGGGAAAGCATTACTTTGAAGATTGCCTAGTTCTTTAAGATATACGATTGTTTTTCCTGGATTTTTGCAACCAGCTTAATTTTTCCTTACAGGTGTAGAGAGATCTGAAGCAGTAGCTCTGGGTGCTGATGTTATTATAATGACAGTGAGTGCAGTTGATGGGTGGACTTCAGAAGATACCAAACTTCTTGATAGGATTCAGTCCCATAAGGTATCAGCAAACCTATTTCTCTCATTGTTACATGTATGGGTTATCCTGGTGTATCCATTTTTCCATTATTTCTTCTGTTAATAAAACTCGTATCAAGAATTTATGTTGTAATATGTTTCTCTTTGGAATTGCAGAAACCAACTGAATCTTCCACCCCAGTGATTCTCGTGGTCAACAAAATAGACTGTGCTCCATCTCCTTCCACTGAATGGATACATAGAGATGGCTATTCTATTGTTAAGCATGTTTTGACTTGTGCTGTCACTGGTCAAGGAATACAAGATTTGGAGAAAGCTATCATGGAGATTGTGGGTCTCAACCAGATTCCTGCAGGGGGTCGGAAATGGACTGTTAACCAGGTTAGTGACATTTTAATATGAATTCAATTCATCCCTTTTTAAACTTATTTTGCTCTCCTGAGTACTACACACACATTGTTACTTGGTCTTTGGCGCCAAGAAATTGAGTTTTATGAGTAGAGATTGGTATTTGTTGTGGATTCTGATTGTTTTATGTCTTAATTTTCCAGAGACAATGTGAGCAGCTGGTGAGGACCAAGGAGGCTCTTGCAAGGTTGAAATCATCGATAGAGGAGGAAATGCCTATAGATTTTTGGACTATTGATTTGAGGGATGCTGCAATAGCCCTTGGCCAGATAAGTGGAGAAGACATCTCTGAAGAGATTCTGTCCAACATTTTTGGCAAGTTTTGTATTGGTAAATAGACTGTTTCTCAAGTAAAATGATCGTGTACACCAATATTTTGCATCATTCCTTTAATTTTGTTTGCAACTTTTATGGCAAGTTTTGTATTGGTAAATAGACTGTTTCTTTCTCAAATGAAGGGTAGCACAGTTCTACTTCATGTGCATAGGCTGATAAAAAGAATCATGGATCCAGGGTGCAAAAGCAGTATTTACTCTTTTTTTTTTATATATATCACCTGAGTATGACAACGACCATTCGAATCTCGACAGGCCGAATGATTGTTATTTGTCATTAAGTTACTGGGTGGTGGATATAATGTTTACTTTAACACAGTAAATATCCACATATAAGTTGTTTCCTAAATTATAAATGAGTAATTTTTAATTGCAAGTGTAAGTGCTTTTTCTTTTCTCTTTTAACAAATTCCTTGGTAAAATGAATTCTCTAAAAAAACAAAACAAAAGTTCAGACGCTTGGAAATCATGTTATTTCAAGTGTATTTATGGAAACAGATGGAGACATACAGTTGAGGTTATTGGCCTCCTAAATAATACTTTACAAAGTTAGAGAGTTGACCCAAAAATTACAAAAGGAAAAACAAAAGCGAGCAAGCATCATGCACCATACAACACTCACAAAGTTGAGTTTCTTTTCTTGTAGTAATACTACAAGTTATCATATATGCTTTCGGCTTGTCTCTTATAAGCTTTGACCGTCACTGGCCTTTGGACGGCAATCAATAAAACGACATGTAGCATAGCATTGGATGTTGAAGACAACGACTGGGATGGAACACGGGACGGCTTACCCATAAACGTTTCAAACAACATATTAGCTATATATATATATATATATAATTGCTTCATGTTTGGGGTCAAATGTGGTGGGTGGTGCAATCAAAATGTGTTTCAATATCAAAAAACAACTCACAAGGGAAGAATTGAAGGAGATTGAGAGAAGAAAGAAAGCAAAGTTGAAAGAGCAAGAAAAAGAGAGGAAGGAAAACGAAGAGAGGAAGAGGAAAGAAGAGAGAGACATGGAGAAGAGAAAACAAGCCCATGAGAAGACTAAGAGGAAACAACTCAAGGAGAAAATGAAGCATCAAGAATTCAAAAAACGAAAGACAAAAGACAACAAACAAAAGCTGAAGACCAAGAAATGATCAAGAGAGGTTCATATCTTGAATTCTATGCCCTGTAAAACTCTCTTACTTTTTCCCTCCATAAAAATGCATTTTATGATTTATGTAATGTAGAATTAAATGCAACTCTCACAGAGGCCTGTTGATTTTTTATTTATACTTAAATTACTATCTCATAGATTATTACAAAAATTACTAAGATAATAAGAAAAAAGAAAACAAACCCGTGCAGGAAATTAACGAACAGATCCTGCAACGAGGGCTGTTGATATCACTCGTCCTATCAATAACAATACAAATATGCTCCTCTCATAAACTCAAAGAATAACTAAGAATTTACACCACACACTAGATAGGTTGGTCCCAAGCAGTGTTCCTACTTAAACCAAGATGAAGAACAACATATAACAATGATTTAAGCGAGAAGAACGGGACCTGATTGGTTGGAGTACAAACTTCCTAACGAAGCACCTTACAAATTTCACTGATTAATTGCTCTCGTCTTGACGGGTCCACCTGCGTTGGATTCAAATAATTTACTCAAAACTCCAAAGGATATAAAGTAGAAAGCTATAGTAGCAAGTAATGATTTATTGGATGACTTACCTTGCTTAGAAGTGTGGCAAGACCTTGTGGTAGAGCTTGCAAATCAGATGTTGAATTACCAATATTTGTCAGTTGAAGTAGTACCTTCTGGACCCGCAACTCTTGTAGCTTTTTTTCATAATGTCTTGTATCATCCTTCCATGTAAAGAAAGCTTCATCATCCACCCAAGCATCTTCTTTGCCTACAGCAATATCAGAATCCAAAAACCATTCCTTGATCAGATCTATGGCAGATTTATGTGATAGATGATCACCACTGGCATCTATCAACGTCTTGACAAGCGAGCTTTCAGCGATTCTTCGGAGCAATCTTCTGTAGAAGAAAGCACGAGATCTATCCCACTCCACAACTTCTCTGATTACTCCTTTCGCAGCCATCCTCAAGGAAGTATCATGAAGTTCAGCAAATCTGGTGGCTATTTGAGTGTACATTGGCAAAAGCTGCTTCTCACGTGCTTTTATCTGCTGCTGCAGAGATTCAACCATTGCTGGGGACCTATTGCTCTTGGCTTCCTGAAGTTTTGCCTTCAGATTGATAAGCTGTTGATCAAGCCTACCCATGCAATCCAGTAGCTCCTTCGTCCTAAATTTGATCTCAATCATCCCTTCAGGCTCCAGGACATTGCCTTTAGCTGTTCGATCAGCATACATTTCGATATGGTCTGAGTTGATCCGACTGTCCACAACCACCCATGCCCCACCACGGAGCTCACCCATCATGGGGATGTAGACAAAAACAGGCTGTTTGTATGTTCTAAGGTTTTCAACAATGGTTGATCCAGCCTGAAGGATCCCTTCAAAAAGGTCCCTCTGCCCACCAGAAAAACCTCTCCAGTTTGCAAGAATGAAAAGCGGGATTTCTTCCCTGTTGAAATCCATCAACGCTTGGGCCGTCTTGTTTGCAGAATCAGGAAACCATACTTGCCCAGCTTGAGGGACCACCCTTTCATGGGAATCAAGTTGTCCGGGGTCAGCAGGTATTACTTGCATTACTGTTTGTGTCTCAACAGCAACGATTCCTACAGGAATTCCTCCAAGCCTTGCCCTCCCTGTTACAACTGTCCTTGCCCATCCTTCGAGAGTTTCAACAAAACTATCCTTGTCAAAAATACCCCCCATCCACTTGCCACTACTATCCAAAGTACCACAGATAGCAGCACGGGGATCACATGAGTTTTCTGGCAGGTACTCAACAGGCCTGTCTGGATGATCCAAGGGACTTGTGATGGGAAGCATGCCACCAACATGGGGAGGAATGTAGCTCAGCCACTTCAAAATAGCGGAAATGCCTTCAAGATCATCTGAAACTGTTAGATGAACAACCCCATTAGTGGCCATAATTTTAGGTCCACCAAGTTGCATGTGGGAACTGTAAACCTCCCGGCCAAGAAGTTTGTTCAATGCTGAGAAACCAGTTAGAATTATGGGTTGATCAAGTCTTTGTATGCACCGCATCCCAAGCCGAGCAAGATAAGCACCAATTCCTACAGTTCTTCCAGTCACATATGTCAAGGTAAATGTTTCCTTGTACGCCCTGGAATATGCACCAGCAATGGCTCCACTGCCAGTTAAGTTCTCAACCCCCAGTCCATCCTCCTTCCCGACAATGCTATCTACAATCCACCTGGTTTCTCCAGTCACCAGCTTCATTTCATGTGCTATAACAGATGATCCGATCCTAGCATAATCCTCAGGAGCTAGATATACATATTGAAAACCCCGCTCAGGGTTAGATTCATCTGACCAACCAATTTTAAAGCAGGATTTGACTTCATCAGCTACCCCAATACGAGCACCAGAATTTGCTGCCAGATAGATTAAAGGCAGTTTCTTTTCACAAGCGAGATCAGTTACTGCAAGGAAGAATGCATCCTCTCTTGGGCCAAAAGATCCAGCCTTGAAGGTCACATCATTTGTTACAACTAAAATCGTCCTTCCAGATGGGAACTCTGGAGTAGACATTTCCATACGCCATGCCACCATACCAACATCATTGAGCCCTGGTGCATGCTCAACTGGAACAAGAGGAGTACCCCAGGAACCTTTATCATCAGCAAATTTGAGTTCTGTGACTTTTAGAAGAATCTTATACTTGGGTTTGTTAGTATTTGGGGTCTGGGAGGCCCATGACTGCTCCAATGCTGTCTTAAATGCCTGCAAATAACATTTCTCCCATAATCATGATTTGAGCAGTTGTTCTGTATTTGTTCACCCACAAGAAAACATCATTGTTATCACAGTAATTACGCATAAGAGTGCTCACCAGAGGAAAATCATAGCAGTATGTAGTGTTGCTTTTCCTGGCCAAAAGGCGTTTCCGATCTAGAACTCCCAAAGACAGATACTGAGCATTCACTTCTATACCATGTAGAGGACCCCGTGTAGAGATTGAATGGTAGACTACTCTGTGTTTACTGGTATCTTCTAGTTCCCGATATATCTGCATGTTATGTTGACCATTAACATAAATATGGATTATAACACAATCATGAAGATGGCGGATTATAAATGGAAGGCAGCTTATAAAGAGAAATTTAATCCCCTAACCTCAATAGGTATTACTACCTGTACATCCAACTCGCACACGATCAGGGAGGAATTCCCAAATTAATTTTACCTACTACATATTGCGAACATTATCCAACTTTCTCAGTCCAATATTCACTTTTTCATACATCCCATTTCTTCATTCATAGGATATAAATGAAGTATATTATTATGACAAGAAGAACATGCCTCTGAAATGGATCAGAAACATAAGTTTAGTACTGGAGAAACTAATGGGTAGTAGTACAAATTTGCACCATTCAGTTGGAGTCCTTTTGGCAGCACTAGCATGCTATACTGTTTATTATTTAAATATGCAAACTGATGTTTGGAAATTATTTTCCCATGTTAACTCATTAATAATGGGCTCTGTAATCGGTTTATTAAATGAGTATAAGAAAGACCTAAATACTCATAATGAAAAGGTTTGCCAAGTGGACAACCTTTTCCTTAAGAATAAACACACTTACATGTACAGTACAGGTGTGACCAGTCACATTCGTAACGACCACCCTCCAAGCACCATTTGCTTGTCCAGAGGATGCCATCCAAAGCTTAACTTCCCACTCACACACACCTAACCGATGCATTCTCACACCAACAGTTTCATGTATATCATGAGCTAGTTCTTCCAAGATCGCCTCAACAGCACTTTCTTCTTGCCCAGCATCTACGTCAACTCTCCTAAAAAGAACTCAAATGTAAGACCCCATATAGGAAATTGACAAACTTATCCATAAGTAAAGAAGAAAAAAAAGATGAGATATAAATTAAGTACTTGGGGAAAGGCACAAGATCGTAGATTTGTTGTTCCCGTACTATACAAAGGTACATATGAGCATGGTCAAACTTGACTCTAGCATTGTGCACATTAAGTTCTAACTCCTCCATTGCAGACATTAAGGACCTCAAAATACTCTTTGAAGTAAATGACATCGTAAGGGCACGATTAGTTTCCATAACCCGTCCTGGATATACAAGTCCTTCATTTGTTGTGGGTTGCCTAACAAGGGTCCGAAGGAACATCCTCTGTATTGGTAGAGGCTTGTCTGCAACAGTGTATAAATGCCATTGTCGATCCCGAGATAGAGCGTATTGTATATTTTGGTAACCTTTAAGCTTGTCCTGGATAGAAACACAAAAAAATAACAAATTTTAGGTAAAGAAAGCACAATGAATTTTTTTTTTTTTTTTTTTTCATGATGAAACTGAATTAAGGAACTCAAAGCAGTACAATACAAACCAATTCAAGGTAGATGGACAAAGGAGGTTCTAGATGACGCAATAGAGGCTCTTCCTCGTAATAAAGCTTATCTGATGACCAGTGAAATGAGTGCCTCATTGGAGCCCGTCCTTCATCTCTTTGTATGATGCAGCTAACCACCCCAACACCCGCAGTACGCAGACTGGAGCCCACTTCTTGCTCTTTAAGTATTTTGGCTAATTTGTTTACTCTCTCTTGAGCCTGATCCTCATCACCACTGCAAAGAACCAAAGAAAAAAGCTATCAAGAAGGGACATTGTTACAATCAAAGATCCTTTTCTCTAAATGCCACATTAGAATCAGTTACTATGGCATGTAGAAGAAGTCTGACCATCTTTTACTTTTTAAAGCCACTTAGGTTTTGGATTAAAAAATAAATAAAATTGGACAAAACAAATTTAGCTAGATTACTAATTACTAACTAGCTCTTACAAACGAACCATTACTAAACTGTATGTTTCTTACTAAACAACTTATAGATAGTGAGTATCACCCAAGGTTCATGGCAACTGCCAACTGCATTAGTTCATAATAACAGATCAGAATGCAAGTGAAAAAGCATGTATACCTATCCTGAAGTAAACTCATCTGATTGTTCATGCCCACCAATGCAATATGCATCATATTACTGTAACTAGCTGGTTCCACGGATCCATTTGAAGTTGACTCATGAAGGTTATGAGTGGTCTCCCTTAGTGCAGCACTAATAATTGCCGGTAAAAGTTGAAGAGATTTGATTATAACCATGGCTCCCCATTTACTCTCACTATGTTTCTCCACCAACAATTGATCAGAAATCTGATGTTCAGACCCATTGTTTCTTTCAATATGCTCCTCCAAGAACTCCCATGATGCAATAAGGCCGCCTCTGTGCCACTGCATCCTGACACTCCCTTTCACAAGATAGGGCTGAAGACAAACAGAAAGGGTTAAACGAGGAGCTGACCCTTTGAAGTAAAATTAGCAAGGAATCAAATAGTTGAGCTGGGATACCTGGTATAATCTACGAACATACGTCTCAACTACCCGCCTTTGAAGGGTGTGATCACTGTGATCAAACAGACCAACAAGAGCATCTTCAACTGCTAAAGGAGCACTCACAAGATCCTCCATTCTTTCATTAATGGCGCTTTTCCTCTTAGGAGTATCCATATTTTCTCCATCCTCTGTGAACATCTCCAATTCAGATAGACTTCTAGCGATGCTTGAACGAAGTTCACTCAGTTTAGTTTGCTCCAGCAGCTGACTTGCCTTCAATGCCAACTGCATAGTAATGTAGTATATCAAGATGTTAATCAAAATGTAAGAAACATCATTAAGTTGAGAAAAGAAAAAATAATCACCACAAGGTGACATAGGGAGAAGATGAACCTAAAATAGATGGTAAAATTGTATATAAATCAGTTTCATGTGACTCTTGAATATTAAACTAAAAAATGATCAACAAAACCAAATTTTAGAAAAACATATGATTCAAGTTCAACTGAACAACTAGAAAATGGCCTACCTCAGAATAATTTGTATGGTTGAGTGCTGAAAACCGTATAAGTTTATCCCTGTATGCAGCAGGGTTGGGGTATACCAGTTGTTCCATCAGTCGTAGTATCAGCTTATTCTTACCCCTGACACCCTGCAGACCAAGAAATTATACATAATTTTGGTACAAATATTTCCTATGAAAAGGAAAAGGTGACAAGGAAAAGACTAGCCAAAGAGCATGTTATAAAAATTCATACCTGATGAGAAAGCACAATATCCACAACCCTCAATAGATCTTTGTTGTATTGAAGTCGAAGACGCTCAATTACATCAGCCTAGAGGTTAAAAAAAATAGTAAGACTGCTTAAACAGAATATATATCACGACATTCAAACTTGTGGAGTCATCCACCAAAATCATTATGCTTTGGAACGATAAAGGATTTAAAGAGAAGAAAAGCACTAAAACTTAAGTTTGAATGGGGAAAATAATACTTCAACTGTGCTTTAATTGAAATCTTTATCATGATGCAAATGAGAGCTGTACTAGCAATCCCAAATAATCAGGACAGCATATCAGCATTTTCATGTGAACATAGTTTAACTTATGATTTAATGGGAGAAAATCACCTGTATGTTATCACTAAATAATTCTTCAACCGATAAATACTCTTCAAAAAGTGATTGAACAATGATACAGGCATGACTCTCTCTTCCACCCTCATAAGACTTCACAAGACTCATCAAAGGCTCAACAAGCCTTTCCTGGGATCCTCTTTCCTTGTCAGAGGAGGATGACAGGTGTGCCTTCAGCAAAAAGCATATGCCATTAGTATACTGAAACTTCGAGACAAAAATGAAGAATATAAGATAAAGATCTCACCTCAAGTACACCTCGTAATAGTTTGGCAGGGAAGTCAACAATCTGGGTACTTGAAACCCCCTCAAACTCCTTACATTTTAATTCCAACTGAAATAATTATACAGATGAAGGAAAAATCAGATCAAAATAGGAGTCTAAGACCAGTACGCAAAAATGCCATAAATTAAAGCCTCGAGTTAGACATCACCTCATATTTCAGATCTTTGGGAAGGCGGGTTGACAAAACAGCCAAACACTCTTGCCATTGAAGGAAAGGGAGTTCGGGACTATCAAGACAGTTGAGCAGGTTTTGCACTACCTAATGTAGATGAAAAATTTGTTGATAAGACAATCAAGTTTTTGGAAAACTATGGTAAATCTATAAACCTTTTTTTCGAAGTGTAAAAGGCAGCCAGTAACAGAGAAAAAGAAATTATGATTAACAACATTTGTTAAAAGCCTAAGACTGATTATTACAGGCAAGAGAATACTTACTTCATCAATGTTATGTTCATAACCGGCAAGAATCATGCGAGCTGCATTTAAACTTGCAGCACACCGCTGATGAACTTTACCATAAATTGCAGTTGGAGGCCCCAGGATTGGGAAGCTCCCATGGAAAGGTTCAGTTTTTCTTACAGCTGATGGATCATCTAGATCAAGTCTTGCTATAAGCTCACCAGCCTACAACGAAAGTGACTTCTTAATGTCTACCAACTACAGAAGATTTCTACTACTTAAATGGAATAATATTTACCTGCATTGCTTGACCTTCAGCCATTTTAAATTGGATGATCCCAGAAGCGGGTGAAAGAAGCGGCATGCACATCTTCATGACCTCAACCTCTGCATATGGTGCATCAGCGTCAATATGACTACCATCTGAAACCAAATATCTCAGCAGCTTGCATGGTGTCTCTGCCACTAACTTCGAGGGATCATGATCATTCTGGATGCAACAAAGATACAGAACCAATTTTACCCCACTTCAGGAGAAAAAATATATGATGTAGAACAATAGGAAAAAAAGAATTGGTTGGCACCTGAAGCAAGCAAGTTCTTCCATCAATGAGAAGGCGAGTTCCTGCTGCTTCTTCTTCGGCATATATAACATGACTATTTCCATCCAACTGTAACAAAATTGAAGCATATAATTATTTTCATTAAATTTCAGATATGCATGACAGACAACTTCTAACCACAAAGCCCCACCAAGGAAAATCTCTCTCAGGCACTGGGAACACTATTTGATATTATTTTGTTGGTATAGCATCCACCTGTAGACTGTAGTCCTAAATAAATAACCTGCTTTTCTCAAATTCAGTTTCCAGTATCATAATGAAGTCATCTCCTTCAACGTTTGGATACAGAGGGGCCTCATTTCTATATAAATTTAACAAGGACGTTTTCTCTCATAAAGATACTGACAAGTGAAAACAATTCAAAGTACACGGAATACATACAATTCTGGTCTACGTAGTAAATACTGTATGGTCAGTAAATCACACAAGAACCATAAACATTGCTTAGAAACAAAGAGTAATCATATCAGCAATACAGGCTCATCTTCTTGGGGATTGGACATTACCAAACCAAACTGAAGGTCAAATGTGGAACCTACAAAATGAAGAATTTCTACATTACTGTGAATCCTATACTGTGGGGAATAGGGTCCTGATTTCTGATAGTCTCCTCTAAAACCAAATAAATGGATCCATGTCATCAAAACTTAAAAAACGGATAAATTTCTAGAATATATTCTGCATACAAACTGATGGGGCAAAAGAAAATATGATGGATGAAAAAGCCAGGTACCGACTACAAGGATCAAGACTGATACTGCTTGTGTCATTGAACGATATTTTAACTTAAACTCGAATTGTTAAACGCATTATGATGTGATACTATCAATAAATTCCATATATTTAATTCTAGAAATTAATCAATATACATACTTCATTAACATAATTAATGAAGCTGTAGAGCAAGTAAAAATAAAAACTAAAAAATAAGAACACACAAGAATTACATAATCACAAAGCAATAACAATGAAACTTTTACCCCCCAAAAAAAAAAAGCTTACCTGCATTAATAAACCTCCATCACGTAAAGTATGTATCTCCGCTTCAATTTCAGATTTGTTCATCCTTAATCTGTAGCTCCTAGGTCCACCTCGAGCCATGTCAATCTACAAAGAGTTTTTCAAAATGTTAACATAATGTATGATTTGACTCTATAAGTTAAAAAAAGCAAGTAATATGAAGAGACATGTATAATGCACTACCATGACATCATCAGAATACATACCGTATATTTACTTCCTTCGATGTTCAAAGACACTTGAGAGTTGACAAGTGACATGTGCTGCAATTGGGATCAACTGAAATTAGTGTTGATAAATTAGCTTATCGGGACATGTAAGGGGAAACTGTTGGTACCTTGGGCGGGATTTGTCCCTTCTCCAGATAACCCACGTAATCTGAAACCACAGCTGCACTGCTAGCTGATGCTTTCTGAGATTTACAAAGCAAAAAATGTAAGTGACACTTAATACAGACACAGACACATATGTAATTTAGATACTTACATATAGAGCACCACCAACAACAGAGAGATACCACGGAGGCCTTTCTGCTCTGACCCGCATGGCTATTCTACTGTCCAACCAACCTGTGTGGATTTTATTTTCTTTGTAATCTGAAGCCTACATGACACCTTTAACTTAAGTTAGTTTGTATTTGGGGAAAACTGCTTTGGAGGAAATGGGATGACTATTTAATGTAATCAGACAGCCAACAATGAGAAGGTTTACATGTAAAAGATCAATTGTGTAATCAACATTTGTACGAATTTCTCCACGAATTTGAATTTCTTTCAGCCCAAGAACCATATTGGCAATAGCTAGAGGTCTGGATTCTCCAAATGCGAAAACATGTCCTGAGGTAACATGTAACATAGTATTTTAGTAGCAGCTATTGGAAATGTGTAGAAACACATTCCAAAAACTTCATGCAAAAGCACACTGTTGAGATTAAATCCCCCAAGATAGAGCACTCCAAACAATTTAAATGACTTGAGTACAGCAAGGCATTTGAATTAGATAAATAAATCCACAAGGAACGACTTCTACTGGTTTATTTTGATCTTTTAATTAACTTAAATAATCAAACGAACTCTCATTGTCTCATCAAGTCACATTCATGGACCCAAAAAACTTTTTCAACGGCTGAAGCACATCAGAAAACCATACATAGATTGAAAATTGTACAACAATTAAAACACACCATGCATATATGAGTTCGACAACAGTGTAGCATTTTGGGTCCTGCTTTCCAAAGCATCACACATATACTATTTCCTATATCGATTCCATCCCTACTATGAGGCCCGCTACATATATTAAAAATATTTCATTCTTTTCTACCTTAATGGTCGTGGAAAGTCATAAAGAAAAATGCTGGCCCATTCATGGGTGTCATCATGCCACATGTTTTACTATTCAATACATCAGAAGCCGTGGGAAAGTTAAATTTGATAGTGAAAGTCATTAAATGCAATCAAGATGCTCTAATGGAAGCTTTCCTTTGGGATGCCTCTACAATTGCATGAAAATGTGTGACTGAACATCAGCAAATTCAAATTCCTTAGGATTCTCTTTAGCAATAAAACAGTTCTAAGAATTTTTAAAAATATTTTTTTTTTTTTTAAATGCAAAAGAATAAAACAATATTTGGATTCTCAACATGCAGCCTCACAAAGACCTGAATTCATTATGAATTGTAGATTCAGGTCTCAAGACTCGGAATTTATGACTTAAATACCATGCTACCAGCTAAAACTTACCAAATTGAGAATCTGAGAACTCATGAATGCCTCCTCCAGACTGCAAATGAAAATTTCAATCATTATTAATTGTACACATAAACTAAACTTTATATAGAATTTTACAACTAAAGCTTACCTTAACAGAGAAGTAAGCCCACACATTTGGCTTGCTTTTAAAACTCAGTTCCTGCACAATGTTGTCAATCTCAATAGAAGGTTCACCATAATCAGGAATTTTAGACGCTCAAGTGAGAATGTTCATGAACTTTCATAGTCTAACCTGTACTTTCCCACTAGTTGGCTTAAAACCATCATCAGGATCCTCACTTGTTACACGGACAGCTACACAATGGCCTTTTGGCCTTGTAGACTCTGCCTTGTCAAAATCAAAAGGTGTAGCAACAACTGAAGTTCTTCTCCAAGCATCATACCCTCCGCCATGTTCCATCCCATAAAATCGTCTTATTTCTGATTAATTGAAGCATATAAACATAAAGTGTGAACATACATGCAATAACTAGGAAAAAGTATTCAAGGGGTATCAAGGTCAGGTAAAGCCATACCTGGAATTTGCCAGAGAGGAATACCCATCCCAACTGCAACTTGGGCAGCTGGCAGATTTATTTCAGCAATCCACTCAGTGACAGGATGCTCTACCTATATTACCATAAACTACAACTATTAGTAAGATTAAATAAATATCCGGGAGATGCAAACAGGACACTGCAGTTGAGAAATGAATGGTATAAAACCAACATATCATCAGGTGAAATACCAATAGCCAATATGGATTTCCCATCTCTTCAGACATTATACAACCCAAAAATGAGTATTTTGCAGCAACAGAGCTGAATTATTTTGTAGGTGCATAAATACACTTTTCATAGTTTTCAAATGACAGAAAGCACACAACACTTATATTTACTTCAGATCACACAATAATTAATATAATACACAACAGGTCAAGATGCCTTTAACACATCTAATGAAATCATATAACAACCTGCAACAAAATGAAAGTTTGGTGAGAGTATGACAAGGTTTAGAATCAAGTCAAGAACGACATTCACATACTTGTAATCGAGGGTTGAGCTCTAAGAAATAGTACTCGCCAGAATCCATACTGAACAGATACTCAACAGTAGCTGCACCAACATAGTTAACACTTTTAGCCAACCTTCTAGCCGCCTGCTCCAACTTTTTAACAGTTTCTAATGGAGCAACAGTAATTGGACCCTCCTCAATTATCTACATAACACAATGTCATCAGACCCTACAGGGAAAAGAAGGGAAATTCCATAATTTAATTCTAGTATCTAAACGATGGACTTACCTTTTGATGCCGCCTCTGGACACTACAATCGCGGCTATGTAAAGCTGCAACATTTCCATGTTGGTCACAGAGTAACTGGACTTCTAAATGTCGACTCTAATTAGAGCAAAACACAATATGCATTGTCAGCATAAATCTAAACTGAAAGCAATTAGAGTTAGCACTTCTTTCACAACAAAGTATGGTATATGATCTAACCTGGGAAGCAACCTTCATTATGAAAATGGGCGAGCCAGGAACTTCACCCTGAACTTGTTTAAACAATGCTCTAACTTCATCGTCATTATGAACCTAGAAAATTTTAATGGCAACATAATTAGTTCATATCATCAAATTCCTAAGGTATTACCAGGATACAAACGTAGTTCTCGGCCTGACAGTTTTACTTTTTCACACCAAGTTCACACATATTGACAAGTTTTAACATTTATTTTTTAATAAGAGACAAGTTAAACAAATATTAGTATGCAACATCAATATTGGTCGAATATTGACTGAGTGACACAGTATTTGAATATTGCAATATTCATATATGGAACAAACCTTTCTTATTCCTTTACCACCGCCACCCCAAGAGGCTTTGATCATTGCAGGATAACCCACAACTTGACAACTTGCAATTGCCTCCTCTGTTGTGAAGACACATGCTTGCTTATATACTTCATCTTGGATAGTATTCAAGCAACTTTCAAAAGAAACTTTGACCTGCAAGTAGGAACTCAATACATTAGATGTCAGACAACCTGCAAAAAAAAAAAGAACAAGGATTAGAACTTTTAAGAGAGTAAACATTTACATGTGAACCACTCCACGGAAGGGTGGGGACATCTGCCGCTTGAGCAATTAACGATGAACCAATCTTATCTCCCAATGCTGACATTGATTCAGCTGGAGGCCCAAGAAATACAATTCCCTTTGCATTCAGTGCATCTGGTAACTCAGGGTTCTCGGAGGCATGGCCCCAACCAGGCCAAACCGCATCAACATGTGTTATCTCTGCCATCTAAGCAACCAGGAATTAACACAATAAAAAATTCTACAATGGCTCAAGAAACTCGTAACCAGTTAACTGGCTGTAATTGTTAATCAAAGATGATGAACTGCAACTGACAGCTAGAATAACAATCAGCACATAACTGCATAGACAGTATCAACTTTTCACATTATCTTTGAGACTGTAAGAACATTATGATTTTGAGCATTAAGACAACTCAATTAAGAACTCACTTTTGTTTTGAAATTGATTGGCCATGCCAGTAGTAAGTTCTTGCTTATTAAAATTTATCACTCAAGAGTAGAAGCAAAAAAAAAAAAAAAAAGTAATGCAAGTTTATGAAATTTCTAGCTCAAAATGCCTTTTCTAACCAAGTAGCCATAGTTGTATATGTTGAATGTAGGACTAACTGAAAGTGCACGTATTTTCCAGAGTAACTCTGAAGTGCATATATTTAATAGAGTGTTTTATACATACCTCTACAATGAGCTGCACATTGGCATAGTTATTGTTGTTTGTTCCACCAGGAACTTCCACAAACTGATCAGCAATTCTAATATGCTCTGCATTGATTCTCATATCCTCGGGCGTAGCCATAGCCACCAACATGATTGCCTTCTCTGTGCCAAAAGTTTCATAAGCCCAAGTCCTAATACTACGCATGAACTTGACAGCAGCCATTCCATTGTTTGAAATTAAAATGCTATGTATTGGTCTCTTCCCTCCAAGGGCTTGACAGAATTCATCTACTTTGGATATCGTAGAAGGACTCCTGATTGAAACCAACCCATTTAGGTAACCGTTGGTACGCCCAACTACAGCCACTGGCGATCTCCTTTGCGCTTCTGACATGCTGCAAGTCCAACAGTGATAGTGTCAAGATGTTGATGATCGAAGATTATTATTATTTAAAAAAAAAAAACCCAGTTGTTCTTATTCAGTTTTATCTTTGAAACATATATGCAAACACTTAGAAATAAAAAGGAATCCCAGTTGATAACTTGATAAAGAAGAATCAACAACATTACTCCACTTGTAAGAGAATAACAGGTCTTTTTGTTTCCAGAGTGGGTATAGTTAGCATCTATATAATCACAATTAAGTTCCAAATCGATAGACATATTAATTGAAGCATCCAGTGACATTTTTAAGTTAACCAAACGCAGCCTAAGCTAAGATGCAAAAAAAAAAAAAAAAAAACATCGATTTGAACGAAAAAGGCAGTAATTTAACATGAGAGTGCAGAGTTGAAACAGCTTTAAAGTGTAGAAAAGTAATAAAAAATAGAATCCTCAAGTGTTGTACCTGAACTGAAGAAAGAAGACGGAATTGAGGGAGGAGGGGATCAAAGTGGGTTGTTGAAATCAAATTGGTTAATGGGCATCAATCAAGCATTTGCGTGAGAGAGAGAGATGGAATTAAAGAGTAAGCGAGAAGACACGTATGTTAATATATTGAGAAATGTGTGTAATAAGTTGTTGGAATGTGTAGTTGTGTGTGGTGATGACTGATGAGCGTGTTGTGTTTGATTGTTTGAATATGTTTTATTACGGAAACAAGAGAAGAAGGACTGGGGTAGGTGTGGGTTAGGGGAAGATGGGCATTAACTCCTTCCACGTGCCATATCTGCCCCTTTCCTTCTTCCCGCTTCTTCTTCTACTGCTGTCACTGCTCTCGCAAGCAGTTCCCAGCTACCCTCTTTTTTTAGGTCTCCTATGGTGATTCCAACTTTCAAAATTTATTTTATTCCCTTCCCTTCTCTCACATATTTTTCTCTTCTATATTAATTTTTTAGTTGACCTGTTATTAAAGTATTAATTAACTTTTTTTATATATATATAAAGAAAATATTTATGAAGGCATGACATTCATATGGGTAGAGATCAAATCGAGGACACATCAAGTAATTCATTTCTACACTTTGGCTTCTTGACTGTGAGGTAGTCAGGTAGATGGTGTTCTCAACCAACCATCCCTACTCCCTAGCCCTTCTCCTTTATTTGATGAATCAATTATTTTATATTATTATCTAATATCAAAATCAAACACTATAAAAGTATTTAATATTAAAAAAAACCCTCAAACAAATTTGTAAAATATGTACTATAAAACTTAAATTAAATTCTAATGTGAAAAATGAGATGTACACTATTTTAAGAGAAGATTCGATGTTATTATATTATTATGTTATTATATTATTATTCGATCACTGAAATAGTAATATTCTTATTGATAGTATTTTGTTTTTTTCCTTGTTGACATTGACACGTAGTGAGATAAGATGTGCAGGTGAAGGGTTTGATTATATTATTAATATATGCATGGAGGGAGTTAGATTGTAGTTGGAGGTTAGGTTAGGTCCATGTCCATCCATGCCATCTCTATTTTTGTCACAGTCACAGTCTTTCTTGCCTCTTTGGTCTTTCCCTTATGTTACATGAAAATTTCATTACACACCATCCTTTTTCTTTTTTCTTTTTTCTTTTATAACTTATTTTCCCTTTTGTAAACAAATTATTTGGTAAGACAAAATCTCTAATAATAAAACACAACATCATGTCAACATGTTCAAAATTTCATCACTCATAAGATTTTTTTTTCTTTTTTATATAATTTTCTTTAATTTGTTTTCCAATTTTTATATATATATATATATATATATATATATATATATATATACACACACGAACCGCTTTAGGGGCACAACTTGAATTTTTTTTTTGTGTGTGGATATAATAACAAAATAACTATTGTAGAAATTTAATAAAACATCCCTTTTATTTATTAATTTTACAAAATTCTGATTCAATCTAACAACCATGTATGTTTTTATAAATTATATTGTTTTGATTAGTTTTTTTTTTTTTAAAGATTTAAGGTTAATATAATACATGGTAAGGTTGCAAAAATTGAGTGCTACGTTAAATATGATATCTAATTTATTAAAAATCTCATTGATGTTTTGGATTGGTTTAAATATTTACAAATGAGGTATTTAGTTAAAGAATATACTATGCTTCCCAAATTTTTTCTCAAATTGCTTCCCAAATGGTGTTGACATATGAGGTGTCAACATCTTATAAATCATAAGATTATGTGGTAAATGATGTAATATTGACACATCACGTACCAACACCATTTGGGAAAGAATTTGGAAAAATATTTGGGAAGCCTAGCATTACTCTTAGTTAAATTTCATCTTGTTAGTTTGCTAAAGTTTAATTGGAATTTATAAAAAAAATCTAGTACTTTTTTATTGGTAAATTAATTAATTTGGTTGAAATTTAAAATTCTAAATATTAAATTGTTAAATCCAAAAATAACAACAGAATTTGTATATTTAGATGTTAGCCGTAGCTTTGTTTTTTCAATTAATAACATTTCCTTATTCGGCCTAGCCATCTAGGTTCATCTAAGAAAAAAAAAACTCTAGTCTCCTAATGTTTAATCATGGTTACATCACTATATATATATATATATATATATATATATATATATATATATATATGTGGAACTTTTCTCCTTAGTGCATACTGATGTATTGTACATTGTATATGAGCCATAAATTATGGATAAGCACTTACACGTGTATGCAAAGTGGTGGCCACGGTTCGGTTTCGAGACGGTTTCGGTTCCGTGGCCACCCAAACCGTAACCGAACCAAGAAAACCTGTTTGGTTTTCGGTTTTGAACCGCCGGTTAGGCGGTTCGGTTTCGGTTTTTATTTTGTTTTCAATTTTGTGGCCACATGGCACGTTTCTATTGGTTGGAAATTTTTTATTTTTTTTAATATATAAATCGCCCAAAACCGCCGATTTTGGGTGGTTTATGTTTCGATTTTTGTGTTTTTTTATCCACGTGACACTTTTCTATTGGCTGAATTTTTTTTATATATAAACCGCCCCAAACCGCCGGTTTTGGGCGATTTATGTTTCGGTTTTGGGCGGTTTCGGTTTCGGTTTTTATGTTTTTTTGTCCACGTGGCACTTTTCTATTGGTTGATTTTTTTAATATATAAACCGTCCAAAACCGCCGGTTTTGGACGGTTTTGGGACATCCCTAACCGTAACCGAACCGGCTCGAAACCGGTTTCCAACCAGTTTCGTAACCGGCGATTTCGGTTTCGGTTTGGTACCCACGGTTTAACCAAACCGTGGGCACCTCTAATGCAAACTGAGTCAGAACAGTTAAATCTAGTAAAACACTGATATATATTTATAGGTAAGTACAAAAAAATGCATATACCAAAGTGAATATTTGCAGCTTGTGCTACTAAATCAACTGTTTAATTATTAGTGTTTTCTTCTCTTTTTGGCATGTTCATCGAGGACATGGGGGTGTAGTAAGTTTCCCATCCGCATCCCCGGAGTCTCGTTTATACTATTCCCAATCTCCCATTTGATTGACCATATTTGTCTCACTTTTTCTGTTTTACCATGTTTGATTTAAAATTGAAAATAATCATATAAATATAAATATATATTAATCCAATCCAAAGTAAATAATTTTAATTTGTAATATAAAGTTAATACAAATACTCATACTATTACACTTTAAAAGCTCAAACCAAATTTACAGTTCCAACATTGATCAACAAGCCAAGATAATAAATTAATAAGGTAAAAAAAAAAGTTTGAGAGAAATAGAAATGGAGGATGGGCTCGTGGGGGAACCATCCTCATTTAGATGTGGGGGTGAAATTCACCCTACCCCCGCCATCATCCCCCATTTGGATTGAAATTTAAGGAGAAAATTAATAACAACTTTTCAAAACATTGGACGTTCATTTTTAACCGTAAGAAATAACCACGCTTTTGAGAAATTACCCAAATATGGGGATGACATTGCTCGACCCCTGTGTATGGGCATCGCAAGCAACAATATGGTTATTAACTACTAAAAAAATTGTATATGGTTAAATTAAATTTATATAATTTATACGGTGTTATAATAGGTGGATTTTACCACATGTATAATTAACAAATATCTTCCCCTTTCCCACCGTCTAACTCTTCTCTCTATATATATATATATTAATATATGTTTAACTTTCTAGTAAAGGCTGATCAAAAATATCAATACAAAAGATGACACAAAAATCAATACAAAAAAGTAAAAACGGAAAGTCAAATACAACAAAAGGTTTGTTGAATTAAGGTATGTTATGTAAGTGTTTTTCAGTAGCTGTTTTTAAAAATAAAAATAAAAATAAAAATAAAAATAAAAATAGTATTTTTGATTTCATTTTCAAATTCTGAAAACGCGTCTGGTAGCATATACTGAAAGTTGTATCCTGAAATTAAAAACAGTAAAAACGGGTATGATAGCTTCACTGAAAGCTGAATTCTAAAAATGGAAACAGTAAAAACACGTCTAGTAGAATAACTGAAAACATCAAAAACTGAAGAAATTTTACATATGTAATTTGACTTTCCCATCTCTTTAAAATATCTTCATAAGGTTGTAATATTTATTTTCATCCACTTAAATTTATAATTTATAATTTAAAATTAATATATATATATATATATATATATATGAAATAATTATACAACTGTTATAATAATATCATAATTTGAATTTAATCATTTTTTACGGACCATTCAATCATTTTTAATTGAATTATAAAAAGGATTGTATATATTTGATTTGTTAGCATTAACAAAAAATACATAACTATCAATTTCCATAATCATAGTTTTCTTTTATATTTCATTAAAATTCTCATAACATAACATTGATATAATTTAATTATATAAGATGACGAATAAATTACAGAAGACTTCACCTCATATTACAAAACATCACCTTCTATTGTGTGAGCAATCTCTCCACATTCTTTTTTGCAATTTCATCTCTAAGGGTGTGTTTGGTACGGGGAGGGGACGGGACAGGACAACGTGGGACTGGACATGACACCGTGGGACTGGACGGGACTGGACAGGACTGGACAGGACTGGACAGTTGTTCCGTATTGTGTTTGAAATGTCTGAGACAGAACTGTGGACTATACTGTTATGCGTTTGGTATGGCTGGAACAGGACTGGACAAGAGGTTCAAATGACCAGAGTGTCATCCTTATATATATATATATATATATTAATATATATAAGATATATATATAATATTAAATATTACTACATATAAAAAGTATAATATTTATAATATATATATATATATATATATTATAATATAATATATATTGGTGCTCCTCCTGATCCTCCGATTTTTAAATCCTTGATGATCAGACTTATTACCTCTGAAGAAGACATTCCCATTCACATCTTTGAAGCTGATGGTTCGGCGATTTATACTGACAAGATCAATGGTCATTTTATTTGGGATGTTGATCCCTCCATGTGTGATGCTGACTGCGATTGCAGACGCTCTTCTCGTCAGCACTGTACTTCTTGCAAAACAGATCGTCGATCTCATTCCCCAGAAGATCCAGATAGTACATGGATAGGTTTGCTACCTATCTCAAAGCAACCTCTTCCAATCTATGACAGAGCTTTACAAATCCTAAGAACTGAAGGACTTCTGCCCCAAATTCCTTCTCAATCAATTCCTTGCTTCATGGCCTCTAGCTATGACCAAGATTTCCTTTTTATAGAACCCACTTCTAATCCTGAGAAGACTAGATTCTCCAGACCTTATGTTCAATCCACGGAGATCTTACCTGATGGGTCCTTGAAACATCCTTCTCATGCAGAACAGGTTCTTAACTGGCAGTCTCATAATGTCAGGATCCAGAATAGAGTATCGAGCTCTATTGATCAGAAGATTGACCGGGTATCTTATCATGTTCCTCAACATGAAAACAGAATCCACAACATGGACTCAACCTTTAGAGAAATGTTCTCTAATCTCTAATCTCGGATTGCTAAGCTAAACGCAGATCTTTACTACTATATCAATCTTGGCTATCATGGCTCCAAGTTTGATAAGAAAGAAAGAGAGATTCGACAGCTCAAAGCCCAGTTAGAACAGCTGAAAAAAGACCAGGCTTATTCGCGGCTTCCCCCTATAAGCCCAGGGTATCTACATCCCACTCTATGGGATTTCCGTCTTCTCCTCCTCCCTCTCCTCCACAATCTCCAGATTATTAGCACTATTTCAGGTCAACATGAGAGCTTTTTAGGAAATATCCTCTTTTGGATGCTACGTCCAAGTCCAAACCTCGTTCCTCTAAGGCTTCTGTTTCCCGAAAAGATAAAGGCACTGCCTCGTCTTCAGCTCAATATAAGCCCGCCTTATACTCATCTCTTCAGACTGCTCCTTCTTCAGCAGCTGAGTCGGATTCCGCCTCTATATCCTCTACAAGGTCCAACTCTTCAACAGAGTCTCATTTCCACCTATCATCCGCTTCTGATGTGCCAGATCTCACTCAGGCCTTCATGGCTTCTATAGCAGAACCCTCTACCAGGACTTATGAGTCTCCTGACAAAGGCTCTACATGCCTCACTCCTATTGTTGAAGAACCACCTGATACGTCTCCTATGCCTACATGTCTTTTCCATTTTACACACGATAACTTCCTACTTGATTTTCAATACGAGTTTTATGCAAGTATTTTTAGGATCTTGTTATACGATACGACTGGAAATAAGCCTAGAGAGTGGACTGTCTCTCATCCTATTTACATAATTTGAACAATGATAATGAACAATTGGCAAGCAGATAACAAAAAACTAAGCATATAATATCCATCTCGAGGCGGAGTTGTAATAGATGTAGCTATCTAAAACTCCCTCTTGCAAACAGAGTTTTCTGTAGTGATATTGCAACAACTTATATGCTTGTATAAATATAATTGTAAGCTCAAATAACAAGTTTATATGCAATCAAAAACAACTGTTACAATTGTGCCATTTACATCTCTAAGGCAAAACCACTAAAACTGTCACCACCCTTATATCATACAGACCAATCAGTGGCATCAATAGTAAAACAGATCAATGGATCAGCTGCATAAACAAGAACAAAAAAATGGACCTACTTCAAGTGTACCACTAAAATCCCACTCAGAAGAAAGCAACATAAGAATGAAAAACAAAACAAAACACAGCTATCACAAAACGAACTTTACTAAGATGACACATCCGATTAAGCCAAAATTTCATAAAACAAAGGCCATTCACTTTAACAAGAGTGATTTATGCTAAAAACCAACTAACCTGAGTGACTGAGAAACTGAATCCCAGATTTTTGCTCAAAGCTTCCAGTCTTCCACGGCTATTTTCCTTAATAATCACTGTAATTTTTTTTAAGGATTACTTTATTTAAATTTCGGTTTAAGAAAGAAAATTAATTGAAAAATTACTTAGATCTACATACATCCAAGTAAATCAACAATAATTTTAGTTTATGAAAGATAAAAAAAATTGAAAAATAAAACATAAAAGAAGAAGAAGAAGAAGATGGTGATGATCTGAAGAAGAGGAAGAACACGAAAAAGAAGAAGAAGAAGATCTGAAGAAGAGGAAGAGCACGAAAAAGAAGAAGAAGAAGAAGATCTGAAGCAAAGGAAGAACACGAAAATATTGAAGAAGAAGAATATCATCTGCAGAAGAAGAGCAGCTCGGACGAAGACGAAGAAGAAGATCTGACGAAGAAGGGGAAAGAGAAGAAGAAGAAGATCTGTAGAAGAAGAACGCTGCAATGAAGAAGAAAAATAAGATCATCTGCAGAAGAAGAGCAGCTCCGCCGAAGAAGAAGAAGAAGATCCAACGAAGAAGAAGAAGGAGAAAGAGAAGAAGAAGAAGATCTGCAGAAGAACAGCTGCGAAGAAGAAGAAGAAGAAGATCAGACATACCTTCGATGAAATTGAAAGTTGAGAGCTTGAGCTGTGAGGAGCGAAGATCGGGCTTCACTGTTTTCAAGTGAAGACATATTTTTTTTTCAAATTGTTTTTCAATTCAGAAAATAACTTTAAAATGTTTTTCAAATTTTTCATTTTTAACAATGTTTGTGTTTTTCAATTTTTTTTTGTTTTTTCGAAAATAAAATGAAAAACTGTTATGAAATCGTTTTTGAAAAACAAAAACGAAAACATGCTGAAAAACAACTGCAGGACGGGGACTTAATCTCTCTCTCTCTCTCTCTCTCATCTCTTTCTCACTCACTTTTCTTTTCTCTTCTCACATGTTCTTCACTGTTCTTCATAATTCTTCATAAATTATTATTATTTTATTATTATTATTTATAACACGTTATCAGCACGAATGTATGTAAGTAGAGAGGATCTCCTGATAGGTGATTTACTTACATTTTAATATTCTGGATCTAAATACAATTCTGTATAACAAGATGGTTTATGCCGTCAACAGAACCTATATATATAGTTCTGGATTTATTTATTTATACTCATTTATTTTTATGTACATATCAAGTGATCTCATGACCCTGTAAGGTGATCTTATGACTCTGAAATCATTTATTTTTATGCACGTATCAGGTGATCTCATGACCATGTAAGGTAATCTTATGACCCTGAAATCATTTATTTTTATGCACATATCATGTGATCTCATGACCCTGAAAGGGATCTTATGACCCTAAAATCATTTATTTTTATACAACTTATCAAGCTGGGTTATACCCCTGACAGAACCTGGAGATCTAGATCCAGTGTTATATACATGTTATACATCACGATTTTGTAAACCGATGAGAACCTGGAGTTCTGGATCCAGTGTGATATACATGAATGCCATGCTTCATTATTTGGAACCTGGTTTTCAAACCCGTTCAGAATCTGAAGTTATCTCATATATATGAAGTGATGTTTATATGTCATTTATTTGAAAGAATGATCTACACATCCAACAGGATGTTGTGAGTATCATAAAAGATATTGAAGATCTTAACATATCATTAATTTGAAAAATTCCAGTCCATTTTGATGAAACATACTCACCAGTGATGGATACAATTATGTTTCGATTTCTGATAAGCATGGCTGTCTTGGAAAGACTAGAAATATGTCTGATGGACGTAGTGACCGCTTATCTATATGGTTCACTGGATTCAGATATTTACATGAAAATCCCTAAGGGTTTTAAAATGCATAAGCATATAACTCAAGACCTCGTAATTTGTATTCGATAAAATTACAAAGGTCCTTGTATGGATTAAAACAATCTGGACGGATGTGGTATAACCGCCTCAGTGAGTATTTGATAAAATAAGGATATACTAATAATCCTATATGTCCATGTGTTTTCATTAAGAAATCAGAATCTGGATTTGCTATCATAGCAGTTTATGTTGATGATATGAACTTAATTGGAACTCCTGGGAAACTCCTGAAAACTGCTAAATACTTAAAAAGGGAATTCGAAATGAAAGATTTGGGAAAGATAAGATATTGTCTCGGTCTTGAGATCGAGCATAGATCAAATGGAGTACTTGTCCATCAATCAGCATATATTGAAAAGATTTTAAAAAGATTCCATATGGATAATGCTCATCCATTAAGTACTCTTATGGTTGTTAGAACTCTTGATTAGGGATGCCAAAATTACCCATTGGTACGGGGACCCGTGGGGACCCAACCCGTTAGGGGCGGTTTTAACCGTACCATTTAAGTTGTGGTATGAGGCCGGTATTTTTTTCAATACTCGATTTAATTTCGTTACGGTTACGGGATTTTAAGTCTCCGCCCTATACCCGTACCCGCTATATATATATATACATACATTTCCCTCATATTTTCCCTCCCACTAACATAATTTTCCCTCTATTTTTTTTCATTTTTTTCCCTCCATTGAAACACTACTCCATTCAAAATCGTTATATATAATATGCCCCTCACACTATTAATTTCATATTACTAAATAATATTTATGATCTTTATCAAAAAGTCATAAAAAATACATTAATGAGATGATGATGGTATGAGGCAAAAAACCGATCCCCTAATGGGGAATCCCCGAACTCGCATCGTTTATTTTAAGATAAGTATTCATCGGGGATATTTTTCTTATACAAATTGGTATTTGGGATGGTAATGGAAAATCCGTACCAATGACATCCCTACTCTTGATCCTAAAAAGGATATATTCTGTCCAAAAGAAAATGGTGAAAAGATATTTGGTCATAAGGTATCATATATTAATGTAATTGGTGCATTATTATATCTAGCTCAGTGTACTAGGCCAGATATTGCATTCTCTGTGAATGCATTGGCTAGATTCAGCTCAACACCAACTCGAAGACATTGGAATGGGATCAAACATTTTTTTTGTTACCTTAGTGGAACGAAAGATTTAGGATTATTTTATACAAAATCTAAAAATCTTTCAGGTTTACTTAGTTATGCTGATGTCGGGTATCTGTCTGATCACCACAAAGCTCGTTCACAAACGAGATATGTTTTTACATACAATGACATAGCAATATCATGTCACTCCACAAAACAGACTTTAGTTGCTACATTCTCTAATCATTCTGAAATCATCGTACTTCACGTAGCAAGTCGAGAATGTGTTTGGTTAAGGTCAGTTATACATCATATTCAAAATTCTTGTGGATTTTCATTATCTATAGAAATGCCAACACATATATTTGAAGATAATGCGGCTTGCATTGCTCAAATTAGAGGGGGATATATCAAAGGAAATAGAACCAAACATATATCTCCTAAATTCTTCTATGCTCATGAGCTTTAACAGAGCCGTCAAATTGATGTTAAGTAAATACGGTCTACAAATAATCTTGCAGATATGTTTATTAAAGCATTGCATACATCAACTTTTGAGAAGCTGGTATATGGAATAGACATGCGTTAACTCTGTAAAATACAAGATTAATACTGAAGTTTTTATGAGGGGGGAGCATTCAATCAGGGGAGCAAAGTTTTGAATGGACATGTATACACTATACTCTTTTTCTCTTCGATCAGGTTTTGTTCCACTGGGTTTTCATGACAAAGTTTTTAATGAGATAGTTTTTAATGTCCAACCCCACTATATTCAGAGAGATCATTTTATAAAATTTTTTCAGATTTTATCCCATTGGATTTTTCTTAAAAATTAGTATATATTATATAAATCCAAAGGAGAGTGTTGTAAATTATAATAGATGAATTTTACTACATGTGTAATTAACAAATATCTTCCCCTTCTCCACCGCCTAACTCTTATATATATATATATATATATATATATATATATATATATATACAATAATTTTCACATAAGTTCGCACCGATAGAATTATATAAGGACATTGAATGTGAGTCACTCATTTTACATATTTTGACTTAACATGTATGCACTTATCAAAACTCTTTTATAAATGAGTGGCTCACATTCAATATCCTTATATAATTCTATCTGCGTACTGACAGGAAAATGACTCTATATATATATATATATATATATATATATATATATAGTTTAACTTTCTTTGTAAAGGCCGATAAAAAATATCAATATAAAAGATGACACAAAAATCAATCCAAAAAAAGTAAAAACAGAAAGTCAAATACAACAAAAGGTTTGTTGAATTAATCTCTCTCTCATTCTTTCTCTGCTCTCTCTCGTTTATCTCTCTCACTCACTTTTCTTTTCTCTTCTCACATGTTCTTCATTGTTCTTCATATATTATTATTATTATTTATAACATAAGTTATTTTTTAAACTTTTCACTAAAATTTACCTCTAAGTAGGGATGGGGCCGTGGGGTTTTGTGCAACTCTAATCACAAATTAAGGGGTACTGTGTAGTATGGATTCTACAATAGAGTTGTTCAATTTATGAAATCAGAAGCTTATAATAAAAGAACCGCTCTGCAAATTGCTAGTATTAGCGGTGGGCACGGTTTTACGATCTGTGGTTATCCGAACCAAACTGAACCGAAAATACGTGTTTGGCGAGTCATTCTATTGAGACGAGTCAATCCGGTTTATAAAAAAAATGAAAATCGGGTTTAAGTCGGTTATGAATAGTTTTGACTTGCCAAAACCCGAACTGATTCGACTAAACTGAGTAAATATTAAATATATATATATATATATATACAGAAATTTTCAATTCAGTACGTACTGATATAACTTCATCAGTGCGTTGGATGTTGACTATTAGATTTATATACTTTAACTCAAAGTGTATGCATTTGTCAAAACTTCTCCATAAGCAGGGTTCACATGCAACGTACTGATATAAGTTATATCAGTGCGTACTGAGAAGAAAATGACTGTATATATATATTAAGACTAAATACAAATAAATATGAGGTTTCTTTTAAGAATTATACATATTTATATTTTATTTTATTAAATATTAGATTTAAAATGATTTAAGTTAATGAATATTGTTTCAGTAATACTATATATATATATATATATATGACTTTCACTTTGTACTTTGTATTTTTATCCAATTTTATATAGTATAATTTTATATAGTATATGTGCATGGATGACTCGAACCTCTTCAAATTTGCGGACCGTATTTAGTGCAGTATTTTTCCTCCGAGTTGGAGAGGTTGGTAAAACACTGCACTTATAGTGCCTATTAAGCCCAAAATTGTATTAAATTGAACCGATTCAATCCGAAAAAGTAGGTTTGAGTCAAGTTGAGTCATCCTGTTGAAACAGATCCATCCGATTCAGAAAAATGAAAATCAAGTATAAATGAGTTATAGACGATTTCGGCCAAAAACCAAACCGACTCAACTTGCACCCACCCCTAGCTAGCATTACAGCAAATGCGTGAATAAAAAAACAAAATGCATTTAGGCTATGTTTGACATTGCTTTGATCTTTAACTTATGAAATAATCAACTTACAAGAAACGTGGATAAATGTTTGGTAAATTGATTTTATAAATAATCAACTTAGGAAAAAAGTGTTTGGTAAACTTTAATTGATTATGGAGAATGACTAAAATGGGCATAATTGTTAAAATGTAATATATTATTCAAATATTTTTTACTACTTATTTTTTTAAAATTAAAAATACAAATATAAAGCATAGGATATATATATATATATTATAATTTTTAAAAATATTCTACTGAGTCAACTCGTTCATCATAGTATGAATTTGTTGAGTCAACTCGCTCTTCTCAACACACTGAGTCAACTCACCCACTCAAAGAAGCCATTGATGGACTCTCAGCAACTCAAGCTCCAAATCCACCACCTCCTCCTCACTCCCTCCGCCTCCTCACTCCCTCACCCATTCAATGGCATCATATTAGTCGGCTTCATATCAAGAAAACACGATGAATCCTCCTAGCTCATCAACCGGGTCCTGGGAACCACGCATTCAGGTCGAGTCTGCAACTTCAACGACTTCGACTTCCACCCACAAACTCGACTTCGTCGTAGGTCGCTAGCCGTCCTCCGACCTCCGACATTGGTGGTCAGGTGGTGGCAATCAGTACACGATTAACAAAAAAAAATATTTTTTCAATTTTTAAAAAATATTATTAATTCAAAAAATTATCAATATTAAATAAAAGGGCATTATTGTCTTTATATTAAAATAGTAAGGGCATTATAGACATTCAAAATATAAGAAGTCAGCTTCTCCAAAAATCAGCTTGGAAAAGCAACCTCCACCCAACTTCTCAAAAGCTACTTATTGGAAGAGCAATTTATAAAATAAGTTGTTTTTAGATAGTTTATCAAACACTCATTTACTCAAAACTTAAAAAATAATCACTTATTTCTCAAACAAAAACAATCTCAAACATAGCTTTAATTTCTTACTACACATGGGCTTATATGCACAGTTATGAAGCCATTTTAGACCATTTTCAATGCATGCATCAATGCTAATGCCAAATTTGGCACACCAAAAAAGTAAAATACTATATTTGGTACATCAATTTAGTATTGTGCTCAAATGCACAGTTCTATTTAAAATGTTACTTTTATTATTTTATTAATTAAAATTATAAAAGTCAAACACTTACCATTAATGCAGTCATGAAATATCGGCCGGTGAAATGGATTTTGATTGAAATATCATTTATGTACATTAAATTTAAATTATTTAAAATATATATGGAATGGTATTTTTGTAATTAAAATGAGCATTTATTGCTGTACCAAATTTAATATATGCTATACTGAGTGTCAAATTTGGCACAACATTTGACAGTGCATTGGGGTATGGTTTTTGTACTATGTGTTAAATTATAGTATTAACACATCATTGTAGATGCTCTTAGTCGGTGAAACCCACAATTTTTCTTTTAAATTTATTTACATTTTTCTATTAAATTTTTAATAGTTTTTTAAATTGGTTTTCCATATTTATAGAACTGGCTTCGCATGAAGAAATATAAGGAAGAGTGTTGTAGCATGTAGCCATGTAGGGTGTGTTTGGTATGACTTTTCAAGTAGAGTTTTTACAGTAGATCTTTAAAGGTATTGACACAATATTTTTAAAAATAGTTTTTGGTTGTATAAATTAAAAAAAAAATATTGACAATGTATTTATAATGAAAGAGTTGTATGATTGAATATCTAAAGTTTATAAAGAATAGTTAAGATAATTCATATGTTTTAAAAAGGCATTTTAAGAAAGCCCAAATTTTAAGCTTTTTCTGGTTGACATAAAACAACTTTTTTAAAGGATAGCTGAGACAATTCATATATTAAAATAGTTCTTTCGATTTTTACCAAACAAACCAAAAATATGGTTCGAAACAGTTTCATTTATTAAAAAAAAAAAGAAGCATTTGACATTTACAAAAGCGATATGAAACACACGTATGTTTGAGGTGGCAAACTGACAAGAAATAAATGGGCCGCTTATAAGAAATGGCGGCCATTAACATTTCACAGAAAACACTAGAAGGGCTGCCGCCTGCCTGGTGTTAGCTTTCACTTTCCAAAACAAATTTCATTTGATCGATTTGTTTGATTGTGAGGTCTCAAATGGTTCTCGTCGACATGATGACATGAACTCACTCTTATTAATTCAACATTTCAACCCTAACCCCAACACCTACTTCCCTCTATCTAGAATTCTCTTTTATTTATAAATTGATGTAATGATGTGTGATTGATCAACTTACAAAGTTACAAGTCTTGTGTTTACTCAAACCGTCACGTTTATTTATTTGGTCAAAACTGTTGTCAGGTAAGTAAAAACATGCATGCAATCTTAGTATATATATTTGTCAACATCAAAACAATATTCTATAGATTGATTTTCATCTAATCATATCATTACCATCTTTTCCCGTACAACAAACATCGACAATCCACTTTCCAAAAAGGCAATTCTATAACTAAACGCGACTGCATGTGCCTATATCATCAGGGGGTCTCCCCAATCCTCAAAAAAAAAAAAAAGTAATAATAATAATTGATTATTATTTGTATTTGTTCGAATGTTTTTGCCTCTCCTTAAATTTAATAAACTCACGATAATATAATTAGTAGATTTGATTGAAAGCATGACATTAAATTCGACCAGAATTTTTGTTTACTAAGGGTGCACAAACTCTCTTTATAGGATCCCTTTATATATATATATATATATATATATGACTATACCAAACAAACATAAATTCTCTCTCTTTTTGTACATTTATTTTCGGTGGAATGGTGTATACTTCATCTTCTACATTTGTAGTGGGATTCAATTCCTATAGATATCAATTTTTTCTATCCAAAATAACTATTTTACCAATTTAAAAAAACAATACTAATTAACTACATTACATTGTTTTCAGAATTTGGGCCCAAATCTATAGCATGCCCACAAGGGCCACAACTAGTTTTAGGGAATATTTGGCACTTGTTGTTATATATATGGCTGAGAATATTTTGGATGCCATCATCATTCATCAAAGGTTGGAGAAATGAAGAAAAGAAACCTAGCAACTCTAACCTTAAAATGCAATGCAACTGGCTTGGTGAATGGAGCAGAAAAACCACTCAATGTGATCAAAGAACAGAAACTCAAATTTTGAAGTTATATATGTAGCAGCAGATCAACAAGACCAACAAGCAAAAAGCTGTTGTAATCAAAGAACTAAACATAGACAAACAACCTAATTAATAATACCAACCAAATCAAAATTACTATCCTAATACAAAATAATAAAAATCATTAACATCAATCTACTACGCTGAGACAAGAGAGAATGAAGCAACAAGCATGCTAATAATAATAAATGTCAAGGAAGCAGACATGCTGTAACTTCCACTAACTGTAGACGGCGATGGAGCTAGTTCGGGCGTGTCACCTCCCTGTGACGGTGCTGGAGTTTTAGCATTTGGCGGCTTTGCTGGGGCAGAGGGGTGACTTGGAGTTGGAGACACTGGTGACACCGGTGGTTTTGCTGGAGGTTTTGCTGCAGTAACACAACAAATATAACATGAGATCATTTCATGATAAACTTTGATACAACATTTCATGTTTTTTGATTCGAGTGCTGGCATATATAAAAGTGTTTTCTAAAACCATTTAAATGTGTTTTTCAGATTCAAAACTACTTTCTAGAAAAATACAAATTATAATTAGTAATTCTCCTATTAAAAAACCAAAAATGCTATTGGTGCAACATTTTTTTTATCATATTATTAAAATAAGAACAAATATGATCCGATTAGCCAATAATCACATAGATTTATAAGATGAAAATAAAAAGGAAAAAGAGATAGGAGCACGGTCACTCAATTACCGTTGTTGCAGTTGTCAAGAGAAGGAATAGAAACACCGCAAGAGGCTGGTAGAGTATAGGCCTTGGTCATATTCAAATCAAGCCCCATTTGAGCACTGCTACTAACGGCAGTGCAAATGCATTCAAAACCTGCATGAAGCACTGACTTGAATCCATCGCAACACGCAGAGTCCGGCTTCGTCACATTGCTATCGTTACCCAAAAACGATAAGCAACTGGCCATGTTATAAATGACGTTAGAGCAATCCGATGGTGAAGGTGCCGGAACCGGAGATGATGATGATGAGTGTGAAGGTGCCGGAACCGGAGATGGCGAGTGTGAAGGTGGTTTTGATCTTGAAGCTGCAGAGTTTGACACAGCCATCACACATACAACAATCAACAAAATTCTTGTCGTCATTGTTAATTGTTTTTCTTCAGAGAATTGAGAGGAAGAGAAACCGGTTAATAAAACACAAAGAATGTGATTTAAATGGTATTAAATAAAGGGAAATTAAGATAACATTTGGAGTTTGAATTATTCCAATCACCCCACTGAAATGGGGAAGTTGTTATTGATTAGTTATGATAATTATCTGAATTTTAATTAAATAGGTAATTATTGAAAATCAATTAAGTGTTTAACTTTGTCTACATGCAACTCGTTAAAGAATAAAGATAAACGTTTTAAACTGACTTATCTGATTCTCATTTTGTCCAATATTTTAATGTTTAAGCCACTCTAAACTACAATTTTTAAGTTGTTTAATTAGGAATTATTATTATTATTATTTTACTGGGAAGTAATTAAGCCACACTAAACTACTATTTTCACTAACTTATCGGATTTTTATTTTTTATGGTGTGGAGATCTTTTGTCATCCTAAATTACAGGATGAGTACGTGGAAATATTATTGGCACCCCTGATCCCTCTCATTCCAGATATATGAAAAACTGTTTGTTATTTACAAATTCATCTTTAAGAATTTAATTATGTAGCTCATATCTTTTGAAATTTATAATAATTTGATACTTAAAAGATTGTTTTGTTTCAGAAACAACAATATAAGATATAAGCATATCACCTCTTATCAGAGATGGTAGTACACCTCCATTCCACAGTGGTGGTGATGGGTTTGAATCCTACCGTATGTATCAGGTCCCAGCAGTTCGATTGTAATAGTTGTAATCCTTAAAAAAAAAAACAATATAAGATATAAAATAATTGTTTAATTTATTTTTGGAATTAAAATAAAAGTTTCGTGCGTAGACTTTATAGTTAAATTTTGTTTTTTGGCCCAGATAATCCTAAATATACTTGTAAAATGCGTATGGTGAGATTTAAACTTCTCACCACCTATTTGAAAAGAAGGTGCATTGCATGTTCTGTTAAGAGGTGATGTGCGATATTATAGTTAAATTTACTTGGATAAAATTGTAATTAACAATAATAATAAATGTCATAACCCAATGATAACCATAACCCTCGGAAAAAAAAGAAAAAAAAACTCTTTGACGAAGTTAAGATTCCAAGTTCGAATTGTCCTCCCCTAAATTAAAAAATAATAATATATTATTAAAAGTGCATATACAAAGTGAGTGGAGTGAAAGTTGGCCTAACCCATACAAATCAAACAACGAAATACAATATAAATTTTGGGTTGTTATTAGTTAGTTCTAGCCTTCTAGGAGTAGACTGG
This sequence comes from Dipteronia sinensis, assembly GCA_033220585.1. NCBI lineage: Eukaryota > Viridiplantae > Streptophyta > Magnoliopsida > Sapindales > Sapindaceae > Dipteronia > Dipteronia sinensis. The sequence continues at coordinate 80,012,526 of CM065636.1, forward strand.
GCTGGCCTCATATGCAGGCCTTGTCAGTGTCACTCGCATATGCCAGCAGCTACACTCGCCTACTACAAATCTTGTAGTCAAATGGATCGAGGTGATATCATGTTTTGTAACTTAGGGTGCGTTTGGTACAGGGACGAGACAGGATAACGTAGGATTAGACTGGACTGGATAATTGTTCCATATTGTGTTTAGAATGTCTATGACAGAACTGTGTACTATACTGTTATGCGTTTCGTATGGCTGAGACAAGACTGGACAAGAGGTTCAAATGACCAGAGTGCCCTCTTTATATATAATAATATATATTATAATATTAAATAATAATATATATAATACATAATAATATGTAACATATTATTATAAATTATTATTTAATATACAATAATATTATATATATATATATATATCTTATATATATAGATATATATAGATATATATATATATATATATATAATATAAAAAATATAATATATATTATATAATGTATATAATATATATATATATATATTACAATTATATATATATATATAATATAAGATATATAATAATATAATATATATTTATGATATATTAAATATTATTATTATTATTATTATATATATAAGATATATATATAATATTACATATTAATAATATATACATATATTATTGTATTGGTAATAATAATATTATATATATTATTATATATAATAATAAATATTATATATTATATATTATATATATATATATTAAAATATATATCTATTTTATATTTATATTACATATATATTTTATAATATATATGTATACTATAATATATATATATATATATATCATATATATTATGTATTAATATATAATAATAATAATAATAATGTTTGGTATATCATATATATATATATAGTATATATATTGTAATACATTAAAGATTATAATATATATATGATATATTAAATATTATTATATATATGTAATTATAATATATATATATATATATTATTGAAATATATATATATATAATACATTGGACATGATTGTAATTTTTTAAACATATGAAGGGTAAATTAGTCTTTTTGACACTTGTCCTATGCCATAGGACAAGTAATCCCACGGTCTGAGGTGAGACAGTTTTTCCTAATTTTTGTCCCACCTTGTCATGTGCTGTGTCATGCTAATGTCGTGCTAAACGTGGGACAAGAGGAAACTGTCCCACCTTGTCATGTCATGTACCACGTACCAAACGCACCCTTAAGAATTATGTGGTTTTCTGGAAATACGGGTCATTCAGTCTTACAATATCTCTGGTTTTAGTGGCTGCTATCATTGTATATCAAAAAACAAAATAAACATAAGGTTTGTACATACTCATGCCTTAAATAGGAATGGCAACGGGTCGGGTTCGGGCAGGTTTTGTAAAATCCAAACCCACACCCACGAAACTTTCTGTCACCCACACCCGCCCGCGAACCCGTTTATTTTCGCAGGTTCACTGGCGGGTTGCACCCGTGGGTTTTGGGGACACCCACACCGCACCCGTAAACCCGCAATTTTTTTTAATAATATTTTTATATTATTTAAATATATGAAATATTATGATTTTAAAATTAAAAACACTTAATAAAGTAAAAATTTCAACTCATTTCATATGTATTTCTTAGTTGAGACAAAAGGTAAAGCACATTATATATAGCTAATGGAGGAAACTTGCACTATATAAATGAAAGTTGAGAATTGTAATTATTAAATTTAGAATGAATGAAGTTTTTATATTTTATTCTCTATATAATTAAAATGTTTCCAGCGGAGTTTAAATTTATAATATTTTAAATAATAAATATTAAATCAATTTTATTTATGCGGGTTCACGGGTTCACCCGCGGGTTTGTTTTTCCAACCCAAACTTGCACCCGAACCCGTTGGGTTTATCTTTAAACGGGTTCACGGGTTTACGGACCGTAAATTCACCACCCAAACCCGACCCTACAGGGTCGGGTTCGGGCGGTGCCCGCAGGTGCAGGTCATATTGCCATCCCTAGTCTTAAACACATAAACGCAAGATTTCTTTATTTTTTATTTTTGAAATAAACCGGAAACTTCTACTAAAAGAAGATCAACAATATACCAGAAAGCTCATCACTCATCAATGCAAGATTTAATTATTTAAAAAAGTTAATAAAGCATCATATTTTATTATTTCAAGACATTAATATTCAATTTTTTTTAAAAATGATTTGTTTTTTCATTTTACATAAATCAAAATATATAGAAGGAAGGGGCCCTTGCAAATCTAGCATTTCTCAATGTTAAGTTTTTAGGAAATAGCCCATTGGTAAAAAAATTGCAAATCTAGTATTTCCTAATGTTTAGTTTCTAGGAAATAGCCTTTGTAGGACAATAATACCCTCTACAACTTAACCCTGTAAAATACCGAAATTACCCTCTTACAAAGTGTAAGGACGAAACTACCCTTGTCTTCTTCTCCTTCAGTTGACTGAAGAAAACCAAAACATTCAGACTTGGGTTAACCTTCTCCATCGTTTCCGTGCAACAAATCCATCCAATTGGTCACTCATTCTTTCCATTTCAAACCCCATCGTCCTCACTCTCGATCGGAATCGACTGTTGTTCAAATCCCATTGACCTCTCCGTTGGAAACCTGCTCCCGAACTGAATCTTGTCGGTGACAGGAATCTTGACAGTGCCGCCACCTCCTTCATTCGAGCTTACACTGTCAAGTTTGAAATCGAGCATACACAGTCAATGTAAGTCTCGAAATGACACTGAAGTTCGAAATGCCATCGTCCTCTCGGTCTTTAATGTTGTTTAAGTTTGAAATGTTTTGGATAGAATAAGGGATTGAGGGTTTTGGATTTGTTGACCATGAATTGGGGTTTGTGTATGTAATATTGTTGGGTGTAGTTAATGTGTTTGATGAAATGCCTGTTACACCAAGCTTTTCTCTATTTTAGACAGAACTTCCCTTAAAATTAAGCATTGTTCCGTCAAGCTTTAAACTATCACATGAATAACTGGAAATGAAACTAAATCAAAGGTTAAGAGGCAGCAGTAGATTGACATGACAAATTTGCATAGGAAACACATTACTAGTGACCATAGAACTCAAATATGTAGTAGAAAAAACTTAAATAATTTGCTAGTGCCTAACTAGGAAATATGTTTATGAAGAAACAGATTGCCGCAATGCCTTAAACTATAGTAAATATGTTACTAGATGCTATTATTGATTTTGAAAACAGAAGATGAACTAAGCCCGGGAGAAATGTTCTAGGCCTAGGAATTGGGACATTAAGCCTAGGAATAACGCCTAATTTCATGTAAGGAAGGAAAACTCAATGACCGGGGAACCATACCTAGGCCTAACATAATTGTACCTAGGCCTAACATAATTGTACTATATACACAAACCCCATTTCCAGTTAATTATTGTTTGATACTGTAATTGTTATATGGAACCCATGTCTTAAGCCCGGGTAAGAACTTCTTGAGCCCTGGAAATATGATGAACTGAGCACAGTATAAATGTTTCAAGCCCAGGTTTAATACCGTTATTGAATGTTTTTAATATATTTTTTTCAGGGTCTAAGGATACCATGACTTGGCTGTTAGTTTAGTGCGGTGAGCATTAGAAGGGTAACTGGTTTACTTGGCCTATATCGTTTTCAGTACGCCTAACAAAAAAAGACAACGGAGCCTACGATGAATTAGTGGAAACGATATACCAGCGGACAAGAGTTATTAGAGACAAAGCTGAGTTGAAGCTAACTTCGCATGTGAAAACGGAGGATGATACGGTTACATTGTCTATTATGAGTGACGACGATGTAGAGTTTATGATTATTCATAAGGAAAAAGTTTAGGCCACAATTGATGTTGAATTTGTCTACAAACTTGAATTTCGACCTCCTGCAAATCCAATCCAATCGGCATGTACGGTCTCTCATGTTAAACCGATCGAGAATCCACGGTCTTCGACGGGTACTCCAAACTATAAATCAGTTAGTGGCAGCAATAATCTGTTTGCATCCCATGCTTCACCCGGCTTTACATCAGCAGCCAATGATCAGGTTACTTCAGTATCCACTACCAAGCATGCAGTTGTGGATGACAATGATAGTTCCGAAAGCAGTGATACATAAGATGAGAGTGGTGATGATGATGGTGGGCAATGGGCAACAAAAGATGGAACAGAAGAACAAGGGGTGAGTGGAACACCCAACAGTTCTTCACCTTCTATGAACACACGGTGGACAATATCAGGGTCAGAGCTTTACTCAATTAAAGCTGTTCGATCAGTGGATGTGTTTGAAAAACCAGCCGACCAAGGTCCATTATACAAATGACAGATGTTCAAGGACAAACCAATATTGAAGCAAGCTGTAGGGTCGTATGCATTTGCAGAGAGGTTTGAGTACAGGGTTTCACGATCTTCTAATACACGATTCACTGCAGAATGTACACATAAATGTTGTGGATGGGTTCTTCGGGCATGGAAGTCGAATATGGGGACTTACTGTCATTTGAAGTCGTTCGTTGATGAGCACACATATGACAGAAGTGACAACTACAACATTGAATTTAAACGTGTAAGTGCATGTGTGACAGGGGATTTGTTTGCAAGTAAATTCGGCTATCCTGGACGCATCATCAGTCCTAAAGATATAGTTTCTGAGATAAGGGAGCAGTACGACATACACCTCTTGTACAATAAAGCCTACAGGTCGAAGGAGCACGCTTTGAATCAGGTATTTGGCGATATGTGGGAATCCTTTCAGAGACTGCCAACCTATTTTTATGTTTTGGAACAATCTAACCCCGGGACAATGACAAAAATCAAGACCGACTTGAAAAACCGGTTTAAATATAGATTCATGGCAATTGGAGCCTCTATAGATGGGTTCAATTCTGTTATTAGGCTGGTTATCTGCATTGATGCTACCCACTTGAAGGCTAGGACCAGAGGTGTTTTGTTAGTTGCGGTGTGTAAAGACGGGAACGAGATGATATACCCATTGGCATTTGGGTTTGCAAACTCTGAATGCATAGAGTCATGGACTTGGTTTTTAAAGAAACTCCGTAAAGTGATCCAATATCCCGACCGTGTGATGTTAATTTTGGATCGGCACAATGGTATATTTAATGCAATGGAAGCCATATTCCCAGATGCAGCACATGGGATTTGTGCATACCACTTGGCACACAATCTTAAAAGATTTTGCAAGCAGATGGATGATGTGATTTGGCTATACTACCGTGCTACGTATACATACCGTATCGAGGAGTTTGACAGTGTAATGAGTGAGTTGAAAGAAACCTACTGTAAGGTTTACGATGAGCTCTTGGCCGCTGAGGTAAAGAAGTTTTCACTTGTACATAGCCCCAGAAAGATGTACTTTTAATGACCAACAACATTGCTAAGTCAATGAATTCTTGTATACTTGCGGTCTGAAAATTGCCTATAACATCAATGGCGGAATTTATCAGAGATTTGTTGCAAAAGTGGTTCTACAATCGTCGGACAAATGCACGTGAAATGTCTACATACTTGACAACGTTTGCAGACGAACATATCAAATATAGGACAGAAACCGCCCATCGGTGTGAGATTCACCCCATTCACTTCAATACATTTAAGGTAGACGACAAATGGAAGGAAACAACCATCGACCTTGATGAACGTTCTTGCTCATGCCGTCAATGGGATTTAGATGAGTTGCAGTGTTCGCATGCAATGGCGGTCGCTAGGTATGCTTACCGGTCTTTTAACTCTCTACATTTATCTATCGTGGTTGATTTTACAAACTTTAATTTCTGTTTGTTAGTGTCTTATGGCCTAGGTTCAAAGGTGTGTCAATCAACGCACTGGCTTCTGACCTTTACACAACAAGATTTCTTAAACGTGCTTATGAAATAGGTGTCAACCCTGATCCGGATCCTGAATTTTGGGACATTCCTGATGCAATTTGAAATCATATTGTATTGCCATGGAAGAAAAAGAATTTTCCATGAAGACCAAAGAAGTTGACGATACCATCTGCTGGGGAGAAAAGAAAGTTACAATCGTGTTCAAAGTGTGGAAAAAAAGGACACAATAAAATAACTTACCCGGAACCATTATGTAGAACATGCATACCAGCCAAAAAAGTCCGAACATGTAGCATTTGTAAGAAAGAAGGACACAATAGACTGAAGTGCTCAGACAAGCCACCTGAACCTACCTTGATTGACACGGACGGAGAGAATGCCGCTGGAGAACCTATGCTCAACTCTGGTGAATAGTGTTGCATGTTGTGTTTGCAGTTTGGACATTTATGTGTTTTTATTGAGTGTTAAACACTGCTAAACCTTAACAAGTTTATGTACCATTTTTGTTCACTGGAAAAGTTATTTTGTATGTGTTTTGTTGTGATGGTTTATGGTGTATGTATATTTGGTTGTGTTGATGGCTGCTGAACTAAAACAGATCTAGATGTATGGTGGGTGTTGTGTTGGTTGTATTTTGATTTCCAAAACAGGTGTTTGTTGTTTGAGGAGCTGTTACCAGCTGCTGTGATTCCATCTAAAACAGAAGATGATCTAAGCCTGGGAACCATACTTAGGCCTAACCGAACTGTACCTAGGCCTGTACATTATTTCCTAGGCTCAGGGGCTTTTGCTATATTCGCTTGTCACGTCATCAATTGTGATGGATTACATGAAGAAGAAGTAAGCCTGAGAAGTTGTAGGCCTGGGAAACAGTACATTAAGCCTAGGAATACTAGTTAGGCCCTAGGTTGATTAAATCTCAATTAAATATATGTTTTTACAATTTTTTTTGAACTGCACGGGATGTTTCCAAAAAGAGTTGTGCACCCATCAGAGTATAATTCGGGACCGTATAGATAATGTGGGAGACCGAGTCAAGCAACCCCAGCAAGTTACAAGTTGATGAAACAACCCTTAGGTATGAAGTGGTTTATTGATTTAAGGGTATGATTGCTATCTCTAGTGCAATTGGTAGTGACATACATGTCGGACCGTTCGATGATCTCAAAACTTTATGTACAGATTGCCATTGGTACCCCTTCATCGCGGGACGGTGCCGATCAGTTATATTTTTACGGAGCCCCTATAATTTCATCTAAAACAGAAGATGATCTAAGCCTGAGAACCATACCTAGGCCTAACCGAACTGTACCTAGGCCTGTACATTATTTCCTGGGCTCAGCGGCTTTTGCTATATTCGCTCGCCACGTCATCAATTGTGATGGATTACAAGAAGATGAAGTAAGTCTGGGAAGTTGTAGGCCTGGGAAACAATACATTAAGCCTAGGAATACTAGTTAGGCCTTAGGTTGATTAAATCTCGAATTAAATATATGTTTTTATAATTTTTTTTAGACTGCATGGGATGTTTCTAAAAAGAGTTGTGCACCCATCGAAGTATAATTCTGGACCGTATAGATAATACGGGAGACCGAGTCAAGCAACCCCAGCAAGTTACAAGTTGATGAAACAACCCTTAGGTATGAAGTGGTTTATTGATTTAAGGGTATGGTTGCTATCTCTAGTGCAATTGGTAGTGACATACATGTCGGACCGTTCGATGATCTCAAAACTTTACGTACAGATTACCATTGGTACCCCTTCATCATGGGACGGTGCCGATCAGTTATATTTTTATGGGGCCCATATAATTTCATCTAAAACAGAAGATGATCTAAGCCTGGGAACCATACCTAGGCCTAACCGAACTGTACCTAGGCCTGTACATTATTTCCTAGGCTAAGGGGCTTTTGCTATATTCGCTCGCCACTTCATCAATTGTGATGGATTACAGATGGATCCAACTGAAGGGAAATCTTCTACTTTCATTATAGCCTGATCCCACTAAATCTCCATCTCCCTCCTTAGTCAAACGCTTAAACGTTTCACTTTCATTTCAATTTTCTTCTTCTTCACGTGTTCCCAAACAGAGAACCAAAAAAATTGTGAATCTTTTTCACTTTGTATACCCTAACTTTTCCTGTCGTCCACATCTGTAGGTAAACAATCTCCTTCCCACTTCCCACTGTTTTGCTTTGTATAAAAGTTCTCAGATCTGGCTACGCTTGTAGTTAGATAGATAATAGGGTCGGAATCCGACAACAAGTCATTTAGCATCTGAGTACTTTAAGATTTTGTATACTCCTTCTAAAATCTGACATCTCCTTCTCCCATTTAATCTTCATATTTTTTGTTTGTTTCAATGATTGACCGGATTTGTCAGGTTAGTTTGCAATATAAGCCTCATATACTATAACATTCATTATTAAATTGAATTTTTTTCAATTTACAGATATCTGTAAAGTGTTTTGTATGAAACAGGAAAGAAATATGTTTATGTTGTTTTCAAAGGAAGGAGAACCGGTGTGTTTAATTCTTGGCTTGAGTGTCATGAACATGTAGATGGTTTTCCAGGAGCATCTTACCAAAAGTCTAACTTAACTGATGAAGCATATAAAGCGATAAGTAGCCGTTCCGGACATTCCGAACATTCAAGCCATTCCTGGCTTGAATCTTCCGAGAATGTTGAAGAGAAGGAATCTTCCTTGAATGTTGAAGAGAAAGTATCTGAGAAGAGTCAAAGCACTGGTGTGATGTTGTTTTCATTTCTATTTGTTTTTATTTTTGAAGTTATAGTAGGCAAGATTGTTTGAAAGATTTGTTGTTTATATTTAAGTTGTGGTGTTGTTGAATATGAAACAAGAACGCATAAGAAACTAGTTCTGTTCTGTTCTGTTGGTAAACACTTATAGTTGTACGTTTATCTTGTTATTCTTGTTCTGGTCTGATTGAAGAATACTGAAGAAATATATTAATAGCACCATGTGAAACGTGTACAACATGTGAAAACAAAACCAATTACTTCACTTTTATTAAGAAGTTAGATGGTACAGCATGTGCATAAAAAGACATAACATAACATAACATATAATTCTGTGGAAGGCAGATTGGGTGTGTTTTTCTTCAGGTTGATGATGGAATATTGAAGTCCATTAACTTCTTCTGCATTTGTTCAACAAGTTGGTAGAGTCCATTGAGTTTGTTGTCCCCTGCTTCTATCTGAACATATAAATTGATAATTTTAGCTTCCAGATTCTAATATTTCCCCATTAAAACAGTATAATCAACACTCGAGCGTTTTGCATTTTCACGCTCCTTGATGATGGTCTCCTCAGCCTATGCAATCCGTTCATGCCAACATTAGAAAATGGCATTTAACCTGTTACTACTACCGTTTGCTTCCATTTTCACTTGTATAAATTAAGTGAGGAAAATATGTTACAGAAATGGTGTATTTATAGTGGAACAAGATGACCCATATCGGTGAACCATTGTAACCTTTAGATTTGAAATGAACCATTGTAGCCTTTGGATTTGAAATCAACAATTGTAACCTTTGGATTTGAAATGAACCATTGTAATTTATGAACATCCATTTTCATTGTGCACTAGACAGTGGGTACAGTAACCTGGTATAAGTTCATTTAAAGTATATTTCCCAGGCTTAACTGAAATGAATCCTAGGCGTACGAGAATTATACCCATGCCTAGCAAAATTATTCCTATACCTAACTTAATTGATTCACAGGCCTACGTGAAGTGATTCCCAGGCCTAACTGAATTGATTCCTAGGCCTAAGTGAAGTGATTCCAATGCCTAAGAGAATTTTTCCTAGGCCTACGTGAAGTGATTCTCAGGCCTAAGAGAATTGTTCCTAGGCCTAAGAGAATTGTTCTCAGGCCTACGTGAAGTGATTCTCAGGCCTAACTGAATTGATTCCCAGGCCTAAGTGAAGTGATTCCTAGGCCTAAGAGAATTGTTCTCAGGCCTAAGTGAAGTGATTCCCAGGCCTAAGAGAATTGTTCTTAGGCCTACGTGAAGTGATTCCCAGGCCTAAGAGAATTGTTCCCAGGCATACGTGAAGTGATTCACAGGCCTAACTGAATTGATTCCCAGGCCTAAGTGAAGTGATTCCCAGGCCTAAGGGAATTGTTCCCGGGCCTACGTGAAGTGATCTCAGGCCTAACTGAATTGATTCCCAGGCCTGAGTGAAGTGATTCCTAGGCCTACATGAAGTGATTTCCAGGCCTAAGTGAAATGATTTGCAGGCCCATTTTCACTGTTGTTTTATTTTCACAGCGAATTTCATAACCTTAAAAATTTTAAGAATTTTAGTTAACTAATCTATAGTTAGTACAGTTAAATCTGTCACAAAAAATTCTCATGCTGAACATGACAAAATACATCATAAAGATTCCAAGCCTAAGAGTACTATACCAAATATTCCCAACGTAAATACTGATTCCGAAGCTGTACACATTCCCAGGCAGAAACCAAAAACCAAAAACCAAAAACCAAAAACAAAATTTTCTACGGGGAATTGCAGGGTTGACCATTGGTGTAAATGTCAATTCCAATTGCCTTACCAATGTCTTTGATATCCTTTTGTCCAAAAACTGAATTCCATGGAGTTTTTACTCCAGCAAGAATCAACTCAGCATACTTTATCAAGAAAACACCACAACTGTATCTCTAAAATGGCGCCGATAAGTCAAACATAAGTTTCTGTAAGAAAGTAAACAAAGTAAATAAATATGTCTCACATACCCATCATCTTGTTGAGGAATCAATTCAGAGCCCATGCTTTGAACTGTGAATGGGCTAGCATGAGGATCCATCTTCATTTCTTCGTAGTAACCAGCATGCTTCAGTAAAGATGGCAATAGGTAAAGTAGGGCACGAACGTCCTTTAGCCGATGACTAGTTCCGTCCCGTTCATTCAAAGAGTCAAATAACAACACTTTTCCTTCCTTCAAAAGTACATGACATTAAACCCAATGGCCGGGTAGGTGGCACGGGATGAGCACCTACATATACAATATAAATTTTGTAACCAATTAGATAAAAATATATTAACAAAATAGATAATGACAACGCAACGTCATTTCCAAAAACTTACCGAATCCATTTCCCACCAAGGTTGAAGGTACAGAAGGTCATGGCCGGTAACATTTCTGAGGATGTCTGGACTTGGCTGGTAATTTACAGGAACGAATTCTAGGTAGTCTTCTCAGACATTTACAGCATGAAGAGAAGGATCGCTGATTTTCTTGCTCTTTTTTTTCCGATCTTTTTTTCTGTTGAGGAGAAGGAGGAGAACCAGTTTCTGCCTGCGGACGTCTTTCCTTCTCAGCCTGCTCAAATTTTTTTATCTTCCTCATGGCTTCCAATGTATCCATTTCAATTGCCCACTTAATGTTCAGGTTAGTCTGCATATACAACTATTAATTTCCAACTGATAATTCCATTACCAGACTTATATAAATCAAAAGCATAAATACAAAAATTCCCAGCTGATATCTCCTAGGCTCATGGCATCCATTCCTAGGCTCATGGTATCCATTCCTAAGCTTATGGCATCCAATTCCCAAGCATATATCAATCCATTCATAGGCTCAAAAGCATACATGCATTAAAACACATTTCATTTTTAGAAACATGCATATAATAAACGGATTTTCATATACCACCTCATATAACTAGGGATATACTTACGAAGAAAGATGTGTTAACCAATCCAATATTTTGCAAGTAGTTAAACTCACTGCTCGATCGTCTCCTCCATAGGATATCAAAGTAACTGTGAATATGCTGTGTAAATGTAGTGCTGTACATTAAGGAATAAGTAACATAATGCCTTAAAACAACAAACATGGAGAAATGAAATTGATAGTTAATTATGTTACCAAATCTGATATCCACTTTTCGATGTTGACAAGGTCTACAAAATCTTGACACCCCATGGGAAGGATTTAACCGGCATAAAAATTATTCAAGTCTGGTGTTACATTACATTAAAAACCGTAAAAATGAATACATTATAATACTGCCAAAATAACAGATAATCGAAATGGAATATTACCTAAGTTGGTCTTCGTTCTTCAGGAAAGACGTGAACTCAACAAAGTTTACTTCTTCCTCGTTTGACTTTGGTTTTCTTTTCTTCTTAGGCATGGGATCTGTCCACGGGCTTTCGAGCCACCTGGACAGCTTTCGGCCCCTCTGTTTGTCGATGTCTCTGTATTCAACATCAAGGTCGGCCCCATCAAGCGCTACCACACTACTAGGATTGTTCTGGGCAATAAAGCACACATAGGGGGATGGATATTCATCCAGGTCAAGGATAAATTTTTTCCCCAACTCCTACAAAAATTAGATATTCGGTCTAGCAGAAACCATTGAATAATTCTTAGACAAAAACAGTATTATATAATGTACCTCGACCATATCACCCTCAAATGTAGCATCCACAACAACCACACCGTCACTGCCAACACCTTGATCACAACCCGTTCCAATTTCACTAATAGCAGTATCCTCTTGATCATCACCCTTACCACCCTCAAATGCAGCATCCGCAACAACCACACAATCACTGCAAACACCTTCCTTAGAACCCTTACCAATTTCACCAACATCATCCTCTTGCTTATCACCCTTACCAACCTCAAATGCTGCATCCCCAACAACCAAACCATCACTGCCAACGCCTTGCTCAGAACCCTTACCATTTTCACCAACACCATCCTCTTGCTCATCACCCTTACAACCCTCAAATGCATCATTCCCATCACCAATATCATCATCTTTCTCTTCACCCTTACCACCCTGAAATGCAGCATCCATATCACCAAAAACATCATCTTCCTCACCACCCTTCCCAACTTCAGCAACAGCATCTTGCTAGACATCCTTACCAAGTTCACCAACTTCACCAACTGAATTTAGTTCTTCAACATCCTTAACAACAGTAACATTATTTCCAGCACCCTTATCATCAACAACATCATCAGCTTGCTCAGCACCATTATAAAAATCAAAATCAATAAATTAGTGGAAATTATGAAGGACTAAACTATTATATATAACTATAAATAATAATATAAATTTCAACAACTTCATATCCAACCTTCATCTCCTTTCTAATCTTCGAAAATTCTTCTCTACATAATGCAATGATACGTTGCTCACTTTCAAGCATAGCATCATATAGTTCTGGGACAGTGGAAGACACCTGAATTTTGCAATAATTAATACAATGCTTACAATAATAACATACTAAAACCAATCAGTATAGATGCAATCATACCTTAGGATTTCTATCGGAGAATAGTCGCTTCTTAGAAGAGGGGAGTATTCGTTAGAAAATGTGCTTCTAGTTCTCCCGAAAAAACCTCATATCTCCTCCTTCTGAACAGAACAGTCAATCCCATCATTGTCATTGGCTGTCTGATTATCATCACCTTCATGGTCGGAACCAAGATCTTCTTCCTCTTCACTTCGAGGTAGAGCCAACTTCTCCTTCTTCTTATCAATTAGTGGGCCACACACATATTCAAGGTTGATGGATTTAAAGTAATCTGTACTCTTCTCAAAAGTTTTAACCTCTCATTCATTTAAAGTCGTCTGCATATCGGGAACAAACAATTGTTAGAGAATTTCTACAAATAATTATCCCTATATAAGTAAAAAGAAAGGGTAATTAAGTACACACCAATGTATTGAATTTGGATTCAATATTTGTAACATTTACACTGAATTCCCATCTACTGAACCGTGGATACCCTGTGGCAACTCTTTTACCAACAAGATTTTCTAAAGAAATTACTCTCTTCACGGCCCATACCTATACAACGAAGATGTGAAATGGAAGACATATTTTTAGAAAATGGACATGGAATTTGCTGTTAAAAAATTCTAGACATCACCAACCCCTCACCAAAACAGCTAGCTTTCTAGCAATATTTTTCTTAATTTTAACATAACAATCAAAACATGCTCAACTTTTATAAAACTTACCTGAAGTGCTAGAGGGAACCCGGACAAGTTGTAGGTATAATATTTGGATTTCTTTTTCTTCTTCTCTTCCTCACCCTGCAGCCTTCCTTTGCCTTTCCCTTTCACTTCTTGTTCTTCTACTGACTTCTTGTTCTTGTTCTTATTCTTTTTCTTCTTATTTTCTTCTTCTTCTTCCAACGCTTCTTCTTCTTCTATTGTCTTCTTATTCTTCTTCATCTTCCCCTTCTAATCTTCCTTCTCTTCTTCGCCTCTCAGTTTGGGGAGACGCTTGTTAAGTACATCATTCAGAAAAAATAGTGTAAAACTGAAAATGTAAGAACCTTAAGGAATTTTTTTGAATTCATCTTCGTTTTCAACTAATGAAAACGACCACCCCGAGATTGTAGGGAAAAATCGATATAAAACGCAGCGGAAGAAACGAAAAATAGATTTCGTATGGTTTTAAATTTTTTTTTCTCAAAGTTGAACCTTAACCTTTTAATTAATTAAACTCAAATATATACGGTTAGAGTTAAATACCTCTTAACGCGTGATCCGATTGACATACGTCGATTGGTAATCCGTAAAATCTTTTCCGATGCCCGTGAACAGTACCCGTGTGAACAGTGATTGTGAACAGTACCCGCGTGAACAGTGATCGTGAACAGTATCACCACCCCCCCCCGTGAACAGTACCGCGAGATCTTCCAATCCGAACACGTACGTGAATCACCTAGGAGCGTGGTCTCCCTTTTTCTTTGAATTGCAAACCTGAGAATGGATGAACAAAGTTTTCTTTTTCTTTTGTTAGTCACAAAACAATCAAAAGAAGACAAAAATTATTCCGGTCACTTTTGAGTTCTCAATCTAATGATCGAAACTCGCGTGAACCTAATTCGATGTTGTACACACAAGCTTATTGATGAACAAGCAATCAGTGTACTATCAAAGAATAATCTCTTCTCTCTTTTATGTTTAGTAGAATAAAAATTATCCTTTTCTATGAATTGAGAAGAAGAAGAAAAAATGAATCATTCAATCAACTATCGTGGCCGAATTCTATATGTGGTATTATATAGGTGGCCGAAATTTTGCTTCCTTTTCTATTTAGGATTGCCGAAATCTTCCTCTAAATGGACTAGGGTTGCTGCAAATCACATACCAAAAAGAGTTTGTGTTGCACCCTAATTTCCATCAACCTTTAGACTTCAAAACCTAATCCAACTCATAGATATTTTTATTCTTTTATTGACTAAATAAAAAGACTTCTTATTTGATTAAATAAATAAAATTAATTATTTATTTTCTTATCAAACAAGTCTTTTACTTTTAATATACTACTACCAATAGTATAACTTTAGGAAATATATTTCCTGATCAGAAAAAGATTTGTTTCTTAATTAAACAATTAATTAATAAATTAACTAATTCTTATTTAATTAAAACAATGAAACAAAATAATATATTAGGTTAATATATACACCTTGCCACCCCACTTATATAAATGGGCCATATATTATTTTCTTATTTCATTTAATCCATTGGACTTTAAATAAAAGCCCACATGTGAACCATACTCATTCTTACTAAAAGAAACAAGCCCACATATCTCCTTTTAATATATTAATATAATAGTGCATCCCATTAATTAAATAATAGACATATTATATTCTTGATATATTAAAAACAATTCTAGATGGACCCTTAAATTGGCCCGGTAGAATATATCAAGTGATTCATGCAAATACATGTGGATTGGGGATCTTGGCGGGCTATCTAAATTTAAGCTTCAATAAACACAACCTAATCACAATCAACAAATGATTCACTTAGGTCCAATCTATTAATTTTAACTCATTCCACTAAAGAGCTAAAATTGAACTCTTAAATAAAGATAGAATAAGGAGATGTTTCTCATTCATACCCTAGACAATCTTATAGGAGATGGTGTATCCTCGTGAATAATATCAGTAATCACCAAGAGCTCATAGACCGCCTATAGCTCTCCAAGTTACCATATTTCCTCATATGACCACATTTCGAACTTGGATACTTTGACTTGTCCAGAAGCCATGTTTTCAATAATCATTATTGAAAACTCAACGTTGAGATTTAATATCCAATACCTCAAAACATCCATATGATGATATTATACTCTCATTTAATAAATGGAGCCACGATGTCCATATCTATAAATGAAGTCCTCTATCGATTAACAAATGTATACCACCAAACTATCGAGGATAGACTATGCTATATAATCGTACTCATTGATAGCTCTAATGATAACACTTGCAACCATAAGTCCATCATTTATCTCAGGATTAAGATAGACTCTCCGATTGTCCTCTTTAATGAAAAGACTTATATCTAGTGACGGTTCTAGATAAAGTATTTCATTGTGATCCAGTTCAATGCACCTAGTGCACTAGATTCTTTTACTCGAAAACCTTTCGATGATTTTAGACTCATCATATTCATTTGATCCCACTCAAATGCTAGTAAAAGAATTCTACAACTTTAACAAGATAGAGGTGCCCAACCTTTGACTTAAGTTGTGAACGTTATTCAAGACTAACTAAAGAATTGTATCTACCTCATACATATCCGGATGTATGAACAATTCTTCATGTCTCATAGTCTTTTGACCTTATGATTATTTACCTTGACAATTATAATAATAAATGTTATAAGTAATTGTAAGAATCAGAATTCACTTTATTAATATGAGAAGATTGTCAATTACAATATTACACTCTTGCCATTGAGCATAATCCTAACAGAGATAGCTGTCATCCGTCCGTCATCCGTGCCAAAGAATTGGCTTACCATATAGATATTCAACATCTTGTACGCATCTTCACTCTCTTCGGACGACATTTTCTTCAACGTAGCATACAATACCTCAGCAGTAGGCCTTTTTCCTTTGAAAATTCTTCTAAGCATTGAATCCCCTTCTACTTCATTGTTGTTGGCAAAACCTTCAGGCAGCTGTCCCATTTTCAATCCGCTGCATAGACAAAACTCTTCTTGACCGAAACGAGCTTTCGACTTCCCCAACCCAAACCACATCTCATCTGGTCTTTGTCCATTGAGGTGAATAATCTCTCTTTTCAAAAGATTATGAATTAGGTGCCCGTAAACTATTAACGGTTGTTTCAAATCCAAATATTAGCCGAAAGGGCCTTGCTTGAATTTTTCCACCAACCCAAATTTTTAGAGGACCACCTTCAAGTCTCTAATCATAAAAATCTTGCTTCGACTATTTACTCTGACTGGAATCCATTTCTCATATCCTGGGAACCGCCACAACTTTTCATTTGAATTTTTCGGCATCTGGAAAATTAAAAAAATCAAATAAAACTTAGGTTCAAAATGAAATACATGTATCAGCATTATGCGTGTACCGGCTTTGTAAATGAAAATAATTCTAGGCTCAAAATCAGCATTATACATGTATCAGCATTATAGTATGTAGAAATTATACATGTATCAACATTGCATTAGAATTGAAATTAAGTCATAGGCTCAAAATTATACATGTATCATCAGTCTCAGGCTCATAATCAGTACTAGGCTTCTAAAAATTGTTCATAGTCTCCGAGGCTCAAAATAATACATGCATCATCCATCCATTGGCCCTAGGCTTAAGACAATCATTCATAGGCTAAACATATACATTCACCATAAAACCAAACCTAGGCTCATCAAATTACATGCTTCATCCATCGGTACTAGGTCTGTTACAATGATTACTAGGCTTTAAAAAAATACATGCATGCAAAATAAGTCATTCTAGTCTGCAAACGTTATTCTTAACATTGAATTGCATCCCACTAAAGGTTTTTCCAGTGTAGTTCACAGCAATAGCTAAATGCTTGCCCTTCTTCAAACAGAACACACACCCTCCCAATACACATACAACAGAACACAAACATGCCAAAAACACAAACAACAAAACAATCTCCCATCAAAAACACAAACAAGAACAATCTCCCATAAATTGTAGTAGTTTGAAGAAATTAGTACCTTGAAATTGTCTCACTTGTTTGCGTTTCCTCTAGGGTTTGGGGTGCTTCGATCAATGCCGACCGTCGACCTTGTGCTTTAAACGACGACCTTGCTTCTATTTCTGGGTTCTTGCTTGGGTTTGAGTTTAATCGTCTTTTGGGTACACAGACGAAGACCCAGATTGAAGGGCCACGACGACCACCTTGCTTCTCCTTCCTCTCTCCGAGTCTCTGAATTTCTGGGTTGTTGATTGAGTTTCAGTTTTCCGTACACAGAGCAAAACAAAAGCAACGAATGTTCTTTGGTTGATTTGAAATGTGTTGTTCATCAGTGAGTTTTATGGGAAATGACATTGGAGGGTATTGTAGTAAACTTCAACAAGTTATAATGAATTAAATATTTAAAGAGGCTATTGTGGGAAATTCCAGATGAGGGGCTTTAAAGGTCAATGTTGTAAATGTGGTTGGAGAAAAGGCTAAAAGGGTAATTTTTTCACCAATAGGCTATTTTCTAAAAACTAAACGTTGAGAAAGGTCATTTCCTACAATTTCCTCTAGAAGGAATTGAATTTTTGGGGGTTATCTTTCAAGTCATTGGTTGGGGTTCATGTTTCAATTCACATCAATCCATCATCCACAATCCACACAACAGTATTCATCAAAGATGATTCACTAACGCTTAGCCACTGAATAATTCATGAGTGACAGTAATTCTAGCCTCTAGGCACAATTAGACGTTCTTGCCAAAAAATACCCCAAAAAAGAATTCAAAAGAAATGAATTGAACATTGTTCATGAATCATGGATGCGCACAAAATGATTCAAATAATGAAAACAATAAACCAGTTATTTTCCAGAAGCATCAAATAAGTTTATATAACAAGAATAATATTTAGCTTATCTATCATTCCCCACAGTGGACCAATATTATTGTAGGGCATATATGCAGGGTGGCCCTCCATTGATATGGGGACACTATGTCCTGTCCTACACTCCTCCATCCATGCAAGCACACACAGCCACACACCCTATTAATTGGGTCCCAATATATTTTTGTTTTGAGAAAAAAATAAAACAAAGAACAATAATTCAGCAACTACCCTTTATACAATTTGTCTATAACCCTAATTTCCAAAGCCTGTTGGATTTTGTCTTCGCAAGCAGCCATGCACACACTCATATCATACTTATTAGGACAATTGTTAAATTAAATAAGTCCCTAAAGTTTTTATTAATTCTAATTAGTTTGCCACTTAACTTTAAGTCTTGATGATTTTTATTTAAATAATTATTTAACATTAAAGGATATATATATATATATCTAATTAAGTCGCTTAAGAAGCTAGAATAGTTTGATTGCTTTTACAAAATTGCAAACTAATTGAATTTAAATTAAATAAAAACTTATGTAATTATTGGTAATTTATCCTACTTAATATTTAGATTATGGTCCACTAAATAAATATTATCTACGCTCACGGGTTTGCTTCGGATTATGGACTTTAAGCAAATTTTCACCTATAACCCAAAAATGGTCTACTTAGTTAAGACTTAAGAGAGACAAAATTGTATATATAAATCTTGAGGCTCATTTGCTAATAATATGAGATATGACAATTTTGGAACTCATTTACAAGCAATGTAAGATATAACAATTCTAGATCTTATTCGCTAACGAGTAACGACGTGAAATATGTCAATGGTTCTGTTTGTTGGGTAGTTGGCGTATCGTCCGGGCGCCCAGTCCATGCTAGGTGATTGGGTCGAGTGAAGACAGTCGTTTGTAGCTGGCAATTGATCTTCTTGGAGGAAAAGCGACAGCAATAGCGATTGGAAATGTCATTTAGTGTAGTGTGCATGCATGTTGTTGGCATTTTTAAGTTATGGTGCATTGAGCGACTCGTCGTTATTTGTGTAGTTGTTGCACAGTCGATCTACAGTGGCCATCATCAAATTAATCTGACTTTGTCTATATTATATATATATATATATATATATATATATATATAGGTATCGGCCGTAGGTATAGCTTGGTGGATGGGATGGACCATGCTACATGACTTATGATAGGTCTCACTGGTGAGCTATTAAAGGAAATTCTGCAATACATAGTTTCAAGTATTATTGCAGCCATTTTTAAGGTTATTCAATTAACAACTTTGAGCACAAAATCATTGCTCTATATCTTAACATTATAAAATATTCATTACTCTCACTCTCAGTCTCACCATTCCCTAATCCCTATATTCATTATATATTGTATGTCGTCCCAACCCAAGTTGGCTGTGAATACTTCAGTGAAATCATGAAATTCATAAATTATATAATTTCAAACTCAATATAATATGTAATGTAGTCGATTATAATAGTTTTGATCGGCCACAAGTCATAACTACTGCCTCGTATTTATACACGCTCACCCAATTTGTTGAAAAACAAATAGAATTAGTTTCAATCATTATGGGATTTAATTAATTAAAATACGGTAAATTTATGTATTCAAAACATATTATAATTAGTATGTAACAGTTTTTTTTATCTTGTCCAAAATTAATAAGTAATTAGTTTTTTCAAAGTAATTTTTTTTGAAGTATTATTAAAAAAAATAATAAGTACTGTAATTAGTTGAAAGTTACTTGTTTATTCAATTCCTATATATGAAAATAAAATTATTAACATATATTTTACAATTTACATCCCTTGTTTTTCCATAATTAAATAAGCCAATATAAATTAGGAAAAGAAATGCCTTTCTTTAGTTTAATTTGATTTATATATCCTCCCTTTTCAAGTCGTGAAGTGGGGAATCGATGAAATAAATAAATAAAGAAGGAGCTCTTTAAAATGGGAAAAGTCACCAAATTTTGCAATTTGAAGTGGGCCACATCCAAACAATTAGGAACCTGATAACAACATATTGCAAGGAAAATTAAGCAGGTTGTTGACATTGACAATGACTACAAAGCTTGCAATTTGTGTACTTAATCAATGCCCGTGTTAGGTGAAAAGCTTTCAATGTTCGTTATTACTTGCTTGTGAGCCCCATCACCTTTTATTTCAATTCAATTTTATATCTTTTTATATATTTAACAATCTAATATTTCTTAAACAAATTTATTAATTGATGATCGAGTATAAATATGTTTTTTTTTCTTATTGTTAAAGTATTTGAAGACCATATATAAATCTTAAAATTCTTCGACATATATTTGTGTCTCATAATTATCCGATTATACTTGCTCCTTATTTTATCTAATAACTGGACATGTTCAACCTCAAACAATGATCTTTTGGAGAAAATAACCTAGCGAATTTTTGATGGGACTGATTGTTCCTGAGAGGAGATCATATTTATGAAGAATACCAATATATTAACAAAAATAATTGAATTCATGTGATGACCGAATAAAAAGGAATGTGAAACCGATTTTTAAGATTTTAAATATGTATAATGTCAAACTTCGTTTGTGTAAATACTGTCAATTTTTGTTTTCGTCTGTGTTTCTTTTTTTATTAACCTGTTTTACTGTTGTTGTTATTTTTCACTTTTTCTCCACCCTCTTGTATTTTTATTTTATATATAAAAAAAATTCTTCTATTTTATATTATATATATATATAATTTTTTTATTTTCAGTTCATTCTGATATAAAATATATTATGATGAAGAATGTAGACCATTAAATTTATATATTTTAACTTAAAGTGTATGTATTTATCAAAATTTCTCTATAATTTATAGTCTACATTCTTCGTCCCGATATATTTTATATCAGAACGAACTGACAATATAAAGACTATATATATATATATATATATATATAACCGGACATATAAGAATCTATTGTGTTTATGAACTTAACGTAGTCATACAAAATTTTAGCTTTAAGACAAATCATAGATACATTTTCTCCCCACCAATATATGCGAAATTTGAGTATGTTACGATACAAGAAGCATTGGAAATCACAATCCAAAACTTTTTTTTTTTTTTTTTTTTTTTTACTTTTAGTTGTTTATTTTGAAGCCAAAAGAAGAAAGATGTGTTGTTTAAAGACATATGATACGGACATTAATCTTTTTCTATAGTAGTTGAGTTGTGATTATTTAACAAACAATGAAATTTCTTACGTACCTAGTTGGCTAAATCTTTAGTCCAAGGGTTGATATTGAGAGAGCAAAATACATTAATGGTTGTTTGTTTTTTCCACTTAAAATTTAATGGATCTGAATCATAATTATTAAGTTGTTTTGTTTGTTTTTATAAGTGGTCAAACAACTTAAAAATGCCAAAAAACAACTTAAAATAAAAAGTAAAAAATTATGACTTTTCACTTAATTGCAAATCATTGAATTGCATTAAATGCAATCCAAAATCTTTTCTTCCGATACTATCCCCTATGTATAACATATTTCCAATTTCATCATAATTATATATGGTACAAAAATCTTTATTTTAATATATGTTTATTTTAAATAGTTTTAAAAATAAAAAAGAACCCTAATCACTTCTCATATTGGTGTTTAATATCAATATTTTATTATGATATTAGGGTGATGTATTTATATATTATTTCTTTAGAGTATTTTGTATGAGTTTTCCTGCTGCCTCTTTTATTTTTTGAAAACAAAAAACCTTTCTTTTCTTAACAAAAATGAAGTTTATTTGTAATTTAAGAAGAAGATCATGATCATATATGTTCATATATAATTATTATTTTTGGATTGTTTTTATTCCATATTATATGTATTATTGTTTAACGTGGGTATAAATATAAAATTACTTAGTTTCAGACAATTTTACTTTTAAAAAACAAACAAGTTGATAATTCATTCAGATGTGAGGAAAAAAAAACAAACATGTCATTTAAGTTCAGATTTCAGTCCCTATTCAGTCTTCAGAAAAATTCAGGACTGTTCAGTCTTCAGACAAAAAAAAAAACGACCCCTTATCTTCTTCTTAGATATTATCACAATTATGTTTATATATTATTGGAATAATTACATCATTTCATTTTGAATAAATTATAGATACAGTAAAACCATTCTAAAATAATATTTTTAGGACGTAAAAAAATTATTATTTTAGAGGGGTTATTTATTTATCGATAAATGAATAATCTATTGATTTATCGATAAATGAATATTTATTAATTTAAAAGGGAGTTTTATGTTTTTACTACTTTTTTTAAGTTTTATGTTTTTACTTGTACATGTATTATAAATATTTTCGACCAAGATACATAAGTACATAGAAGTTAATAAGTACTTATTTATTAAAGGTTATCAGAGGTTTGAAAAATGTTGAACTATTTTTATTGCCCTCCTAAAACAACATCAAAGATTCAACCAAGCGATGCTGAGATTATTCGAATATTAAAAATTCATTATCAACGTCGTTTCTACTTTAGCATTTTCGAGGACTACGTGGTAGGAGCAATAAATTCCGAAAAATTAACATATTGAATGCTATGAAATTTATTAATGCGGCTTCGAACATTGATATGAAGACAACAACCATTACAAATTGTTTTTAATTTTTTGTGAAGCCATTTCTATCTACACTATAAAAACGTGATGGATGTTGATCACATTTTGAATTATCCTAGTGAAAAATGATATAGTGATGGAATCGCATACTGATGAATAAATTATTCAAGGGGTAATGAATACACCTACCGATGATCATGATCCAGATGACAACAGTGTTTTTACTAAGTGTTTTTCCAAAAGAGGTCTTTCAAGCAATAATAACATTAAATAGCTTCTACAAAATGAAAAAAAAATATCAATATGGTGTATGATTTGCAAAACATTAAGGATCAGATTGAGTTCGATTTCTGTACAAAGAAAAAATAAACGACCTTAGATGCATATTTTAAGAAAATATTTGAATTGACAAAATAGAAGTTAAGTTTTGTTTTTTGAAAGGAAGTTGTTAAGTTAAAAGTTTATTGATATGTTTATGAATTTTTATGTGTTATATTTTTTTGATGTATTTAATCAATTATTAATTTATATATTCGTTGGGACCTAAATGATTTCAAAAAAAATTATTATCTTATGCATTTAGCGATGTTATTAATTTAGTACACAGGCCCGATTCGGGACTGGAATATTTTATTATTTAAACGGGGTTATTAATTTATCGAATATTCATTTATCGAGGTTTTACTGTATAAACATTATAAACAATTATATTTTTATCAAAAATTATAAACAATTATATAGATATAAAAAATGTTTTTTTATTCATTACTAAAAAATGTATGTATTTGACGAGAGATTTGAGAGAAAAAGATTTAGAGATATGAACAAGAAGAGAAGAGTAAAGCAGAGGATTATTTCATTTTCGTTTATTTAGAATTAATTGATACAAATGGATTGTCTAGTTGCATTTATACACACACTTTGTAGTACCTCCAACATCCCCCCTCAAGCTGAACATAGGTGAGAGTGTGAGACACCAATATTCAGCTTGGAATGAAGGTAATCGAATTGCGGAAAAGGTAGAGCTTTTGTTAAGATGTCAGCACATTGATGAGCAGTTGGAACATGGTGTACTGCAATGACACCAGCAGAAACCTTTTCTCGGATGAAATAAACATCTATGTCGATGTGCTTCATTCGAGCATGATACACTGGATTCTTAGCCAACAATTTAGCCCCCTAATTGTCACACCAGAGAGTTGGACGTTGCGGTAGAGAGATGCCAAGTTCAGAAAACAGTGAAGTAAGCCACATGGCTTCAGTGGCAGCCTGAGAGAGGGCTTATTCAGCCTCACAGCTGGACTTGGCAACGACATTCTGCTTCTTGGAGCTCTAAGCTATGAGATTTTCACCCAAGTACACACATCAGCCACTTGTTGACCTTCTATCATCCACACACGAGGCCTAATCAGCATCACTGAATACATCAACAGACATAGACGAAGCTGGTTTGAAATGGAGTCACATACCGACAGTGCCTTTCAGATATCGAAGCAAACGTTTGCAGTGCTGCCAGTGATCATCAGTTGGACATGCCATGAATTAGCTAAGCTTGTTTACACTAAATGCAATATCTATACGAGTGTAGGTTAGATATTGCAAGGCACCCACAGTGCTTCCATATAACGAAGGAAATGCAAAACTTGATCCATTTTTGGTCAATTTCACACTTGCAATAAGAGGAGTAGAACAAGACTTGCAATTTGACATATTAGTTTTCTTTAACAAGTCAAGAACATATTTCGTTTGTGTGAGGAATAATCCAGCAACCAACCTTGAAGCCTCAAATCCTAAGAAGTAGCTGACATATCCTAGTGTCTTCAAGGCAAAAGTTGAATTCAAGGTAGAGATTGTGCTATGAATTTTAGTTCCATCATTTCCAGTGATTAAAATGTCATCAACGTAGACTAATAGGTACACAACCTTGTTACCTTGTCTTTTAAGAAACAGAGAGACATCAGACTGAGAGGAAACAAAACCCCAAATCTGCAGAGCTGTTTTGAGTTTCGAGAACCATGCTCGAGGAGCTTGTTTTAAGCCATAAAAAGCTTTGTTTAATTTGCAAACAAACGAAGGTTTTAGGCTGTCCACGAACCCATGGGGTTGCTCCATGTGCACATCTTCTGTGAGATCCCCATTAAGGAATGCATTGTTTATGTCGATTTGTTGGATGTCCCAACCGAAAGAGACTGCTAGGCTGAAAATAATACGGATGGTAGCAGCCTTAATGACTGGACTGTAGGTGTCATGGAAGTCAACACCAGGTGTTTGGTGGAAACATTTTGCAACCAACCTCGCTTTATATTTAAGAATGGAACCATCGGCTTTGTATTTGATTCGAAATACCCACTTACATCCAACCAAGTTGGAAGAAGTCGAAGATGGCACTAAAGTCCATGTGTTGTTTTGTTTTAGAGCTGCGAATTCTTCTAACATTGCTTTTCGCCAATGAGGAATGGCCAGAGCAGCAGCCACTGATTGAGGTTCTTTTTCTGGTTCACATATCAACGAATAGACCTTGTGCTTGATTTTCCCTGACTTAAGTCTAGTTGTCATCGGATGCGTTGCTACACTTTGATGAGTTGGGATTTGAGGCATGTGTTCCACAGAATCAGAGGGGTCTGATGTATTAATATCTACGTAAAAAGGAACAACATGCATGGTTGTGTCCAAAGAGTGGTCTTTAGTGTTGGAGACACTTTGCTGAGTCAGGGATTGTGTGGAATGTGGTCTGAGCAGGCCATCTGAAAATACTGTTGTAGAAAAGCTAGCAATTTGTACAGGTCTTTCAACTAGTGTAGGTGGAAACAACAGCTGATAGGAATACTCAAATTCGTTAAAAACCACATGAGGAGATACATACACCCTTCCGGAAGGGTGTAAGCATTTGTAGCCCTTTTGGCTAAGGCTATAGCCTATGAACACACATTTAGATGAGTGAAAGTTAAATTTTTGGTGAGAATAAGGACGCGGGTATGGGAATGCAGCACATCCAAAAACCTTAAAGAAGTTGTAATTGGGCTGCCTTTTGAACAACACCTCATATGGAGATTTGAGTTGAAGAATTGGCGTTGGGAGGTTGTTGATTAGAAGCATTGCAGCTTGAAAAGCTTCAACCCAGAATTTAAGAGGCAAACGAGCTTGAGCTAGAAGTGTTAGCCCCGTCTCCAGGACATGTCTATGTTTTCTCTCCGGGATTCCGTTTTGCTGATGTGTGTAAGCACATGAGGTTCGAAACTGAACTCCAAGTTTAGTAAGATGAGGTATTAGAGGCTTAAATTCTGTACCAAGATCTGCTTGGAGACATTTCAATTTTCTACTGAATTGAAGTTCAACAAACTTCTGAAATTGCAAAAAAATTCCCAAAACCTCTGACTTCTGTCGTAAAGGATACAACCACCCATATCCTCTGATACCATGAAAAATGTATGTATTTGATGAGAGATTTGAGAGAAAAAGAAGAGAGAAAAAGATTTAGAGATATGAACAAGAAGAACCGAGTAAAGCAGAGGATTATTTCATTTTCGTTTATTTAGAATTAATTGATACAAATGGATTGTCTAGTTACATTTATACACACACTTCGTGTGTTGACAAAATTGAACAATTAAGTGAAAAATATCTTTTGATGATTCTGTTGTAACCACCTAACAAACTTTTCCGCCAGAACTTGATAATGGGAAGATTTGTTATGTTTGTTACTTAGCACGAGACGATCATGTGATGATGTCAATGATAATGAAGTCTATCCTCATTTTCCTTCTAGAATATTGATACAGACACGTGTGCTTTGAAGCTAAGCAGACTCATCAGCTAATTCTCATGACTTTGCTGTTACTGCATCAGTCTTTAGTGCTTTGCAGTTTCACCATTGTTTGTAGTACCTCCAACAATTACAAAAATGTATTACTATTGACAAAATTATTAAAGTTATAGTTTATTTTTATATTCGCCACGGTGTCAGTTTAAATTTTTGTTGCTAAAAGCAATTTTCACCTACTCGATTTCAAATATAGCAAATCAATATATATATACGAAAATTTTCACATAAGTGCGCACTTATGTAATTATATAAGGGCATTGAATGTGAGCCTCTCATTTTACATATTTTGACTTGGTATGTATGCATTTGTCAAAACTCTTTTATAAATGAGTGGCTCACATTCAATATCCTTATATAATTCTATCAATGCGCACTGACAGGAAAATGACTGTATATATATATATATATATATATATGAAAAATTTCACCTCATTGTACACTAAGGATGTCAAAATTATCTATGGATACGGATATCCGTAAGAATCTTCTTAATTTAAAATGGGAATGAATATTATTATTTTGAGAACGGAACGGGGATAGATGTCATCCTAATATCCATTTTATTTTCCGGGTTGGGGATGGATATCGTCTATGGATCCCATCCCCATCCAGATCCATTATAGATTTTAATATTTTTAAAATCTAAAAATATATTATGTAATTATTAATTCTAATTATATAAGTTATTATTAATTTTTATATTTGAACTTTATTTCATGTATTTGTTTATCTTTAAATAGGATAAAATGTACTGTTACATATGTTAGTTATTATTTTCTCTTGTAAACTATAAAAATTTAAAGTTTTTTCATCGGATACAGATATAAACGGAGCGGGGATGAATATCTCTATCTTAATTAGCAGATTATCTGAATCCGCCCCGCTCACTTAGAAATGGGGATGAATGCGAGGATGGAGATATATATCTCAAACGGATACGGTGATGGATATTGGGGTATCCATACCCAATCCAATCCATTGCCAACCCTAGTGCGCACTGATTAATATTTATCAGTGCGTTGCATGTGGACCATTAGATTCAATTGCTTTGACCCAGTCTGTATGCACTTGTCAGTGTTTATCCATAATTTATGACCCACATGCAATGCACTGATGATATTTATATCAGTGCGCACTATTATATATTGTGAGTCTCTCATAAGGGATCCCTTATTTTAATTTCGGTAAAGATCACCATGAAATCACATCGATTTGAATGAATTTTGATCTAAATTTACTTTGTGGATAAAAAGTTCATCGAAATCTATCTATAAATGAAATTTGAGACATTTTCAAACACTAGAACTATTTTTCTTGAATTTCATATATTTCGTACATTTCCCGATGTCTTCATATTTAAAAAAAATTGGGATAAATAGTTCTAGTACTTGAAAATTTTTCAATGATGTATTCATATGTAGATTTCAATGATCTTATTAGCCACACAAAAATTCAGATCAAAATTTATTCAAATCGAAGTGATTTCATGGTGGTTCTTACCAAAATTAAAATAAGTAATCCCTTATAAGAGACTCACTTTATATATATATATATATATATATATATATATATATATATATATATCTCAACGGACGGTGTTACAATTAAAATATAAGACATTGTCGGGATTAATGAGCGCGAATGAACGCCTTTTACCATCAACGATAGTATTTTTTTTTTTTCAAAAAGTAAATTAGATTAAATTTGTATAAACTGATACTTGTCATGCCTGGTTTTTTTTAGGGTGTCGATATTGACAACCATAAAACTTATTAGTACACCCATATTTTATTAAAAAAAATTAACAATAATGATAGACAACCCAAAATTTTAACCAAAATTTCAACCCAAATGATGTGGTAAGTGGTTTTTTCATTAACCGCATCATCTCATGTTGTGTGTGGTGATAACAACTCACTTGCTACATCATTTGGGTTGAAATTTGGGTTAATTATTGGGTTGTATAACATTACTCAAAATTTAATTGCAAAAATATTCCAATAGAATTTACCAATAAGGACAAATTACTTTAACTGAAAATAAACCACATATATCTTCAACTATATTTATTTATTAAAAAAAATTTACCTTTCAAAAAAAAAACTTATGATAAACCCAAATTAAACTCTAATTTTATTCAAGTATCAAACTTTCTCATCATCATATGATTATCATATTGTTTTTGTCTTTTTTTATGAACATGAACTCTATCAATAAACAAAAAATATAATTTTTTTAACGACAGTTATAGATATCAACAAGTTTTTTTTTAAAGATAGCTGTAGATATCAATAATTTTTTTAAGATAGCTGAATAAATAAGTGAATTTCAAATTGAAAATCTCTTGACCCCATATACGGTTCGACATATTCCCTTTTTTACAGCTCCTACATTCGAGATATTTCCAAAAGTAAATTGGACTATCATTAAAAGAGGATTTGATTCCAAAAAGAGTATGATTTTTTTTTTATTTATGAATTGAGTGTGATAATAATTTAAGTTTAGTGTTTATAAATAATATGTATTAAAATGAATATATTTATTTTAATGAGGATGCTATTAGTATTAGGATGTGTGCTTATAGTAATCAGTAGAACCCCTCTAAATTAATATTCTTGGGACCTACCATTGAGTATTAATTTAGAGGGTTATTAATTTGAAGAGTTTTACATTGTAAAGTGTTATTTAGTCTTAGAAAATATGTGGAAGTCAGCTTTCTTGTTCAAGGAAGGTTCATTTTCGAGATTCCTTGTTTAGTTGGTTTTCTTTTTCAATGAATTTTTTTTCTTCAGGATTCCTAATTTAGGAAAGATTTATTAAGAAAATTTCCAATTCCTTTTGGAAATGTGATTACTTAGAGACCAAAGATACTCACCCTATAAATAGTGAAGTTTATTCTTTGATTGTATATAACAAGAGAAATCTCAAGATATACCTAAAAATTGTATTCCTAACATCTCCTAAAAATTCTCTATTTTCTATCTTCTTTGTTATAAGAAGAATACAGTTCAAAAGATGAAAGATGAAGTCCAAAATATCAAATACGGTGACTTTGTGTAAACTAGCATCTTGAAGTAATTTTCTAATTCTTGATTATTATGTAATATATATTTGTACTTTTATGGAATTATTAATTTATGTGATAGTCGGGACCAAAATTTTACATTAGGTTTCAAAATGAAATTATTAATTATCACGATAGAGGGTTTATTAATATTTTACACTGGCCCGAGTTGGGACAGAGATTTTTTTATTAATTTAGAGAGGGTATTAATTTATAGGAGATTAATTTACAGGGGTTCTACTGTATTTATTTTTAAAATTTTAGACATGGTTGTATTTATAAAAAAGGTCAAGCTAAATCAACTTAAAATTTTGACTTCAACGTCTCAATCACTTATGTGCTTTTAATCCAATGTTGAAATTTGAATGCATTTATAACTCTTTGATTAAAAGCACATAGATGGTTGAGATGTTGAAGTCAAAATTTTAAGTCACAAATTTAAGTTGATTTAGCCTAACCCTTATAAAAAATATGTGTACTAATAAGTTTTATAGGTGTCAATATCAACATCCTTATTTTATTTTATTTTTGGAAATCATGTCATGCTTGATTTAGTACTACTCATTTGGTTAGGTGCCGAGCTCTTTCTTTGATAATAATGCACCGCCATTTATTATAATAATTAATTACCCAAAATACCAGACATTACTTATTACCCTTCCCCAAATAGCATAGTAAACTCTAAAAAACATATTAATAATAGCAGTCAAGCTAATAATGATATGATATCAATTATTATTTAGGGAAATTGCACAACATTCCCGACTTTTAGTGTAATTGCACACATTTGAGACTTACCTCATGCTTGCACAAACAACCCACGTATTAGTAGTCAACGGTTAGAGTTAACCTTTCACTATTTTGTCCTCATGAAAAAGTCCAATATACACCTAGTTATAATTTATTTGGTTATTTCCTTTTTTTTGGTTAGTAAAAAATAATTTAATTAAAAAATAAAAGAAAATGCGATAGATTGAGTCTCATCCATTAGATCATATCTCCTCTATCTAATCCGACGAAATAAATTTATCATTCTTCTTATCTGATGGAGTCCATCAAATTAGAGAAATGAGATCATCTCTTCCGTCTGATCAACGGATGAGATATGATATATTCTATTGATTAAATAAAGGTGATTTGATCTATTTCGTTGATCAAATGGAAAAGATCTGATGTCCTCCTATTTGATCAAAAGAGAAGATCATGTCCTCGATATTAGATGAGCACAAGAGACCTCCTCTATCTAAAGAGGAGATCTCTACAATCGGTGGAGCTTTATCTTTTTTGCTAAAAAAAATATTTTGCTTTCGAATTATTTCCTAATTGAAGAAACAATTTCCATTTTAAAAAATAATAATTATCATATAAATATTTAATGAGTTTGTCTTATTAATATGTAAAAGAGCCGTTTTTTACTTTAGCTATTGTTTGCTAACGGAATTCCACTAACGATAGGGTTTTTAAACAATTTTAAGTAAAAGTCTTTTTTTTTTCTGAAGTATTACACTATTCAAAAATTGTGGATTTTTCTTGAGAATAGGAGGACTCGAACGCACAACTTCATGGTGCATGTGTGAGAGGTTTAACCACGGATCTACTCATCTCGTCGAGTAAAAGTCTCTTTAAGTGTGCAATTACAGTAAATATCAGGGCATTTGTACAATTTGATATACTAGTGGCTCGGATATATTCTAGGCGCAGCACTGGAATTTTTTCTTAGAACGGAAGAATATCAAGTTGCCAAGTTGGCACTTCACAATTAAGGTAAGCCACTGGCCACACACAAGTAACTGCCACCGTTGCACCAATTAGGAGTCGCTTTGATAGATTGTTTAATTGTTTTTGTTGCATTGGTTATAATTAAAAATTAAAGTTATAATTAGCATTTGATGCAGACACATGTCCACTTGCCCAAGTGGTGGATTGTTTATTTGATAATTTGTTGCAATAAAATGTTTTATGGAAGCCATAGAAATCAGAGTTTATGACTTGTAAAAAACGATTTGTAAGAGTAACTTTTAAGTAGTTTGTTTGCAAATCGTTTCCTGAATCCGAGCAGAAAGCAATAAGCAAAGTGCAATTTGTTGGCAGTTGACACCCCCAGAATCTATACCCAAAGCAATATACTAAACCAAACTCCAATTTTAAAGTACTTATGATCATGTCATGACTTGGTCCATAATTGAATAAATATATATTGGTTAAGCATCACTATACATCATAGAAATTAGAAATCTCAATTAATAACGAAACTTGTATATTTATTATTGTATGATCATATATGACGAACTCTGCAACAATAATTATGCTCCTACTCCTACTCATTCTCTCTGGCCAATTACTAAATAAAGATCTGTTTTATTTTTCCACTTAACACTTAATGGAATTTAATGTGCGTTATTAAGTTGTTTCGTTTGATTTTTTAATTGATAAAATCACTGAATGAGCTCCTAAAATCACTGGTTATGAAAAGTGAATTTTTTTTTACTTTTCACTTAACAACAAATCTATTGAATATATTTCAATTTATTTCTTCTAAATTTATCCCCACAAATCTAATCTAATTTCATGTTTTCTCTTTTCTTACAACCCTTAATCATATTAATATTTTTTTTTCCTCTCACGATTTAAATAATTTTAGTATCCATAAAACCTAGTTTTTTCAAGGCTCCAATCTCCATTTGAATCAAACGTTTTTTAATTGTATTCAAACCTATTTCGACTTCTATTCATATTTCAGTAAGGACTTTTTTTTTCCCATAATTTGATTGGTTTTATATTATGAGTAAATTAGCAATTTTAAAAAAAATAATTAACCGGATTTGTAAACAAACTTAAACCAATTAAACCATAAACCACATGCACTTTACATGTGTCACAAGTACTACGATATCATCTCTTTATGCACAGATGATCTACTCTCAAATTCGACACTAATTTTGTTAATTTACATATATATATTTATATATATATAATTGAATTATGTATGTTTGTGGCATATTATATTATATGGTATGTCCACATTGATAGATCATATAGATTTCATTGTGAATGTATAATTATATTATTATAATTCCACATATAAACATTGAACACATTTTTTTTTGGGTAAGTATAAACATTGAACACATTATTCGTGGTTTATTCTAACATGTTGTTATTTCTTAAACTAAACTTCAATTAACTTGTTCAATTTTTATACTTTAAGGGGTTATATTTTATTGGGCAATTTTTTTTTTATAAATTTGTTATTGTGTTATTAAATTACTGTTTTTAGTTGTCTAACATATATTAAAATGTAAATATATAACAAATAATAGTTGAAAGGGCATAGATGTAAAATTATTTATTTTCAGATATTTGTAACTTAAAAAAAAACAAATTATCACTTATATTCAATTTTCAGTGAAAAAAATCAAACATATTATTCAGTTTTCAGTCTTCAGTATAATTCAGCACTATTCAGTCTTCAGTATAATTCAGCACTATTCAGTCTTCAGATGAAAAATCAAACGCAATCTAAGTCTTAGTTTTTTTTTTCTTTTTAATTTCAAATAGTTAACAATTTTTTTTTTCATTTTTAATCAAACTGATCCTCATATCTTTTGAAAGTACCAAATAAGTATATGGTTCTTGATCATACATGGTCAAATTGATCCATCTGACGGTCAAACCTAACATCTGATTTTAGCCAAATTTATGAAATTATATTAGTACTTATAATTTGTCTTATTTGAGTAACATTGATTAAAAAAACTTAATTAAAATAAAGAATAAAATATATTAATAATTTAAAGAAAAAAAGTGTTAATAGTAAATGTAAAGTTACATTTATAATAAATTAATCTAAAATTAAAATACAATAATATTAACAATTTTAAATATGGAATGAATAAACAAATAAACAAATAATTAAAAACAAAAATTAGATCAACTTCGTGAGTTATTTTTGTCATTTTATATGCCAAATATTATACATATGTCAGTCTTGTAATTTTAATTTTAAAATACAATTTTACCTTTTCGATAGTTTAAGTTGACTAATATTATATTAATAAAAAAACATGAAGATTAATTTGGTCAAAAACAAAATAAATCGAGAACTATTTGAAATTAAAAATAAAAATTGAAACTTATTCGGTAATTACCGTTCTCTTCTGATTTGGTATAATGCATCTTTTTTAACAAATGGTTAGGGAAAATTTTGGTAGTGCCATAGTGGGATAGTAGTATGTGATACATTTGCAAGATATGCTGATATTGTAATAGAATATATTATATATGCATATATATTAAAATGAACATAAGAACCAATGCATATATACTCTTCTGTTTTTGTTATAGAATCAATTTTTCAACTGACTTGAGTACGTTGAGACTGATTACTGTATGTCACAACTCACGACGATGCAAATGCAAATCGATAAGTGCTAAATTCACTCTCTTAACCCAGTTTCTGTTCATGTGTTGCCATGTGGATAGCAATAAATGTTTTTCATTAAAAATCTAACATTTATAATTAACTTACTTTTTCATTTTATTTACAAAATAAACCAATAACTAATTTCCTAGATTGCCCTTCTTCAATTAATATCAATTTTTTTAAATAAAATAAAATAAAAAAAATATCAGGTCTGTGGTTTGTGTTGTTACTCTATTACTCTACAACTTCTTTTTTTCTACAGTTCTATCAGGTTTGAGTTAACTTTAACTCTCAACATTTACAAACAAAAATTGCTTTCTCACCATTGTTACAACTCTATCCAGGTAATTTTTTTATATTGT
This sequence comes from Dipteronia sinensis, assembly GCA_033220585.1. Taxonomy (NCBI): domain Eukaryota; kingdom Viridiplantae; phylum Streptophyta; class Magnoliopsida; order Sapindales; family Sapindaceae; genus Dipteronia; species Dipteronia sinensis. The sequence goes on from CM065636.1 coordinate 80,047,557, forward strand.
TTTTTATTAAATAATTTTATTGTATTTGATTAAATTTTTTATTTAACTTATTTTATTTGAATTTCTTTTGCAATACTTGTTTGTGCAGTTCTCACCATTTCAAACATAAGTTGTCTTCTCACCATTGTTACAACTGTATCTAAGTAATTTTTTTTAATTGATTTCAATATTAAATAATTTTATTGTATTGGGTTAAATTTTTATATTTAATTTTTTTACTTAATTTCTTTTTCATAACTTGTATGTGAAGTAAATATAAATTCTCACCATTTTCATACACAACTTGTCTTCTCACCAATATTGTTACAGCTCTATCCATTTAATTTTTGTTATTGTTTTTTTTAATATAAAATAATTTATTTGTATTGGATTAAATTTTTATATTGAACTTCTTTATTTGAGTTTCTTTTTCAAAACTTGTGTGTGTAGTTTTCACCATTTTCAAACATAATTTGTGTTCTTACCATTGTTACAATTGTATCTAGGTAATTTTTAATTGATTTTCATATTAAATAATTTTATTACATTGGGTTAAATTTTAAATTGAATTTTTTTTTTCTTAATTTGTTTTTCATAACTTGTACGTACTGTACACTTAAATACTCACCATTTTCAAATACAAGTTGTCTTCTCACCATTGTTATAGCTATATTTAGGTAATTTTTTAATATTTGTTTATTAAATAATTTTATTGTATTGTATTAAATTTTTAAACTAAACATCTTTATTTTGATATAAGTTAAATATAAAAATTTAATCCAATACAATAAAATTATTTAATAAAAAAAATAATCTCGATAGAGTTGTGCCTATAATAATGGTGAAAAAACAATTTTTGTTTGTAAATGTTGAAAATTAGAGTTAATATGATGGAACCGTAGAAAAATAAAAAGAGTTGTAAAGTCCTAGAGTAGCAACACAAACCACATCCCTGATATATGTTTTTTTTTTATAAAAAAATGATATTAAATGAAGAAGGGAAATCTAAGAAATTAGTTGTTGGTTTGTACCGTAAATAAAATGAAAAAAATAGATTATTTATAAATATTAGATTTGTAATATAAAATATTTATTGTTGTCCACATGTCAACACATAAACAAAAATTGGGTTAAGAGAGTCAATTTAGAAAATCAAAAGTACTCTATACATCATTAAATATAAGGTAGTGTTAATATGTGCCTTTCACAACTGCTTTATTTTTATAAAAAGAAATAAAAAAGGGTATATATTATAATAAAACAATAAATGAAATGAAATGATAAATGCTAGCATTTATTTATATTCATAGAAATAAAATAGGTGTTAAGAGCATCTCCAATGCTATTATGCATTAGGAGAAAATGAAGTGCCACATAGGATAGATAATAAAGAAGTTAGAAAAACTCTCTCCAATACAATTATCTAAGTTGAATATGTAGATGATGTGGCAAAAAAAGGTTAGAGAATATGGAGTTGAGTTTCTAATTCTAGAAACTCTCCTAGAAATGCTGATTAGGATTTCTAACTATTTCCACCAATAATATTAAAGCTCATTTAATTATAAAATAAAAGATGAGAGAGAATGTTATAATTATTTTATTATGATTGGTCAAAAAATAGATACATATTTGATTTTAGATAATTGCAATGGAGATGTGAATATGCATTTCTCTATAAAATTTTCAAAAGTGGGCCCATTTTGAATAGAAATACTGATGTAACACTACTTAGAACTTCAAAAATGCATAATATCATTGGAGATACTCTAACATAATGGATCAGGATCCTCTCATTGGTCCTTGTTTTTTCTTGATATTTTTCAAGTGTAATTAAAACATCAAATTGCATGAGAGAGAAAAAAAATGATTAAATTTTGACCATATATTTTTTATTTTACTTAAATGTTATTAAATTATAAAAAGTCAAAAAAAAAAAGTAAAAAGAGGATCATGATCCTAACATAATACAAGTTAACATTGCCTTTAAATATATAAGGTGAACACAAGTTACCCTGTACGGTCATAGCTCTTGCATCATTGTCATTTGTCACCCACTAATCACTTAGATTAATTGGTCCCCATAAAAATTAGTGAAAAACACAAAGAGGAGAGAGAGTGAGAGTGAATGATAACATGAAGCAAGTTAAAAAAAGCGAGATAATGTGGAGTCAATTGGTGGGACCTGAAAGACAAGAATTGTGGGGATACCTTATTAAATGTGTGGTCTCCACTACGAGAAGTACTTGATGCATATGATGCACCTTGCATTGTCCGCCCTGATATTGCTACAATTATCAAGGTGGACGATGCACACGGTACATCCGCTGCACCCAAGTTTTAACCCTCCACTACAACACCGGAATCGGTAGAAAAGTCTTCTCCCATCGGCCATCTCCATTTGAAATTGAATCTCTTTCCTAATTTATTTAATTTTCCTTGTATTCTGCAATATGGGACCTACTCCATGCAAACTTGACTAGGCTTCATATTCCCTTCCAATCCCACCCAAAATAATATCTTACCGCTGGAAATTTTACTCAAAATGATGTGTAATAAGTTTATTTGCACTTACCAGATTAATTATTATTATTATTATTTAAAATATTATAATAATTTAAAATTTGGAAAGGAGATAAACTCGAACCAACAATCCAATAATATTAGTGTGATGGTCAAACCACTTGATCAACTTCATATCGTCTAACAACTAGATTAATTATAAAATGATATAATAGTTACAAACCAATTTGCTATATTATTTTGATAAATTTTTAGCCGCAATGTAGACAATTTGATCACATATATAAATCATGATTTGAAATATATAATTTTTTTAGTTCATATCAAAAGAAACCTTAAATTTTATGAACTGTCTACCTTTTCTTAAAAAAAATCTCATAAATAATTTAAGATATGGAAATTTGGGATTAATTATTGTTATATCGTTTTGTTTCTAATATTACATCCGTTGATAGTGAATAATTATATATATATATATATATATATATATATATATATATATTCCTTACAGGTCTCAACTCTCTCTCTCTCTCTATATTTATATATTTATTTAGAGAGAGATGATGTGGTGGGCGTCTCATGCAACAAACAGAAAGGCAATTCACAGAGGTGGTACCAAAAGAAAACGATGGTGGAATCTCTTCAAAATCATCAACACCATCGATCCCACTTAAAAAAAAAAAAAAACTTCAACCATTTTCCCAATTCCCACTGCAATTAATCAACACCACCTTTTATGCAATAATAATAATAATAATAATAAATTAACAAATTGGAGAAAAAAAAAAGGCTGATCAGGCTTGTTGTTTGTGAATCTGCAATCTTTAATTCAAAAGAGGAAGAAGAAGGTACACAGGATTCATTTCACATCGTATAATAAATGGCCTTTTTGTTTCAGATTCACATAAAATAACACCTTCATCAAAACTGGGCCATTTTGTTACTAGTACCTAGTACCTCTCCACTCCCACACATATATATATTGTTGCACGATTTGATGGTTGTAGATATAATTAAGTGACTTGGCTGCAAATTAAACATCGATTAAATCTACACGGCCGCCGCTACGGTCTCGCCTTTGGCTGCCGCCGGCGACGCTGCTTTTTTGTTTGAAGATACGACGGAGAACTTCTCTTTCCTCTCGTCTTGATTCATTTGTTGTTGTCTGCACTCTGAGCTGCAGAAGGCACTATCACCCCTACAAAAATATCTAATCTAATCAAAACCCACAACAACAAAATCTTTCGAATAAAATGATAACCCTAATGATAAAATTGGAGAAATTAAGACAAATATATGTATATATACCTGTACATGTATATGTCACGACCAGGCACCAATTTACGTTTGCAAAGGCAACAAGCTCTCAAGAAGTGAGTCGTGTCTTGAAAATCAGTTGAATGTCTCCTGTGATTACTTCTAGGTGAGACAGTGGACAAGAACCGTTGATCTAAGCCTTCAAGTCCACCGTCACCACCGCCGCCGCAGCCCTGTTTTTGTCGGTTGGTAGCATTAAAAGGGTTGTTTTTATTATGATCTGAGGGTTGAGAAGCCGGCGTCGTTTCACCCAGATCGAAAGTGATTTCGTTCATGCTAGTGGTTCTCTTCATCGGCAGACGTGGCCTCTTCCCCAACAACATTTTCTTCAACTTCTGATTGAATCACTTGGGATTTTTGAAGGAGAAGAGAGAAGTGAATGAGAAGTGAAGAGTGAGAATATAAAAGAAGAGCCTATGAATTGAGAATCAATCTGGACCGTTCAATTTTTTATTAATCTTGGACTGATGAGTTATTGGGGACATTTACAGGAAAATCCACGTCAGCTTTTTATATATTTTTTATTATTAATCTGTCGAGGAGGAGCTTCGGATACTCTCCCAATTATCGAATGACAGCAGTCAAATTATTTGTGAATTTCAGTATCCACTCAAATGTTACCACGTCATCACCGCCCTTTAAAAAGGCAAAACGTTACCATCAAAGTTGGAGGGTCCCTTCCCTTGTTTGTCCATTATCTTCTCTCTCTCACTAATCCCACTTTAACCATGTTGTTAGACCACCACACATGAAACAATGCTGTACTACTCTTTAATCTTTAAATACAAATTACAAATATTACCAATCACATTTTTGAAAATTTTGAAAGCACAAATTATAGTGAATCGCTAGAAGAAGGGTAAATAAGGGGTATATGTGCTTAGAGGCGATTCGGTTTCATCAAATTTGAAGGGTCTAAAGGGTCTTTATGACATTTAAAATATATATATAAATATTACAAGTTTTGGAGTATAAATTAAATAAATTTAACTATATTTATATATATATATATATATAAAATAACAATATTTGGGCTTGGCTTCGCCACTGGCCGTGTTGTTTTTCGCCAAGAAGAAATGCTAGCTTGGGTGGAAACATTGTTCGATAGTCCCTCTGTGGAAAAATACTTCAGTTCTTTCTCGAACTAGTTTGTCTTTTAACTCACATCACATCCGGTGCGGAGGGAGAAGGCCACTGGATTACTTTTAAAAATTAATTTTTCTACTATATTTTTAACATTTTTCACTTTGACCCCTTTCATTATTTTTTCTTCATACAATGACCCTTTGATCAATCTTGAAGTTCTGGCTCCACCCTTGATCACGTCATATGATATTAATGATCAATAATGCATATTATATAACATGATGTGAGGTGAACCTTTAAATCATATCACATAGTGTATGTGATATTACTTATTAGTGATCAATAGTACATGCTACATATGTACCATTATATTAGTGGAAGACGAGCGATGATTAACGAAGACTGTTTTCGGCGTCTCAAATGCTGTTTGGCTGGCGTATTCTTAAAGATCATTATTGGTGGAGGGGACCGGAGTCCGGAGGGTACAATACTACAATGGTGGTGAGTCGTGAGTGAGGAGAAGGATATAGGATTATAGATGCATAGTGCAGAGATGAGACACCCACTTTTCAATTGCATCATAGAGTATGACGCATTTATATGTCTTTAGGGTATACGTCAAGTATCATATACATCTTCAATATTTGAATGGTACGTACGTAGATCTCATCATCTATATCAATCGTTAAACAAATTATATATTAGTTGTTTTTTCTTTTAATGTTCAAAATATTTTTCAGATGATATAATTTGGATTTTAGTGTGTAATTACAATCTTATAGAATTTTAAATCAAAACTAATTAAATATCTGAATTGCATCATAAAGCAACTTTTATGAGTACTATACAGTATACACTACAATATTTCATATTTTCATACATACATATATTTTATCCAAAATGTTAATGTCGTTTGCTTTTGAAAACAAACCATTGTATTTGAAATGTAAATTGAATGGGTTTTAACATTTTTGAATTAGGTTAATTTACGTTGTTAAGAATCAAGTATCACTCGATAAAATTAAAAATGATTATATATATACATTGGACTATAGGAGGAGCTAGGAAATTGTTTTTGTTTTGTTGAAAAGGTCAATATACTAATATACAATATTTAGAGTGGTCAAAGTATTTTTTTAATTATTAAATATTAAATATATATTTGTTAAAAAATATAAGCTTCCAGATTTTTCCAACTATATAAGGCTTATCGCCTGATTCGTTAAAAGCATATACATGTATAATTTAATCGGTACTCATCTGTAGATGAGTAGATCTACGGAATACGGATGCACTTTTCACAAGATTGATTAAGAACCTTCCATTTTACTTTTCATAATCTTTTTATACGGTTACGAGTGATTATACACAAAGTTGTAGAAATTTTTTTTTTTTGGAGAGGACAAATTTGTAGATATTGGTATTAACTATTCAATTATTGAAAGTGTGAAATCTTGATAAAGATGTCACTTACCAGCACATAGAAATTTAAGGGGCATGCATTAAATATATTTTTGCGTTTATGTTTTTTTTTAAGGGCTGAGATATTTTGTTTAATTAATTACAACAATAACAAATTAACAATATATAATGAAAGTGGTGGACTGGTGGTGTGAAGAGTCAGCTCAGCCCCTGGTCTGCCCACTTGCTATGTACACATATTAACAAAATTTCAAGTGGGTTACAAAAATATTAGTAACACTCTTGATGCACGTGCAATCGCTCCCTAATTCCCTTGCAATCCAACTATATATATATTGGCAAATTATAATCTGAAATTTTATTATTTTAATTTTGTACGTACACTTAAATTTTTCACAATTACAGAGGTTCATCTACACATTTACATAGTTAAACCCTTTCTGTAACCACGTGAGTTTGGTTGGATCTTTAGATATTATGTTTTCCCTTGCACACAGTCATATTGCTTTTTTTTTTTTCTTCTTAAAGTATTATAATAAATTCCGACACTAAACAGTAAAGTTAGGAGTCGATCGGGACATATCGATATCAAACAGTTTATATAAAATATTAATCATATTAAGCCCGCATTAAAATAATATATATTCACCACCTATCTTCAGTTGCATTTTTGCTAAACTTGTAGGAGGAGATAGTTTATAGTGGAAATGGTCCAAAATGTCATCTTTTATAGCTTATTTTGCATTCAAGTCAGTGCTTTAATAAGCTATGTTTAAAAGATACTTATTATGGTGAACTACCAAAATTGCCTTTAGATAAAATTTTTTTTATTCTGTTTGTACTTCTATCTTAGCTAACATCTCCACACTTCTAATACTCAACTCATTAACTCTCTCTCTCTCTCTCTAACAATATATCTCTTAAACACTTCTTTTCTATACCTCCGTTTATGAGTTTTGTAATACTTTATCCGATTATTTTCATTTGTTCTCCGAGTCTTTTATAAACCTTAAGCTGGTTGTGTGAATTTTGAATTTCCGAGCCTTTCTAAACACTGTCTGAGCCTTTTGCATAGCTGTTAGGTTTGTTGTCAATGAAGCAGTGTCCGAGCCTTTTAAAGAAGTGTCCAAGTCTTTTAAAGTAGTGTCCAAGCCTTTTGTAAGTGTTTCTGAGACTTTGTAATTACATTTCGAGCCTTTTGTAAGTTTTTCCGAGCATTTTGTAAGTGTGTCCGGGCCATTTGTAAATGTGTCCGAGCCTTTTGTAAGTGTTGCCGAGCCTTTGTAATTACATTTCAAGCCTTTTTGTAAGTGTGTTTGAGCCTTTTGTAAGTGTTTCCGAGCCTTTTGTATAAACCTTAGGTTTGTCAACTCTGTATCTCCGAGCCTTTTAAGTACTGACCCGAGCCATTTGACATATAACTCGAGCCTTTGTAAATGTAATCCGAGTCTTTTGAGAACAATTCCTGAGCCTTTTGTAGTATTGTTCATCCTTTTCCCCACTCAAAATCTTAACCATCAACAACTTTAACAATGGAAGATTCAAAACCGAAACCCAATTTGAGCTCGCCCCCGAATGTGTCTGCGTAGCGCCACTCCGTCCTCGTTTGAGTGATTGTCTGGGTTTCAACGAGACTTTCTCTCTTTACTTCACAACTTTGTCACTGTAAACTGAATGAAAGAAATCTGATGTGGAACAACTATTGGGGGTATTTTTATCTGTTCACCATATTAGGTGTCTTTTATGTTAGCGCACAAACGTCACTACGCGGAAGCGTTGCCGGATAGAACACAAACAAACAATAGCAAAAGAATTAAGATGGAAGAAAAAAATAATCCAATCATACAACACAAGAGTTTTTACGTGGAAACCCAAATCGGGAAAAAACCACGGCCGTCAGGACAACAAGAAATCAATCCACTATGAAGAAAATTGTTACAACTTCACTCTCATGATTTTTCTCTCTCTAACCCCAAACCCAAATACACTCAATGCTCTCTTTGAGATCTCTCTAATTAATTGCTAATTTGCTCCACACACAATAGTCTAGCTATTATGGTATATTTATATGAATTACAGGGAGTTTAAATAAACAAGGAAATCATTCTCCTATACATACAAGATTTCCTTGTTTCACATAAATAATATTTCCTATTTATGACAAGTTATCTTGTAAATGAGAAATCCTTATTCTATAAGAACTTCTAGAAACAAAACTATTTCCCTTTCCATTTAATATTTCCTGATTCAACACGTGTTTAAGATTGACTATGATTCAAGTTGCAGTTGGCCACCCGCTTCCTAAATCGTCTTGAATTATATAGCTCAGAAAACCGCGATCCACTCGCCACCAGGTCACGACCGCTGTCACTACCCTCCTTGGAACATGACCGCTGTCGATTCCCACAGTGCAAGGTACAGCGGTTGCCTACTGGAATGGGACCGTTGTCCCTGCAGCTGTGGAAATCCACAACGTAAGGCACAGCGGTTTGAGCTGTTTTCAGTTTCTCTGATTCTTCAGTTCTTCAAACCTCCCTCAATCTCAATCTTATACTTCCAAACGTGTCCCACGTCTCCAGGAAGTCTTCGCATTGGTGAATCCCGTTTCGTAACCATTGGAAATTCGAGCCATATCCAACAATCCTCCATTATGGCAAGAATTCCCAAAACTTCATCCACGGCTACGACTCTCATTACCGAGAATCAACATACCTACCACGAGGTATAACCACTTAGGAACACTCATCCCAAGATTTCACCGGCACATGTCAAAATTTACCTTGCTGAAAATTGTGGTGCAACTCCTCATGTTAGGTTCCCAGGGAGTTCGTTCAGCCATCGATAACCTTGTCCACCACACACCTTGCATCACCTCCTAACCAATGCGCTTATGCAATTGTGGACCCACTATTAGCAATGCATCCTCTTTTCATGGCAACTAGCGGTCATGTCATGAGGATGTTTTATGCCTCTTTAGAGGGCATCGCTGTAGTCGTCATACTCAAGAGAGGTGATTGCCGGATCCCCCTCTTTGGAGCCTTTAGCCGCACTTGTCTTCTTATTTTTACAATCCTTCCTTATGTGTCCAGACTGTCCATATCCCCAACAAGTGACTTTTCTTTTGGAGTCTCCATTTTTCCTGTCAACTAGAAGAGCAGAGTTATCAGAAGTTTTACCTTCACTCTTTAGCCTTCGTTCCTCAGAGATTAGTTTATTCGCTACATCTCCAAAACATATGGTTGAACTCCCATGCATCAAGATTGGCTTTATATGCGCATATGATGGTGGAAGGGACCAGATTAGTCTTAATCATTTGTCTTCTTCATCAATCTTTACTCCAATCGACTCTAATTCGGAAACCATCCCATTGAGCACTCCTAAATGATAGGAAATTTTTGTACCTTCAGACATCTGCAACATGTGAAACTGCTCCTTCAGGTAGAATCGGTTGCAGATGGTCTTCGCTTGATACAATTCTTGAAGCCTCTCCCAAAGTTCTTTCGCTGAATATGTTCCATGAATATTTGCAAGAACATTCTTGGCTAGGCTCAATCGTATCGCACTTGCAGCCCTCTCGTCCAAATCTTCTCAATCATAATCGCTCATCACAGGTTTTCCAGAACTAGTACCGGCCGTTTCTTTATTAAGATCTCTAGAGCCTTCAGGGATCGCAGGGGTTGGCTTGCCCTTCAACGCATTGTGTAAACCGTATTGGATTAGCAAATCTTTGACTTGAACTTGCCACAAGCTAAAGTTAATTTTTCCATCGAACTTCTCAACCTCGAATCTTATCAATTCTGCCATATCTAGTTTGTTAAGAAACATTATCAAGCAACCGGAGCTCTGATACCAATTGTTAGCGCACAAACATCACTACGCGGAAGCGTTGCCGGATAGAACACAAACAAACAATAACAAAAGAATTAAGATGGAAGAAAAAAATAATCCAATCACAAAACACAAGAGTTTTTATGTGGAAACCCAAATCGGGAAAAAAAAACTACGGCCGTCAGGACGACAAGAAATCAATCCACTATGAAGAAAATTGTTACAACTTCACTCTCATAATTTTTCTCTCTCTAACCCCAAACCCAAATACACCCAATGCTCTCTTTGAGATCTCTCTAATTAATTGCTAATTTGCTCCACACACAATAGTCTAACTGTTATGGTATATTTATATGAATTACAGGAAGTTTAAATCAACAAGGAAATCTTTCTCCTATACATACAAGATTTCCTTGTTTCACATAAATAATATTTCCTATTTATGACAAGTTATCTTGTAAAGGAGAAATCCTTATTCTATAAATTCTATAAGAACTTCTAGAAACAAAACTATTTCCCTTTCCATTTAATATTTCCTGATTCAACGCGTGTTTAAGATTGACTATGATTCAAGTTGCAGTTGGCCACCCGCTTCCTAAATCGTCTTGAATTATATCGCTCAGAAAACCGCGATCCACGCGCCACCAGGTCACGACCGCTGTCACTACCGATGTGCCTCCCACAGCGCAACTCGCAGCGGTTCCTTCTTGGAACATGACCGCTGTCCTTACCGCTGTCGATTCCCACAGTGCAAGGCACAGCGGTTGCCTACTGGAATGGGACCGTTGTCCCTGCCGCTGTGGAAATCCACAACGTAAGGCACAGCGGTTTGAGCTGTTTTCAGTTTCTCTGATTCTTCAGTTCTTCAAACCTCTCTCAATCTCGATCTTATACTTCCAAATGTGTCCCACGACTCCAGGAAGTCTTCGCATTGGTGAATCCCGTTTAGTAACCATTGGAAATTCGAGCCATATCTAACATTTTAAATATAAGTTATTAAAACAGTGATACTGTTGAAATACCACATCCAAAAAGTTCCATTTAATTTTTAAACCCATAATTTATATTTCATTTGTTGGTGGTCTCAAACTCTCATCAGCTAGAGACCTAGAGTTTACTAACCCACGATTAAGAAACTAAAACAAGAGTCAACAACGAGCTAATCGAGAGTCTAAGTCCAATATTACGTAGTTTTTATGTGAGTGGATGATTATTATATATATTAATTGGGCAACTAAATTATGCAAAAAGAAACCTTTCAATATGTACTTTGATCCAAATTTCCTACTATATATAACAATCAATCACATCTTGAAAACCATATGACAAAGATAAGAAATACAGAAATGAAGTGGAAAGTTGAGAATCTGTGTAAGCACTCAATAATCAGGATTAAATAAATCAAATCTGAAGATAGTTACATGCATATCTTTCTAAAGTACTTTCCATGGTCTTAGTCTTTACAATATGGAGAATATGTTACAACTAGAGTGAAAAAAAGAAGAAGTACAGATTCTTGTAGCATCTATATAACTTTATATCAGAGATTATTATTTGCTTTAAATGCAGAGTTTGAATCAATTAAAATTGAGCAAATCGGGAGAGCATCTGAAAATATGTGATTTTCAAGAAGATATTGATTGGTATGGCTGGCTTCTCAAGAACAGTTGATCATATCTTTGATGCTCACTTTTTAATTAGATTTAGTCCAATCACTGACAAGCATAAGATATAAATTTTAAGTCTTTCTTTCTTTGAACAGATTCCAACATTGCAAAATAAGTATCAGAGCTGAATTTACGTCTCTGTATATATATATATATATAAAAGTTCTATAGTCAAATTAGACCTGATATTTTTGGTTATGATAATCAATTTTGTAATACCGTATATTTGATTACCTTATGGGATAATAAATAAACCCTCACCAAAAATTAAAAAAAAAAGATTCGACCGACTAAAGAAATATATGATATTTATGTATATTTATATATTTTGTTAAAGCTTACTCACTTTTAATGGAGAATGACCTAAGACATAGGAAAAGCCAGACACAATGGGGACAATTAAAATAAACAAAAAGCAGCTTAATTTTTGGAACACAATGTTATTTATTTTAGGAGTCCAAAGTGGTCATCCAATTAAATAAAAAGTGTTTCTTCTTGTACTTCACAGCATGTGAACTGTGAAGGGCTTATTTTATTTTATTTCATTTCTTAACCTACCTGAGGTACATGTTAGCTTTTGACAAATTTATTTAGGGAAAGTTTATAATGAGCTACAAGATATATATCAAGAAATATTATTGGTCCATATTGTGATTGGGATGTATCTCAACTCTCAAGTGAGGTAATATCATGATTAACCTTCTTTATCTCTCAAATTGAATATGATCATTATATTATTTCAAAAACTATAAAATTTCCTCTCAAAGGGACATTTCCTTTGAGTTAGAATTTCTATAAATTCTAACAAAGTTGGATGAATAATGAATTTTAGATATATTTCAAAGAAAAAGTTAAACAACTTTTGAAATCAAATTAAATTATAAGGAATATTGATGAAATTAACGTATAGCAATGGTAATTGTTTAATGAGTCACTCGTAGAATCTGGTTGGACAGGGCAAAATGAAGGCTCATCCATTAACTCTATAAAATACGACCGCTCTTTCATATGTAAACCTTCGAACATAACAACGTTAGGTTCAAAGTTGAATAATGTATTGTAACTAAACTTCTAATTGTATAATTGATTATATAACTTAATACGACTTTTATCATAGTATTGATATGTTCGGGTCTATAGACCGATAATATTTGAGCGTGTGTATATATATTATAATTATTTATGTTAATATTTTTAATCCTATTTTGTCCTCATTTGATGAATATCAAAGAATAATGATTGGGGAGATAGAGCAATTAGTTGAACTTAGGAGGTTCATTTGTGGTCCAATCCAAATGTTGGGGGACCTTACACATGTGACCAGCTCACATGATGGTGAGATTTCCACACCTTAGAAAATTATCTTCTCTCTTAATAATTTGCTTAGAATCTGTTAAGCAAAGTGGTTGCTTAGCATCTACGTAGCCACATTTACAATAAATATGTGCAAGTGGGAAATTAGCTAGAGATGATGGGGTATAACTTGCTTCTTCAACAATGACTAGAAATAGTTGCACAGCACCCACCAATCTCAACCAAAATTAAATATCTCCTATCAGTCTGATATATATTATTAGGATGCTTTTGCCCGTGATTTTCTACAAACTGTTTTTAGCAGACCACATTTGGAGTAAATGCTAAACATCTCATAATCGTACCACAATTAATAATGTGGTTATTGGATGCTCATAACATGTTGCTAGTTAATTAAATTATTATTGATGTGTTAATTAATAATTAATTTATCAATTGACACATCATTAGTTGAGATTATAGTGTCATACAAATATGCAATGTAGTATTATACTTAAACTAAATACTATATATATATATATATATATATATATATAGAGAAATATATATATATATTCTTTTATTACAACAAGAGTTCGAAACACAAATATTAGACCATAATTTTCGGCTACTAGGCTCATCTACTATAGCTTAATCAATATCTTCTTCTACTTGATCAGTTACTTATAAGCTTCGTATTATTAAATTTAATACAATGATTTGTTATTACAATCCTGATATGAAAACACTTGCAAAATTAACTACTTTAATTTCAGTAATGCTTCCTAAAAATATACTTATCAAATTTTACTACAACAAATATTTTTTACTTAGATTTATTTTTTGGTATTAAAAGTGATTTTTATCTATATTGATTAAACATTACAACTAAGTTGAAAAATTTCTTCAATATACTAAGAATGGTATCTCTATATTAGTAACTGGGTACCCAATAATAGCAAAAGATGATATGACATTTGAAAACACATGAAACATGTTAATTTATGTTGTAATAATGAATGTTTCCCACTAACACAAGCATGGACAAAAACTTATAATGCCTGTATAAAAGATATATATATATATATTTTTTTTAATAATTCATCGGTCAGGCTGGATTTTTTTTCCGTACGAATTCACCGATATGTGATGATCAGTTTTATAGTACTACACATGAGATAATAGTTGAACAAATCAGATCCAATATGACCAGAGAAAGACACTGTACTGTCATTTTAATCTTCAAATGGATTCCACGTTTATTGAGTTGAGTCTCAATGGTGGAGTAAAAAGCTTGGTGCCCACAAGCCACCAACTGCTATCATCTAAAAGCCCCTCCATTTATTTGATTCAGTATCTTTTAACTTTTTAATGCAGTCCAGGCAGTTAAATGCAACCAATTGATTCTCTTCTGCTTTCTTTATTGCAAGATCAGTATTCTTCTGCATCATATTTTATATGCTCAAAACTGAACTCTCACCATTTTTGCCAGTATTATATGTTCTAATTAATAGAAATAAGCACAGCTTATGATAATATATTAATAATCCTTCAATTAGATTGAATAAGATATATTCCAATGAAAAAGAGATTCTATTTATTATTTTTTATTTTTCAAAAAAGAAATTGGTCAGAAATCAGAATATAAACCCTGTCGAGCCCACTAATTGTTTTGTCCCTTGTATAAAGTTTTTGTATGAGGTTGGTTTGCCGTTTGTGGTGATTATAATTCGTAGGCAGTGAAGGTGATAGTAATTTGATAGCGATGGCTTGATGCAGCTTGGCCATATTGTTTCAACCATTCAAGCTTAGTTAAAAAAGAACAAGAAAAAGAAAAAGGACCACACATACAAGATTTCAAGTTACTTTTTTATTTATTTTATTTTGTGCTTTTGAGGTCAATTGGACCTTTTGTAGAGTCCTAAGACATGGAACTGATCTAAATTAACCAGGTTTAATGAGAAATATAAAGACACTATTACAGTTTGATGTAACCATTGTTGATCATCCATTCAAGACTCCAGTGGTTGTTAACATTCTTAAGAGTCCAATAAGCCCAACCAAAAGTTGCTCTTCCATAGACCTCTAACTGTGCATTTGCAAATCTTTGGTACTCTCCTTTTGATGCTCCACTAACTTGCCACTCAGCCACCCATTCACCTGCAATTAATCATTAAACCAACCCACCGAATTGATATCATGTAAGCAATTTAATTATAATAGAAGCTCTCATGAGATATTAATTGAGACATACCAACAAAAGTGAGAGGACCATTTGATGTTGTGACATGATTTAACTGTGCAGTTCTGTTTGTGTTGATGAAATCTATGTTTTGCTGCACAGTCATGTTATCAAATATATCTTCGAAGAGATTGTAGTAATGAACATCAATTACTGATCCTGTTAAGCCATTAGTTAGTGGGACAAGCTCTCTGGGATCCATCGGTCCTAGTCGGTTTGACATCAGGACATAGGCCGCAGAGGAGTGTTTGCGCACAGCTTCATAACCAGCCTTGTAGTATTTGTTCACCATCTCTAGAGATGCTCCTGGAGAGAGAGGCTCATTGATAAGCTCAATAGCATAGAGGCTTGGTCTCTTTGCATACCTATAACAAAACCCTGTTAATAACTTAAAACTATCTTATAATAAGATTCCAGGAAATTATTAGTTTGCGGTGTAATTATTTAATATAATTAACCTGGCAGCTAGGAACTCTATAACATCAACTGTTTTCTGTATGTTATCATCTGTAGTGCCCCATTCCTGAGAGCCATCTCTGCATTCAAATCCATTTTGTGAACCAGGAGCTGCATGTAAATCGATTATAATCTTCACTCCATATTTCCTGTAAGACACAACACAACAAAGATACATAATTTTAAGGGTAAAATTCTTCTATTGATGGTAGAATGATTCAAAAGTCATGTTACATTGATACCCAATTCAAGTTTCAACCACTTATGGTTTCCTGTTGCGTTAATTACTGATAACATGACATGTGATATGTATACAAGTCACCATCCAATTGCATTTGAATGCATAGGACCGTCCCAATGGACCCGATCTTTCACACAGAGATATTGATATTACATAGTGGATGGCAGTGTATATATGCATTCTCAGAGTGTGGACCAAACACTGTTATTATTGGTATGTTTAAATGCAGAACAGTGACTGGTAAGATTCTCTGTTGTAATAGCCAAAACATCATTGGTCTGAATTGACCCAAATTTTGATGAGATGTGATGTAAAAGGTATTGATATTGAATTTGCATTTGAGTTAAATTTGAGTTGTAGGTCATATAGAATGAAAAAGAAAAATAATATGTTGATGATGGTATGGAAAATTATACATACTGTGCCCAAGTGAAGGCATTGTCTAAAGCTTGCAAGGATCCACCAACATAAGGCGGTGGAGGAGTTGGGTCGCTTGCTATCCACCAACCCACAGGTATTCTCACAGCATCCAGTCCATTTCCTGCTATGAACTTGAAATCATCTTCAACTATGAATGTCTTCCAATGCTCCTGATCAGATGATTACAATCATATTGTTAAATATATGTATATACTAGTTGTAAAGATGTAGCATATCATCTTGTACGTAGAACTTTGATAGGTGACCCTTAATAATAAGTAAGAACGTAAAGGACATTTTTATTGATATATATTTGTTATCAACCAGCAAAGATCCCCGAAAGTCACTTAAAACTAAATGCCCTATTTGAAAAACGCTCCGATAATGTCAGGTGTTAGCGTGGAAGACATTATGTTTATAGGTCTACACAGTTGACCTGGAAAAAACCCAAAGTAGGGAAAAAGTTGCACAGTTGAATTAGTTGACTTGGGCATGTAGAGGAAGCAAGTGTGTTGAAAAATTGGCCTCTAGATTATTTTGTCCACTCACTGGTAGGAGTTGATCAATTCCACACCCAATTATACATGGAAGTGGTCGCAAACAGACACACACACACACACACATCACTTGGTAATGATTGAATATACTTCACATACATACATAGACTACTTTTCAGTCCCTCTAAATGAAATTATTAATACAAGAAGTAATGGATGAGCTTGTTATTGGTATAATAATATGGTCTTACTCTCATGATTTGTGGAGCTTTGTTAGGGCCATAGCCATTAGTGACTTGAAACTCTCCCTGCAACCTTCCAGAAATGGTCATCACAAATACAGACGGATTATCATCGCCCCATGTTCCACTGCTCCCTGCATAATCTGCTGTCACCAATTCCTCCGTTTTCGCCTGATCATATTTCATTAATTTCATCCCGAATTTTGTTAACACCATTAAAATTAGTTTATATATATGCAACTCAAGTTTATTAATTGTTTCAATTTCAATAATGATCAACACCACAAGGAAAATTGTGAATATAATTCACCTGTAAGAAGAATCCATTGGGTGCTTTGATTCGAACACGACTCTGATCATCAGAGTTTCTCATAATCTCAAACATCTCCGAGCTACCGGGCATGTTTGATGTAGCTACTACATTGATCCCATTTCCATTGGAATCAAGTCCAATGAATTGTTTGTTAAAGACCCTAAGATTGAAAGTGATCTCATTGATCCTCCACAACTGCTCAAAACAACAAACAAAAATTCATAATAAATACTAGAAACCATTCATCCTAAAAACTTAAAACCGTTCAGAAATGGCTTATCAGTAGTATTTAAAGCACAAGATATTGATACGTTAAAGGAAAAAAAACAAAACCGTTACTTTAAATGTTTCCCAGCCGGAGGCAGATATCCGGTTGGCAACAATGATGGTTCCTCCACCAGTCTCAGCACAAAGATACTTCCCGACCGTTACCGATTTAAACTGAAGTCCAGTACCATCCTGACAATAATACCAATTATCAACACTAATTAATGTTAAAAGAGTTTGAGGAATCAAAATCTAGTAGTGGTAATTAATTGTACAAACCAGAAAGTCTCTGTTGGTGATGCCATCAAAAAGAGAAGGTTTGATCCAACCTTCTATAACTAGCCAACCTCCAAGATTAACAGCTTTGATTCTTCTAAAGCTGGGATTTGTCCTCCCATGAGAAAATGATAGCATCAAAAATACAACACATATCCTTATAAGTAGCAACAGCTTTGTTGAGTTGACCGCCATTTGATATATATTTTATCCTTTTTGTAATCTACCAAGGATCACATCTATTTATAGAAGGAATCCAAACGACGGGAGTCAATTATGTAAAAACTTTGACCGATTTGAAGATATACTGAAGCCACTTTTAAACGCAAACTAGTTAAGGCCCATCAAGGCCCAAAATACTTGAAATATTCCTTACCATTCATTTGGTAGGTATAAAAATTATGGTTGAGAGTTGATGGTGGAAAAGAAGAAATGTGAGTCACACATTTCTCTTAATTAAATTACGAAATTACCATCCACTCCAACTATAAATAGGTGGGAGTTTTTCACTCTAAAATCATCCCAAACAATAGTTTTCTTCTTCTATCTTTTGTTCTTTCCTTGTAAAGGTTGTAGTTCTCTCCTAAAATATTAGAGAGAGAGGTTGTAATCTTTTTGGTCTAATAAAGTCCTTCAGTCTTTGCCCATGGATGTTTCTCTCAGATTAAATTGAGGGTTTTACCACATAAAATTGTGTTTTCTCAAGTCTCTACTTTAGTTGCAGCATATTGCTTCCGCGTACAAGTTACTAACAGTGGTATCAAAGCCATCTGGTTGTATTCCAAGTTGCTAAGTTGTCAGATTCTACAGGAAATTCTTAGTATGCTATGTGGTTGCAGCATTGTCTGATCTTCCACATCAGAAAAGAATTGTTCTTGAGTTTATTGAGTAAGAGCTTCTAGTAGTATTCGTGGTTACTGGAAATAAGTGTGATGGTGTGGAAAGTGCATGTCTAGGAAAGGTTCTGGCTAAGGAAAGACTTGGTATTTAAATGGTCTATTGTGACTCACCTCTCTTACCTGGGAACCTACCTGGTGTACTATTCATAACTACAGTCACTATTCTAGTATACGGTATTGTTCATATATACAGTACTGTTCATATATACATACAGAACTATTTACTGTGAAACGGTGGTAGTTAAACAAATCGTGATGAACAAGATACCAACAAAGTTTGAGATTGAAAAGTTCAATGAGAGCAATTTCTCATTGTGGAAAATGAAAATAAATGCGGTATTGAAAAAAGATAATTGTCTAGCAGCAATTGAGCAAAGGCCATCAGAATTCACTGATGACAAAAAGTGGGAGGAGATGGATGGTAATGCTATGGGTAACTTACATATGACACTAGCAGATGAAGTATTGTCAAGTATAGCGGAGAAGGAGACAGCAAAAGAGATATGGGATACTCTGACAAGATTATATGAGGTCAAGTCACTACACAACAAGATCTTCTTAAAAAGGAGACTGTATACTCTTCGGATGGCGGAAACAACAGCAGTGACCAACCATATCAACACTCTGAATACTCTATTTTCAAAACTCATTACTTTGGGTTACGAAATAGATCCAGTTGAACGTGCAGAGCTTCTACTTCAAAGTCTACCTGACTCGTATGATCAACTTATCATCAACCTGACGAACAACATCCTTTCGGAATATCTAGTCTTCGACGATATTGTAGCTGATATTCTAGAATAAGAGAGCCGACGTAATAACAGGGAAGACAGACAAGCAAGTTCGCAGCAGGCAGAGGTCTTGACAATGACGAGAGGGAAATCAACGAAACGTGGCTCTAATGGGAGTCACAATCATGGTAGGTCAAAATCAAGAAATAGAAAGAACATCAAATGTTACGGGTTGTGGCAAGAAAGGGCATGTCAAAAGTGAGTGTTGGCATAACAAGAAGAAGAGTGGAAATAACAGAGCTCCAGAATCATCAAACTCTCAAATGTGTGTATCAAGCACTTCAGACGATGGTGAAGTTTTATACAGCGAAGGCAATAATGCTGCTGAAGGCAGAAAACGGTTTGCTGGTGTCTGGCTTCTAGATTCAGCGGCCACTTGGCATATGACCTCTCAAAGAGAATGGTTCTACAAATATGAACCTGTCTCTGGAGGATATGTATTTATGGGTAATGATCATGCCTTGGAAATCGCTGGTATTGGCACCATCAAGATAAAGATGCATGATGGGACAATTCGTACCATTTAGGAGGTACGACATGTGAAGGGCCTAAAAAAGAACTAATTGTCTTTGGGACAATTAGATGATCTTGTATGCAAGACCCAAATAGAAAATGGGATCTTGAAAATTGTCAGAGGCGCGCTTATGGTCATGAAGGCAGAAAATATCACTTCAAATCTATACATGCTCAATGGAGAAACATTTCAGGAAGCAGATTCATGTGTTGCATCAACCAACCATGGAGAAGAGTCAACGATAATGTGGCATCGCAAACTAGGCCATATGTCGGAACGAGGTTTGAAGATTCTCTCTGATCAGAATTTGCTTCTTGGGCTCAAAACAGTAAATCTTCTATTCTGTGAGCATTGTGTTACAAGTAAGCAACATAGACTGAAGTTTAGCAGTTCTACTGCTAGGAGCAAATACATTCTAAACTTGATTCATTCTGATGTCTGGGAATCACCAGATATATCCCTAGGAGGAGCAAAGTACATGGTGACTTTCATTGATGATTACTCCAGGAGATGTTGGGTATACCCGATCAAGAGAAAGTCAGATGTGTTTGGAGTATTTAAAGCCTTCAAAGTGCGGATAGAACTTGAATCTGAAAAGAAGATCAAGTGTTTGAGGACGAACAATGAAGGAGAATTTACAAGTGAGGACTTTAATGTTTTCTGCCAACAAGAAGGCATTAAGAGACAGCTCACGGTACCGCACACCCCTCAATAAAATGGTGTGGCAGAGCGGATGAACATAACCTTGTTAGACAAGACGAGAGCAATGTTGAGGACAACAGGTCTACCCAATACATTTTGGGCAGAAGCAGTCAAAACCGCATGTTATGTGATAAATCGATCACCTTCAACAACAATCGATTTGAAGACACCGATGAAGATGTGGACCGGGAAACCAGTTGACTATTCACACCTTCATACATTTGGAAGTCCTGTGTACGTAATGTACAACGCCCAAGAAAGAACAAAGCTGGATCCAAATCCAGGAAATATATATTTTTAGGGTATGCTGATGGAGTTAAAGGGTATCGCTTGTGGGATCCCACTACCCACAAGGTTGTCATCAGTATAGGTGTGATATTTGCAGAAGGCAAACTGCTAGAGAAAGGAGATGATAGCGCTTCGAAGAAAAATCCAGAGACTGCAAAGTTCAGGTGGAAAATATTCAGGATCTTGAAGATTCAAATTCTTCTAAAATAGGACCAGAGCACGAAGAAGAAGAACCAGTCGAGCCTGATGCTTCTGAAATTCATCGGTCAACTCGTGAGAGAAGACCACCGGTTTGGCACTTAGATTACGTTACTGGGAACAATATAGTATATTGTCTTTTAACAGAGGATGGAGAGCCATCAACTTTCCATGAAGCTACTAAAAGTTCGGATGTATCCCTGTGGATGACAGCAATACGGGAGGAGATTGAAGCCTTACATAAGAATAAGACATGGAATCTTGTTAAGCTACCACAAGGAAGGAAGGTCATCAGACACAAGTGGGTCTATAAGGTCAAACGAGATGGTAATGACCAAGTGGAGCGGTATCGTGCAAGATTGGTGGTAAAAGGATATGCTCAGAAAGAGGGTATTGACTTCAATGAAATATTTTCACCTGTTGTTAGACTCACAACAGTCAGAGTAGTTCTGGCGATGTATGCTACATTTGACCTACATCTAGAGCAGCTAGATGTGAAAACAACTTTTCTTCATGGAGAACTTGAAGAAGAGATTTATATGCTTCAACCAGAAGGTTTTTTCGAATCAGGCAAAGAGAACTTGGTTTGCAGGTTGAACAAATCTTTGTACGGTCTCAAACAGGCGCCGAGGTGTTGGTACAAGAGATTTGATTCCTATATCATGAGCCTTGGGTACAATAAACTTAGTTCAGATCATTGTGCATATTTGAAGAAGATAATGAGTTCATTATCCTGTTATTGTACGTGGACGATATGTTGGTAGCAGACCCCGACAAAGATCGAGTTCAAGAATTAAAGGCACAGTTGGATAGGGAGTTTGATATGAAGGATTTGGGACCAACAAATAAGATTCTAGGGATGCAAATTCACCGAGACAGAAGTAATAGGAAGATTTGGTTTTATCAAAAGAATTATTTGAAGAAAATCTTGCGACGCTTCAACATGCAAGATAGTAAGCCAATTTCTACCCCACTTCCTGTTAACTTCAAATTATCCTCAAGTATGAGTCATAACAATGAAGCAGAGAGGACGGAGATGTCTCGAGTGCCATATGCATCAGCAGTGGGAAGTTTGATGTTCGATATGATATGTACAAGACCAGACATTGCACAAGCAGTGGGAGCTGTTAGTCGACACATGGCGAACCCTGGTATAGAGCATTGGAATGTTGTTCCTCAGATGTTGCATTATGTTACGGAGGATTGGAATACACTGTCAGGGGTTATGTGGATTCAGATTTTGCTAGAGATCTCGATAAAAGGAAATCTACTACCGGCTATGTGTTTACAATTACAGGAGGAGCTGTGAGCTGGATTTCCAAATTACAAACAGTTGTGGCTCTATCTACAACTGAGGTAGAATACATGGCAGCTACACAAGCTTGTAAGGAAGCAGTTTGGATTAAAAGGCTAATAGAGGAACTCGGGCACAAACAAGAGAAGATTATTTTGTTTTATGACAGTCAGAGTGCCTTGCACATCGCAAGAAATCCAGCTTTTCATTCCAGAACTAAGCACATAGGAGTTCAATATCATTTTGTTCGGGAAGTAATGGAAAACGGTAGTGTGGATATGCAAAAGATACACACCATGAAGAATCTAGCAGATGTAATGACCAAGCCTATCAATACTGACAATTTCATATGGTGTAGATCCTCCTATAGTCTAGTAGAAACGTAAGCAGCAGGAATTTGTGCAAAGATTAGAGGGAATGATGGACCATGAAAGATGAGTTCAAGTGGGAGAATGAAGAAATAGTGAAGCCACTTTCAAGCCCAAACTAGTTAAGGCCCAAAATGCTTGAATTATTCCTAATCATTCATTTGGTAGGTATGGAAATTGTGGTTGAGAGTTGATGGTGGAATAGAAGAAATGTGAGCCACACATTTCTCTTAATTAAATTACGAAATTGCCATCCACTCCAACTATAAATAAGTGGGAGTTTTTCACTCTAAAATCATCTCAAGCAATAGCTTTCTTCTTCTATCTTTTGTTCTTTTCTTGTAAAGGTTGTAGTTCTCTCCTAAAATATTAGAGAGAGAGGTTATAATCTTTTTGGACTAATAAAGTCTTTCAGTCTTTGCCCCGTGGATGTTTCCCTCAGATTAAATTGAGGGTTTTACCACGTAAAATTACGTTTTCTCAAGTCTCTACTTTAGGTTGTAGTATATTGCTTCAGCGTACAAGTTACTAACACAATTAGATGAGTTGAGAGATGAAGGTTCTCTGTTGATTATTAATGGGAGAGGCACGAGTTTATAATATATTTGTTTTTGAATAACAATTTTATTGAAGGAGCCAAGCAAAAAACAACATACAGGAAAACAAAGTTGGTACCGCAGCTGCAAGAGAACAAGAGAAAAAACCCCAAGGAAGACAAAAACCGCCTAGAAAAACAAACATTCAATATAATATATATATGTATATATTTTTTATATGTGTGAACACAAACCTATATATAACATATTTACAATAAAAAATTGTTAGTACTTCTAATGTTGCAATAGAACTTAGAGTTCAACATTACCACCTAAGCTTTAAAGGTATATATAAACAAAAATATGCAACATACACAGTTTCCGTGTATGGGTCTTTATACAATTTTTGTACAGATTGTCACCATATAATACATGTCATTTGAAGTGACATATGTCCTACTAAAACGGTGGAAGCAACGAAAAATGGTGGAATCCAAGGAAGAGTGTTGTGGATTTAGTGGCTTTCACCATTTTACCAGAAGGACATATGTCACTCCAAATGACATGTGTTATACAGTGGCAATCTATACGGAAATTGCATAAAGACCTCTGCATGAAAACTGAATTGTGTGATGCCTCCTGCGTTTAGTTATATCTATATGTTGTTCACATAAAATGAGGAAATAGTTTTATAAGCTCAATGACCTTTCGAGCTATAAAATCAAATTCAAACAAAACATAACTTAATACTAATATTTTAAAATAAAAACAATTTCACATAGAAGAACGACATATTCTGAATTTAGTTACCAAAAACAATAAAACTACAGTGGCATAAGTAACTAACCTGTATAGTGTCTCAATTTCTTGCCAAAAGCCAACAACATTTGTTTGCCAAGGTTAACAACACTTGGGTTAACCTATAAACAAAAAACACATTAGAAAGAGTCAAGAAGCTATTACGTACCATTATAATAAAGATTTAAAGAATCACGAAATAAATTGTATAATCTCATTAGACGGTCTCACTAAGTGGCAATTAAACTGTTCCATTGACGCCTTTCTCTAAAAATATATAATAGCGAGACATTTAAATAAGATATTTAAGATATTTGGTATAAGGTCATTGGATTGATCCAACTGTAAAGATAATAATAATAATAGTGATAAATACATATCAGAACTTATTAAGTTACGAAATATCAATCCAACGATAGACAATTTTGTTTTTATTTTTAAATAAAAAAACATAACACACTACCCAAAAACGTTCACTCTGCCCAATTCCACTCTCTCTCTCTCTCTTTCTCCTCCTTTTACCTCACATGTCTCCACACTATTCCTCTCTCTTCCCACCCCAAGTCCATCAACAAATCTCCAAACTCAACCCTCTTAAACCAATCACATCTTCTCTTCTGCGGATTTCATCTCTAGTTTTGATTTTTAGATTTCTCATTTACAGATTTTTATTTCAACTTACTTATCTTGTTTCGTCTCTTGTCCATAAATTTGATTTCAAAGAATAGGTTTTTATTTTTATTTTTAAAATTATATCTGGATTTCGAAAGTTTAATTTTTTTTTCTCTGATTTTAGATATAAACTAAGTAACTTTATAAATTAATTTTAAAACTTCTCTTCTTTTCTTTAGATCCGGCTATTCTTCTCTTCTTTAGATATCATCTCATCTTTTTCTGAGTTCTTGATTTTATTTCATTTCTTCGACATTTCTGATTTATATCTTTTAAATGGAATCCCAAAAATGAAAAGATTTATATCTTAGTTTTTGTCTCTTGTTCAGAAATTTAATTTCAAAATTTGGTTTTTATGTTTTTGAGAAAATTATATCTGGATTTCGAAAGTTAAATTTTTTTTTCTCTGATTTTATATATGAAAGATTGTATTTTTATTCTTTTTTATCACTTTATTATTTTCTCCTCTGTCTATTCTGATCCATGTTGTTGCCTCTTCTTTTGTTTAGATCCATGTTTTGATGGATTTAAGGTTAAATTTTTTTTTTCTCCTTAACGTTTTTGTTTTTTTTAATTATTTTTGTATTTCAGGATTTCTCCATGTTCAACAAACCCAGTAAAATAAAAATCAATCATATTGAACCATCATCATCACAACTACAAGTTCTATATCAATGAACTTCAAAGCAATAAAATTAAAATTGAAAACAAATACAACAAACCCAGATGTGATGTCTGTATTCCGGTACCTGTTAGTTTCAGCAATCAGATGTTTTTTTTCTCCTTTTTTGTTCTTTTTTTTTACAGACTCGTTCCTCTTATCTCAATCCCCTTTCTTTTCTTTTTTTCTTACTTTTCCACCTCTTCCCCTCCACAACCTATACTATGCTAGGTTTGCCATGTTCAATCTCAAATATTATAAGAGAGACACGTCAAAAGGAAAAAAGAAAAAAAGAGGATAAAAGGGAAAATAAATCAATTGATCACTTCAGAATTGGAAAAGGACACAGAAGGAAACAAGGCAATTCATTCCACAATGAATTACCCTTTCCAAAAGTTAAGGCTCTTTTATATATATAGAGGATATATTAATTATGTCCCGTGATAATCATTGTAATATATGTACATATATAGTTGTCATTCTCATTCATTTAACCTTGGCTTAATTGTCTGGTCTCTGGTGCGGTTTTTCTTGATTATCCCGCAAATCTGTTTTGGAATATACTCAGGCAGTGTCAGTCAATATCAAAATATTAATGAGACATCAATTTCTCTGTTTCATCCATGTACGCACTAGCTTGTGTGAAGATATGAGCCAAAGAGTATTTAGTGAACAGAGACGAAAAACAAAGTCAAGGGCTGTAAAACAAGGTTTTATAAGGAAATTCCAACTCATTGAAAATGACATGCCTAGAAGTAAAAACCTTTCTTGAAGAGTGTAAACACAAGTACCCTCTATGTAACACACTATACCCAATGAACACACATTTACTAGAATGAAAATCTAATTTGTGTCTAGAGTAATTTCTGAGATAGGATAAATATGCACAACCAAAAGAAAGCTATAGTTAGGTTTCTTGTGGAATAACTTTTCAAAGGGTGATAGAAAATGCAAGATGACAGTAGGGAGATTATTAATAAGCAAAACTGCTGTAGAAAAGCTTCGAACCAATATTTCAAAGGCATATCAGCATGTGCAAGAAAAGTATGTCCCATTTCCACTATACTATGGTGCTTTCTTTCCGGTACTCCACTTTTGTTGGTGAGTGTATGGACATAAAAACCTAACTTATACTCTCATAACAGACAAGTAGGAGATAAAAGGATGATACTCCTATCATATAACATCTTGGAAACATTTTATTTTCCTATAAAATTGTAATTCTGCCAATTTTTTGAACTTGACAGAGGTAGAAAAGGCATCAGACTTAAGTTTTAGAGGAAAGATCCATGTAAAACATGTAAAGGCATCAAAAAAGGCTATATAATACTTGTATTCATCAGTAGACAACATAGTTGCAGGACCCCAAACATCACAACAGATAAGTTCTAGAGGTGCTTTAACAGTGATATTGGCTCTTTGAAAAGGGAGTTTGTGCATTTTTCCAAGTTTGCAAGAATCACAAAAATGGATTGAGTGAACATTAAAGGAAAAGTGCATTGTTTTTAACTCTTTTTGTAGAATTAAGGGGGCCGGATGACCCAATTTGGCATGTCAAAGAACAGAACTTGTTTATGTAGCTACATTTACATTGAAATGAGCAAATTTGCTCTGCTAGGCAAGACAAGAGCACTAGCTTTATTTACAGTCGTCTTTGAAAGTTTATTACTATGTACAATAGGTGTGCTATGTGAACCATTCTCAGCAGTAGCATAAGAGACTGACTTCAAAAAGTTGAGACTTTAAGGGAGTTGCTTCAACCAGTCTCAGCTCATAAAGACCATTCTTAAGAAACTCGACTTCAACTTCCTGCTTGTTGAGTTCTTCTTCATTGCTCAGGTCAGATTCAAGAGTTCTTTCAGGTGGATGATTCGTAGTTGTAATCAGGTGCTCCAAATCTAGAGCACGAATAGCTGGAAGCACTTGCATCTTCCAATAGATGTGATTATTCTTAACCAGCTTCAAAGTGAGATTCAGACTTAGATTCTTAGCTAGTGAAGAGAAATCCATGTTTTTCTTGTGATGAGAGGTGGTATTTTAACTTCTAGTAGCGGAAGAGAGTTTCGTTGTTCATGAGATCTTCTGTCATTGACGTTGGTCAAAATAGCTCTGATACCATGTGAAGATATGAGCTGAAGAGTATTTAGTGAACAGAGACGAAAAACAGAGTCACAAAGTCAAGTAAAAGAAATGCTCCTAAGTGTTTGACAAAATGTCTAGAAGAGAAATGTAGAAAAGATTGAAGAAATTGTAAACCGCCATTAATGGCTCTCTTGTTTCTACATTTAATATATCAGAGAAGCATTTGCATTACAAAGATATTTTCCGAATATCTCACACTTTACATGTGAGCTTTACATTTATACTACAATCTCTATTCAACCAATAACAAATTCTCTAACAAACTTCCTGATAATCAGGAATGATAATTACACCAGAGATTGACACCTCATCATTGACTAACTAATTTTGACACGTCAGCATTGGCTATCTAACTTCCCGAACTGACTTCATCTCTGTTGAGTTTGTATGTTCTACTCTTGTTGCTAATATAGGCTTGATTGCTTCTTCCATCTGTTGTGCATATTGCAAGCCCAGTGTATGGTTGTGAGCTGCACACATTAGTTGTACTTCCAGGTGTAGCACTGATGCATACATTAGCTGTAGCACCATATATAGCACCACTGCTGCACACATTAGCTATACTTCCAGATGTAGCACTGTTATTGCACACATTAGCTGTAGTACTGTTGCTGCACACATTAGCTATTCCAACAATTTGGATAAGCAATATGACAATATCATTAGACATCTGTATCTGGGTTTTATTAAACGTTCTATATTACCAAACAAATTCGTATGCGATCCATTTGCAAACCAAGGAATTAATATACTAATTATTTATTTAACAAAAAGAAGTGGAAGTACACGAAGTTTGAAGGAAATAGAACTTAGCCGGTGCAAGCAAAAGTATGTCTATTTTATGGACTCAATCAATAATTTTGATAGTTGACCATCCCTCTTCAAAATTCAAATAATTAGAAAACATTGGAGTTGTAACTAGAAATAAAATGGGGGAAAAGGACCAAGTCATGGTGTTAGCAGAGCAGAGAGCTAACCTAATGGAATACCACTTGTTTATTGTGAAACAACATTAATTTAATCATTAAAATAATTAATTAGAGGGAAGTCGGGAACCACAATTGTGTTTTGACTTGATGATATCATGTGTTCGATTAGATTTATTAATGAATCAGCTGAAAAATTCATTATTTGACCTATTAAAGTTGACCATTAGTATAACTGAAGCCTTTTTGCATGCGTTCAAACTAGACTTCCAGTTGGATAAATGGCCTGAAAAGGTAAACAGTTGATTGGGAAAGAGTTGACAAAATACTAGGCCAATATAAAGATGATTAGATATATGAATATGAAAAGTAGAAGCTCACCCATTGGAGTTTGTACATTTTTATTTATTTCAATAGGAGAAACATTGTTTTTAGATAACAGTGACTCAATCTCAACAAAATGAAGTAATCACTCTTTTTTCTTATTTCTTCTTTTTGTTTAAAATTGTTTTCCATTGGTGGGCTTTTGTACATTTAGAATGAACGACACAAAGAGAATATATATAGTACTATAACCTAACTAAGGAAAGACAATCCTAATAATCCCTACAAATCCTGGATCAACCTAATTAATTGCGACACTCATTCTTGGAGAACCACATGAATCCTACACTTCCCCTCAAGCTAGTGAATAAGAATTAAGATCCTTTCATAGCCTTGTATTTTCCTGGGTTTTTTTATGAATAAAACACTGATTTGCATGAAAGGGAAAAGTGAACAAATTTT
The DNA here is from genome assembly GCA_033220585.1 of Dipteronia sinensis. Taxonomy (NCBI): domain Eukaryota; kingdom Viridiplantae; phylum Streptophyta; class Magnoliopsida; order Sapindales; family Sapindaceae; genus Dipteronia; species Dipteronia sinensis. The sequence goes on from CM065636.1 coordinate 80,077,198, forward strand.
AAACATGTATTTTCTGTAATGCTTAGATGTTACTAGATTATGAAAAGTATAGTAAAAAAAACCAAGGAACGAATCATGATCTACTTAGTATCTATTCTTAGCAATCTTTTAATCTCTTGGAACGAGGAACTGGCCAATTAATCTGTTAACGGTCTTTTTTGACAAGGGCCCAAAGAAGAATTTTCCATGGATTGACACATGGTAGGACTTGGATCAGGATCATCCCGGTTCTTAGGTATCGGGGAACTCTGATTCCCTGATCTACAGAGAATCTCGATGCCATAGCAGGCCATTTCCCTAGTATCAAGGAGTACCGGTACCACGACAGTGCGACACATGCTACCTGCTATAATAAGGTATGGGTATCGCGACATCAGTTACCTGGTATTCAAGCACTGCAATACCTACCCGGGACCAATCTAATGAGCATGTCTCATCCACCCAGCAGGGAGAATGACCTCAAAAAGGTACCAGCATGCTAAGAAGGAAACCGCCCTAGCAAGAATGGACCGGTACATCCAGGGACCTAGGACAATACCACGTTCCGAGAAGCGAAGCCATCATTTATCTCCAACGAGGAAGTTGGCATCTTCCTCTATTTAAAGCCCCATAAATGAGACAAGGTAGTCAACCTAATTAGAGTTTAAAACAACGGTAACTACAACTTAATTCGAGGGAAAAATTCTTGCGCTGACTTACAGCCTCAATCAACGCCAATCATCGCCAAAATATGGTTTCCAATGATTGTAGATCAATGGGCGAGATTTTTCAGGGATTGATAGGATGAATTGGAGACTATAAACACAACGACAACGGACAAAGAAAGGGATCCAAAATCGAGAATTGGAGAGAAAAACACCAAGAAGAAAGCTGGCTATAGCCAATTTTGGGATTTCCACTTATCGACTTGCACGAGTTCGCCATCACCTACTGTGTACAGAGAGTCTTGTATCAGTGATTTGAATCATCAATAAAATAATCCATAATATTGGTTATTTCCCTAGATTTTGCACCCCATTACTGTTTCATTCATGATCAAACCATGGTACCATGTGGTACCATACCCTACTGTGATCTCTCAGATTGCAGTTTGAGGGTGTTGATCAAAATTCTTTATCTAAACGAATTTTCGGTTAACATAATCCATTGATTAAAATATCTATCAATTTTCCATTTATTGGGACATACGATGTATATATCAACCTGTTCTCAAGCATTCTCTTTAATGAAAGGCCTATCTATTTCATCTTTTTGGTCAAATCATGTTAAACCGAATTATGAACAATGTCGTTGGCCGACTTATTGTCGCAATACCATCAGGAATGATTTTTAATCAAACGTACAGTTGTACACTCACAAATACCATGAGTATAACTCACAAATACCATAAGTAATAACTCTAAACTTTGCCTCGGCATTTGACCTTGCCACCACGGTGACCACAGTCTTTCTTATTATTTCTCAAAGTTACTACATTTCTCGTAACTAGTGTGCAATAACTCGAGGTTGTTGACCTTCCGTCCACAGTCGACCAAACCCATTCAGAATTTGTGCATGCTTCATGAATGAACTCTGCATTTTTCTTAATCAAAATTCCTTTTGACACATCATTTGGATTGTGGATGAATTGACGTATCACTCTCATGACATATTCTATAATCGACTGTGTACGTGAAAGGTAAATTAACTTGCCATCTAACTGTTGATATCTTTCTCAATCCACTGCTTCAAGCCTTCAAACTTTTAATATTCTATCTCTGAGCTCTCTACCAATAATAATGCAAACTTTTCTTAGCATGCCTAGTCTCTTTCTCATATGAGATACAAAAACTCATTTAGGCTCTTTTAATAAAAAAAAACGTCAATATGTGAAGGGACTCAATGATTCTCAAATCTCACTAAATGGATCTCATTAACTATTTAATATGAGACTATAACTATGTTTAAGGTTGCTTTTACTTGAGAAATAAGTGATTATATCTCAAGTTTTAAGCAAATGGGTGTTTAGTAAACTACTCAAAAACAATTTATTTTATAAATTCCTCCTCCAATAAATAACTTTTTAGAAGTTTGGTGGAGGTTGTTGATTTTTGGAGAAGCTGACTTCTTATCCTTAGATCTATAATATCCCTACTATTTTAATATAAAGACAATAATACTCCTTTATTTAATATTGATATTTTTTTTGAATTAATAATATTTTAAAACACTGAAAAATTTAAAAATTTTAAAAATAATTTTTTGTTAAATCGTATGGTGATGGCCACCACCGACGACGGAGGCCGGAGGGTGACCAGCTACCACCGCCCACGTCAAATTCATCGAAGGAATTCGAAGTCTTCGAATTTGTTGAAGTCGACGACTAGCTACCTTCTCCATTTCGCAATTGAAATCGCGAATCTGTCGGCCATCTACCACCAGCAAAGTCGACTATTGATTCCGTCGCACTAGAGATGTTGGTTCTACTCTGGCGATGGATGAGGTTCCTCCTCCATTTTCGCAACAAATCTGGGACCAAATCTCATGATTTCAACTTGTAAGTCAACAGCGACTAAGACGATGTCGACAACGAGGGAAACGATGTTGACGGCGAGGGATGACAGATGGCAGTGGCCTCGGTGGAGAATCTGATGGAGCGGGAAACGGTGGTGGATTTGGAGCTTGAGTTGTAGAGATTCCATTAATGACTTCTTGAGTGGGTGAGTTGACTCAACATATTTGTAATGAGAGGACCGAATTGACTCGGCAAATTAGTATTGTGATGACTGAGTTGACTCAGTAGAATATTTTTTAAAAATTATATACATATATATATCCTATGCTTTATATATGTATTTTTAATTTAAATAAAAAACAAAAAATTGAATAATATATTACATTTTAACAATTATGTCCATTTTAGACATTTTCCATAATCAATTAAAATTTACTAAACACTTTTTCCATCCTTTTTCGTAAGTTGATTATTTATAAAGTCAGTTTACCAAACACTTATCAACTTATTTTTTAAGTTGATTATTCTTTAAGTTAAGCTAAAAACAGATTATTTCATAAGCAAAGCAATTCTAAACATAGCTTAAATGTCATTTCTTTTCAAATCTTTTCTACCTGCTACCAGAGAGGAGAAATGGAGAGGGGGTGTTTTGTTGACCTTCCAGCCACAGTCGACCAAACCCATTCAGAATCTGTGCATGCTTCATGAATAAACTCTGCATTTTTCTTAATCAAAATTCCTTTTGACATCATTTGGATTGTGGATGAATTGACTTATCACACTCATGACATATTTTATAATCGACTGTGTATGTGAAAGGTAAATTAACTTGCCATCTAACCGTTGATATCTTTCTCAATCCACTGCTTCAAGCCTTCAAACTTTTATCTTTCTATCTCTAAGCTCTCTACCAATAGTAATGCAAACTTTTCCTAGCATGCCTAATCTCTTTCTCAAATGAGATGCAAAAACTCATATAGGCTCTTTTAATAAAAAAAACGTTAATATGTGAAAGGATTCAATGATTCTCAAATCCCACTAAATGGATCTCATTAACTATTCAATATGAGACTATGACCCAGTTTGGGAATGCTTCCTAAACTGCTTTTGGGATCAAAAGTGATTTCGAAATGGGTCTAAGGTGTTTGGCAAAATTTAAGGGAAGTGCTTTTGGTCACTTTTGGCTTCCTCAACAGCAGTTTTGAGAAGCTATTTTTTGTAACTTTTAGAAAACTGCTTCCCAAGAAATAGTAATGAAAAGGCAATAGATTATTGATATATATGCAATATATATGGCAGTAGATAAAAAATAATAATAATATGTTATGGTTACACAAAAAAATAAAACAAATTATTTATTTATTTTATAATGTTTATGGTCATACAAAATAAAACAAATTATTTATTTTATAACATGTTTATGGTCACACAAAAATAAAACAAATTATTTATTTTCAAAACATATTCAATATTCATTTATGTTTTTACTAGTAATTGTTTTTGGTTCTCACTGCTAGACATGACGGCGGTTCGGGTTCGGTTTCGGTTCCTGAAGGACCTGGAACCGCAATCGGAACAGTCTGGAGGGAGTTCCAGTTCCGGTTCAACCGTTTTCGGTCCGATTCCCCGGTTCGGGCGGTTCATTTTTTTTTTACCTTATATCAGATGTTATCATGTTAAGTGTTAACCCAAATCTTCAAATATCCCCAACCCAGATCAAATTATATTATATACATCAACCTCAAATCTCCCCAACCCAGATTTTCTCAAATCACTTCATCTCTTTCTCTCTCTCTCTCTCTCTCTCTCTCTCTCT